>VZSF01001822.1:180521-476186 GCA_013398295.1 Chionis minor
GGGGGGGGGGGGGGGGGGGGGGTAGGCATGATTTCTGCATGGAAAACTGAGAGGGGAGACAAGCTGCTTCGAGAAGTAAATCGCGACACCTTTACAACGGGAGTGACTTGACTGCGCGGCTACAAACAAGAGACTGAAAAGCAACAGGAGCCGCAGCCTGTCGGGCGAAATCCCAGCCCCCACCTCCTCCCCCCTCCCCGGTGTGCGTAGTGCTTGTAACAGGCAGCCGGGGAGATTATCCGGATCATGGCCTCGCTGCCGCGTAACGCCGCTACTCCCGACAGGCGAGACCGCTTCCCTACGCACCATCTTTCTCCCTCCTCGTGCCTCCCCACTTCCCCTTCCTCGGCCGGGTCTCCGCCAGCCTGTGCCACAGCGGAGAAACCACCCCGCCGCCGGACACCCTGAACTTCACCCTGCGACCCCCGCCAGCCGCCGGAACGCAGCCCACCAGGCGGCCCACACCAGCTGAGACGGCGAGGCGAGGCCGCCCCGGCCCGCCGAGCTGCCCCGGCGGCGGGGAAGCGGGTCGGGGAGGGGCAACGGACGACGGGGGGGGAGGCGGAGCGGAATTTGTTGGCTGTCGCTCCCCCGGATCTATTTCTCTCCCGGTCGCCTCGCCCGCGACACGCTGGCTCGGCGGCAAAGGCGGAGGGGTGCCAGGGGCTGGCTGTCGTTGTTGCCGTGCCAGCCCGCCGGCCGCCCCGGTGATACGCACCGCACACGGCGGCTGCCGAGGCGCCGGCAGGGCGCCCCGCCGTTCCCCCGTCCCTGCCGCGGCTGCCGCTGACTCACAAGTCAGCCACCGGCGACGCCGCGGGGGCAGATGGGGGTGTTCCCCCCCACATACACACACACCCTTCCCACCCCGGAGATTTGCATCGTGATTATTCCAGAAATACCGGATCAAAACTTTCTTCTCTCCACCCACCGGGGGATATAAATATTTGGGGAGGGCCGGGCGCCGGAGAAGGTGGGGAGAGGAAGCAGGTGGCACGACGGCGCCTGGGGCCGGCGGGGCCGTGCGTGGGGAAGGGAGGGGAGGAGAGGGAAGGTGGGCACGGTGCGTGCCGGCGCGATCACCAACAATAAAGAACGGCGCAGGCAGCGCCGGGCCAGGGACGGGGAGCGGAGCGGGGCGGGAAGGAGGGGGGGGGCGGACCGAGTTGTAAGTTATATTTACCTTCCGCCCGGGAGGAGCGCCGTGCTGGAAGTCGCTCCTCTCCCCCTACGGTGAGTCACCCCGAGTACGGAACCGGAGCGAGGGACTAGATTATGAACATGACTTCACCGATGACAGCCATTCCCTCCTCTTCCTAAACTCCTGCCCCTCCTCCGGCCCCCTCCCCGCGCCTCCCCTCACTGACGCCACCGCTCAGGAAGCGGCCTTCACATTGGCCCGCCGGCGAGGGAGTGCCCGCCCCCTCCCGCAGAAAGGGCGGTCCTATTGGCGCCGACTAACTGTCGCTCAAGCGGGAGGGAGGGCGGTGTGCAGTAGCGGGGCGGGCCATGTTGTGTGGGCGTGCGCAGGCCCCTCAACGGTGGGGGCAGCGCCGGGCCGGAGCCTGAGGTGGCTCCGTGCCCCGCCACCCCGCCCCGGCTCGCCTGTGCTGAGGGGAGCGCAGGGGAGGAGAGCAGAGGGACGGGAGCGCTCTCCGGGAGGAGGAGGCGGAGGCGGCGGCAGGGCGCGGGCGGCTGTACTCGCGGAGCAGTTTGGGGAGAGGTGAAGGTGCTGGAACTCCGCCGTGCCGCTGCCCCAGCCTGCCGGGACGAGCCCGCCGCCGCTGGGGCGGGGAGAAGCCGGCCTGGCGGGCCCTGGGGTCTCCCGTACCTGGTGGTTTGGGAGGGGCGGGGGGAGAATGGGCGTCTTCCTGCCTTTAAAAAAAAAAAAGAAAACGGAGACAAAAAAAAAGGCATGGAAGGGCGTTGTCATTCATCCCGAAACTTCCACCCCGGTCTCCGATGGCAGAGGGTGCCGTCGTGGCGAGAGGAGGCTGGCGGGAGCATTCCCACTGAAGCGGCCTGTCAGGCGGGCGGCGGCGGGGCCGCGGGCCTCTCGGAAGCCCCGGCTGCTGCTCGTCGCGGGTCTGCGGGTGGCTGTGGAAGTCGTCGCCAGATACGACAAGGCTGTATAAAGAGCGGAGGTGGATCTCGTGTTTCTTGGGGGTAGGAAGGGTAAATAGTGCAGCTATGTTTGTTCCGTCTCGCTTGCTTCCGTCCGTTTAGCTTTTTAACAGTTGGCTTGGAAGTACTGTGCTGGTGCTGCGTTTCTTTTTACGTTTCAGATCGTTTACCCGATCTGCAGCCGAGCTCACGTTGTCTGCTGAAGCTATATCTCTTTATCTAAACGACTTAAGTATTTTAATGAAGTACCGGGCCTGCCAGTCGGAGGGGTTTATTTTGAATATCAGTTGTAGAGTCAGCATTTAAAAAAAAAAAAAAAGCAGAGGCAAACAACCATACGTGGTGTTATATGTAGTTATCTTTTTTTATTTCTTCGTATGGGAAGTATTTGCCATTCTGAAGCTAGCGTAACTCCTTCTCTGTGCTACGGAATAAAAAGAGGAAGTTCAGTATTAAAAGCAGTAGCTGCTACCGATGCGCAGGTGACAGTATTTTAACATGAGGTTCCTCTGGTGTGGCCGGGTGGAGTAGTTAAGGACCTGAAGCAATGCTGGAAGCAGCAAATACACTTTGTGGTCATTAAGTGACAGCTTTTGTTTACATGGTGTTTAGCTTGGTGCTTTTTTTATTGGTTGAATAGGGCCAGTAATCACCTGGTTACAATGCTGGCTATGCAGTGCTAATTACTACAGTTTTTGTAGTTTTCCAAGGTGTTACTACTTAGTCGTTAGTTCTATCTTGTTTGTAATGTAAAGTGACTACCAAAATGCTGAAAGATAAGTGTGCAAGAATTGTTACTAACTGGACAGCACTAAGTTTACAATAAATAAAACATTTTAAAGGCTGTATTTTCAGTTCACCATTGTCTGTGAAAAATACTTGTTTAGGAACAAAATCAAATAAATTGAAACGTTCAAAACTGTGTATACAAAGTAGCTGATATCATTAAGTAAAACTCTTGATCCATGAGTAGTTTATAATTTTTGTTTTAGCTTTGTCTTAAACTAGGAGTTGCAACCAGAAGTGGTTAATGTTCTTAGGAAATTATGCTAATGGAAATAAAAGGGGTGAAGGAATTCTTCATACTCTACTGTAACTCTCATTAGGCAGTCTTTTTTTTTTTTTTTTTCCCCTCCACCACTCCCCAGAGTAAATCTGAGGGCCCTTTGCTTCTTCTCTCTTCAGAAAAGAAAACAAACCTTAAATAGCGGAGGGGAAGTGTCATTGCATGACAGCACAACTGCTTCTTTGACCCAGCAGCACTCAAACCATTCTAAACCAGGTCAAGCCATTCTTTTTGGTGGAAGGCATACAGAAACGAAAAAAGGCACATAAAATTAATCTTTTGGGCAAAAGAAAAAACTTTCACTTCAAGATAAATGCACCTATATTTCGCTAACAATTATGTTTATTTTAGAAAAGCTGCAGCAGCCAGTTTTGTTTTGCGACAACAAAAGTTCCAGTTGAATGGACATGTTGCTCATGTCAACCTGAAAGCTTTTTGTATTTTGATGAAGTATCATTTAATCTCATTATAATCTCTATTGAGGGATTTGAAAACGTGTTTTTGTCAAGGCAGGCATGTTCAACTGATGTGATGATCTTCACTGAAATTAGTAGGATCAATAAGGGTTCATTATATGGACTCGGGTGGCTGAAGCTTCATGCATAGTGCATATGCAAACATGGTGAATAATCACATGCTAAAGGATAAATTTGTTATTCCCTTGATTGATTTGTCTAGGTTAGCAAAGGGAATAAAAGGTGAGGGCCCTTAATTGAATTAATGCTTCGGATGATGCTGACAACAGTAAAATTGCACATGAAGTTTTCAAACTAGATAAAGTATCATGAAGATAAAGTATCATAGAGTTACCATTTTGTTGTGGAACTAGATCATGTTTATGTGCGGGATTATACCAATATAGTTAGAACTGTTTAGAAACCAGTGTATTGTTGGAACTCTTACAGAGATACTCTTACACCAAAACAAGGTCATTACCATCAGGGAGTTGCAGACATTTACAGCAACCTCAACATTACCACTTCAAAACCTCTGCTGTAACAATTTGTGGTGGTATTTCTCTGTTTGCTACCAACTTAGCAGAAATGGCAGAAAGGAGTATTTTTAGTGTCTCAGCCAGGTCAGCTGCTTAGGTTAGGTGGACAGTGAAAATGCGTTTAAGCTAGAGCATTTCACAAAGATGACTTCATGCTCAGGTTTCTATATAACTACCAAAACAGAATAAAAATGATTCTTCACGTGTCCAGGGAAGCCGTAAGTGAGCAAACTGAAGACTTGCCTTACAGAAATAACGTTTTTCTGTATGTCCGCTGCTTTGCTGGATAGTGTTTGCCATAATAGGCAAGGAGAAAAAGCATACTTGTTTGAACTTTAATCAAAGACTTCAAAGATCAAAATGGGGTGAAGGCAAGATACTTCAGCTTTGCAGTGAGGCATGTTCATTGATACCATCATTGGGAAAGTAAGACTGACCTCCATGAGTTTGCTGCAGGAAGTTGGAAGTGTCTTGTCTTTTACACCAAGGTAGTTCATGTGTCTTGGCTAACTAACATAGAAAAAGCAGACTTTTTTTTTTTTTAAACTAAGCAGTGAAGGCAAACGCTGTCATGACAAAGTAAATAATTGAGATAAGAAACACTGGAAAGTGTCTGTTTTGCTGCTACTCCCTGCAAAAGTCTTCTTGTGTCTTCTCCATTGTATATTGGGAACAGTACTTTTCCTGGAGTATGTGAATCCTAGAGGGAAGGATACTCTATGAGTGTGCCATGCTCCATTGAAACGGTGCATCTCAGCCTGATGTGATTAGCAAAAGTAATCATTAGCACTGGTTAGAGTCTTACCTTATGGAAGATGTAATTGCTTTCTTAGAGTAAATTTCTGTTCTCATACAGCTCTCATGAGTGCTTGGTACTTGGGCACTTTTGCCCTCAGCCTTTTTTTTTTTTTTGAGACATGTTCATCTAGCTGTCTTCATACATTTGAAAGATAGAACCCCTCTCAAAGTAGCTTCATTTGCTCTAAACTCTCAAGGTGTGTTTGTGGGTGTGACATCGAAAAGATAATACTTAGCTGAGATCTTCTCAAGACTAAGTAGAGGGGAATAATTACCTCCTTTGTCTGAAGAGCCTTTCTGAATATGTTCCAAAATGAACCCTGTGTGTGAGAAAGGTGGGGTGGCTTGCAGTGATAATGTGGTACTGTTCCTATTGATTTTGTAGTCCACGAAATTCTAGAGTTTGGTTTGACGTCATATTTTAAGGGAGAGGAGAAGCACATGGTGGTGTTGATCTCTTTCTCCCCTTGCATTTTTCAGGCTGCCATTTTGCCTCCTAACCAGGTGGTCCCAGTTTTCTGTTTGTGTTTTTGCAAGAGTAGCACTTTACAATTGCTTTGATTGAATTTTTTCTTAATGGGTTTTGAGCAATGTTTTTTTCTCAACATTTTCAGTTCTACTGCTCTCTTCTAGGGTGCTCACCAAATCCACTAGCTTTGTGTCAGCTGCAGATTTTATAGACAAGCTTGTCACTGAAGGAATTACAAAGAATGTTGCACAGAACCACGTCCGGGATGGATTTCTCTGGGACTCTGAGGTGTCCTCAGTTACTAAGCATTCATTTCTGGGTGATAACCTGTTCTGATTCTGGCAGCCAGTTATCTCTTTTGCATGTTTTTGGTAAGATAATCTGTTCCCTAGTTTTGGCTATTCCTGGTCCATAAGAACTGCCTGCTGGAAGTGATCAAACAACTTCTGCTCAGTGAGGCAAACCCAGAGCGCTGAACTGGTGTCAATGGTTCTTGGAGAGTCCCTTTTGTTGTGCTTCTTGTGGTTAATAGTGCTCCTACTGCCAACATTAACTTACCGATTAACTTACAGTCTCCAAGTTTATCTCCAAGTACAAGAAACAGAAGTAAAAATCTATGTTGATTTTCTTAGTCTAGTGTTCCCAGTATTAGATGATTGCAGAACAGAGGAAGAATTCACAAGGATAATTATGACTGTAGAATTTTGATCCTACAAGAAGCAATGGTTATGAATGTACTAGATTGGGAAAAATAAATTCTTTGTTGTATGACTATGAAGACATGGTTACCCAGTTTAGTCAAAGTGAAAAAATGAGTATAGAACCATGGTGTTTTCTTCTGATAGCACTCAACTCAAGCCAGGTTCCTACTCAAAGAATGGTATATATTACAGGATCAGTTCTAGTTTGCAGTATGAAGTTGGGTTAGAAAGGAACTCTGTTTAGGCAGTGAATACTGGGGCCTTTGGAAAGCGTGACTTGGACTTGAATTCTGCATGAGTCACAGTTATGTACTAGGGAATCTTAGGACTGTTCTGTATGTTAAGCATGGTGGTCACAAAGATACAGTCACAAAAACCTGGATCCTCACATTGGTGGAATTTGCCATAGCTTCATTTTTTTCCCTTCCATGTGCTTTTCTTTCCTCTCATCCAATTTATGAGAGTTGTATTCCTCTCTTTTTCTCCTAAGTATTTAACTTGTTACTTGTTACTTCACAGCTTTTTTTTTTTTTCAGGCGCATTATGCTTTCTTCTAGTATATTTGTTCCTGCATCAATGCTGTTCACGCCAGCGTTATGTGTAGTGATAACAAAATGGAATTATACTACCTAAGAAATAGTAATTTAAATAAGCTTTTGCTCACCGTTTATGCAAAATTTGAGAACCAGTTATGAGTACTATCTCCACTTCTTGAAATACAGACTTGTTGTTTCCCTAGATATAAGCATGTTTAAGACAATGGGATCAAAAAAAGGCTGAATTTGGCCTAATTTTTTTAACTGCTGTTAACATGACTTGCATCCTTCCTAAATATGTATTTTCTCTCATACTTAACATACATGCATAACTTCATCATGTGGAAGATGGGATATCCTTGTCCTGGCAACCAGGAAAAAAATAAATACCACAGAAAAAGATGTAGCTTTGACTCTCAGTCTCTGAAGAGAAAAAGTAGAGATTTTTCTTCCCTGTTCTCACGTTATTTTGGGATGCTATTGCTTGTTTCATGTGTGTTCAGGTTTGATGCTACAAAGTTGTGAATCCCCAAGCAAAGCACAGGTTATATCAATATAAATCCTTTTTTTTTTTCTTGCGCTGTAAAATGTGTTTGCCATTTCTCAGTCGTAGCATCTTTTTATTTTTTTACCTAATACAATAATAGCTATCAAATAAAATTATAAGGGTTAACGGCATGTTCTAAATAACTGCACAAAAGCCTGCTTTGTATGAAGTAGCAGAATACATTGAGATTTCCCTCGTACCCAAAGGTGGAACTTTTGAGGCAAGTCCAAGAACTTGTCATTAGCCTTTGTATCTCAAAAATGTATTTTGTAAAAAATCAACCCAGCAGGTGTGATGATAAGGGAAGACAAAACAGTAAAACTGGGAGTGTAATGGTCAATTAAGAGATATTTGTTTCAGTATTTTGTTAAAACATATTTTCAGCATGTAAGGGTAGTTTTGTCGTGTAATATAACAGTTTTCCTAGGTGAGTGACAGCTATCTGCTCAGTTACATAATTTGATCCTAAAGGCCAAAGGCAAATAGCATACCTAGGATGTGTAAGCTTCTCCAGAGGCTATCAAACACCTGGATAAATTGGGGCCATTCTGCTGCCATTCAACTTGTAGAATAATGGCAAGATACAGCCCTAAGGTTGTTCTGTTCGTGCTCACTTATGAGCTCGTTGTTAACAGTTATAAGTAAGTAGGACTTAGGAGATACTTTTATTTTATATTTATACTTGTTCCTCACTAAATTAGATGCATGAATATGAAATACAGCTGCTTGATAAGGAAGGTGCGTGATTCATGGTGTGGAGTTCTGGTTTCAGCTAGTATATACTGGCCTCGTCAATATGCAGAGTGTTCCATTGTTCACACCCTGGCTAGGGTGTAAGAATAGTTTGCTTCTGTTCAGCTTTAGTCAGTTGATCTTGAATCCAAAATAAATCATCCACCGTGGGACAGTGTACAGGACAACTGTAGATTCAGCTATACCAATGGAAGAAGTAGATGTCAGCTGTCTGACACTGCTGTTTACTGCTTGCAGTGGTCTGCTGACACAGCAATTCGTATGACCACTCTCTAGTACGAGAAATTCACATAAATCGGGTCAATTTTGACTGTAACGGTAAATGGTGTGAGCCAACCCATCATATTTTGCCAAAATAATGTTGCTACAGGCTGTGTTTTCAACATGCTATAGAGAACATCATTCAGCAAGAGAAGTGGTGATGGGTGCAGGCAACATTCAATCCAAAAAAACCAACTAAATCCGGAAAGGGACATCCATCCATAAACAGTAATTCATACAAGGGATTAATAATTCAGTTAAATAATTTTAAAATCACATATTCCAGTTAAGTCTGAGACATCTCTCTTGTTAAAAAGATCTGTGTGCTGCTTTCAGAAACCCTAATGAGTTCTTCAGCCTTTATACGTTTCCTACTGTATCACACAAATTCTGCTACCTTAGCTTGCTTGGGTTTTGTGTTCATTGTTGCACTGACTTTGCCCAATGTCTGTCAGAGAATTAGAGTGTGTTCCCCCTTTACCATCTTGTTCAGTGACCTGTACATGTTAAACTTAAGAACAGTTATGAAGTGTTGTTCTAGTACAAAAACGTTTTAATCTGAGTCATGTACTTGTGTAAGTCATGATGATGTGCTTGAAAGCTTCAGTGTTGGATACTGATGTTACTTACTGTCCAGTTTGTCTTGTACAACAAATGTTGAGTTAAATAGCTGAGATAGCTTGGAACAGATGTAGCTACATACTGTCTTCATACCTTGGAAAATCTAGTGTTTAATAATTCAGAAACTTAGGTACAAAGGCAGGAGAAACGGGTAGTACATGAAATTTTGGCACTTGGCAATGAAGACTAGTCTCCCCAGCTTTGCTAGAGACCTGTGAGAAATTACTAAGCTCCTTTAGGTTACACTGGGCTTGAATAGCGTTCCCCTTGTTACAGCTCTGACAAGAATTCTGACAGATTCATATAAAATATTTTAATAGGACACCACCCCATGGGTAAGCTTCTTTTCCCCTCTCCCACCAGCTGCATTACTAACCCTTGATGTAGGGCCAGGAGAAAAGAGCACATTCCTGGAATTGGTGTACTTGATTCTTAAATGTTTGTGGAGATAGACTCCTGACTATGCTGTTCCAGTGTAACCTGTGGTAGCTGAGGTGTGGACATGGCACTGCTTCTGAGCCAAAACCATAAAGTGGTGATTTTTGCCATGAGGCTTTGTGGTTGTCTAGGCATGTGGAACAAGATGCAGGGCTCTTGCAAAGATGTGGAAGAGCAGCTTGTTCTGAGGTTCTGGGGATCTGACTGCCTTGAGTTAAATAGCTTTCTGGTTCTGAAAGTGTAGGATAGAACTGGATGTATATGCTGAAGGCTTATAAAAGGAAAATTATTAAACATGCAAGCTTCAAAGGCAAAATTACTCTTCTGAGAGAATATTAAAGGCTAGTGGTGCCTGACCCAAAGAAGAAAAGAGATCCTGTTAACTGCCTGTTTCACAAAGTCATCCTGCTATTTTGTTGAACTGAAAATAAAGTTTGCTGAAGAGATTTTACGTCAAGGTGGCTGGAACACTCTTGTCCTGGCTGGCGGAAGGCAGAACAATATGTGTGTTAATTTGCTGCAATACTCGTGAGTCAGAGCTCTACAAGCACTTCCAAGCACTTTTGAATGCTTGGGCAAAATGTAATATATGTGAGACCACTGTCACATTCAAAACATTGTGTTCTGGTCCACCTGTTTGATTTTTTTTTTTTTTTTTAGGACTTTTAAAAGCCTTTATAAGCCTGAAAATCTCTAACTGTCTCAAACAGATGTATCTAGCCTCGTGCATTTTTTTCTAAGACAATAATCAGAACTATATTTTAATGAAAAAACTTAATAGGGTTACAAACTTGATTTTTTTTTAATGCTTTTTGTGGTTAAAGGAGCAGAATTGGACACTCTTTAAACGTGAAAATAACCCATTTCTCATAAAAAGATACTCAGAGGCAGTAAGTTCTGCGTAACAGGCTGATATGAATGGTTTTCAAATACTTCTTTCTTGACGGTTGCTATTTTTTTTCTTTCACTTCCTCTAGACTGTATAAAACATGCAGTTAACCAACCCTCCTTAATTACTGACAATTTACCACTTCCTAAAAATACCTAGGACTTTTCTGTGAAATTACTTTAATGATGACTTTTTCCTCTATAAAACATGTATAGAATGACCTGCTAAGAGCAATAACAAAATAAAGCAGAGAACCTTGGATGTCAGGTCACTCTCTAGGGCAGGGTGGGGAAATCTGGGAAAAAGTCAATTATCATATGTTATCTGAGGTAACTGTTAGGGTCATAAAGACTCTTAACCTGAAAGTACTTGGAAAGTACTGCTATAAGGTATTGAGGAGAAAGATGCCACAGAATCTTAACATACTAGTATCTGAAAGAAAGTGAGTTTAAAACCTCAGAATTCATTTGCTCAGGATAAAAGATGAAAGTTTCAAGGAAAGTAGACCATCGGGTGACTGTGGGTTTGTACCAGAGAGGCGTTTTATCTAGCAGGGAGTTAACTCTAGTGCACTTGCAAGTTTCAGTAAATACAAAGAGGTGCGTTTAAATGGATCATCTCTAGTTAGAAGCTTTTGAAAGCAGAGTGATTCTACTCCAGGGAAGCTGATGTGCTAGGTAAACTTAGTTTCATTTAACTAAGTTAAACTCCTTAGTTACAAAGAGCCTGATATTAATATCTTGGAGGATGAAACTGGGTAGATATGTGATTATTATTTTGTCAATAATGCCCATCATTTTGTGAATTGTTTTCTGTATTATTTATTGCCCATTGTGTTTATCTCCTGTTTATCAGGACGAATGGGTTCTTCTGGGGATGTCAGGGCTACAGTCCCCTGCCTCAGTACTGCCTCCATCCATTCTGTTATGTGCTAATAATAACATTAAGGAATATGGCTGTGCACTTTTTGCCTAGCCCTGCCTCAGTACTGCCTCCATCCATTCTGTTATGTGCTAATAATAACATTAAGGAATATGGCTTTTTGCCATGTGCACTTTTTGCCCCTGACTACCATCCACCTTCCCACTGGACCCAGCACTGTGAGCAAATCATCAGGCAGAGGAAGCTTGCAGTTTGGGTGCTTGTGGAAGCCACTAAGATTTTTATGAAAATGTATGCCTGGGTATAAATGTATGCCGAACTTCCCGGTCATGTGTGTTAGCAGCATTTAATGATGTATGTTACTATGTGTTGCATACCCACTGGTAAGCAGCACAGGTGCATGACTGTATTAAACTTGCTCGGAAGCCTTTCAAAAAGCACAGAGGACCTGTGTTTTGCTGGTGAACTTCTGAACCTCCGCTAAGACTGGATGCATTAAGAATAATTAGCAAGGAAGAAAACAAATTTGTGAGTGGGTAGATGCAAGCAACCTGAGATAGAAGAGTAATAAGGCAACCATGCCTACAGTAAGCAAATAAGGTCACATTTAAAAGATACCTGGAAACCAGTGCTGGACTGTTGTATAAGGGAGCCCCAAGAACAAGGAAACAAATACAGTCAGTTACAAAAAATAGCCTAATATAGCCCTACTTGTAAGGGATGTAATGACAAGATAAAGCAAGCTGGCAACAGTGTAATTGGAGATGCAGTTGTGTAAGGCCTGAAACAGGTATGAAGGACATGGGAATCTCTAAAAATCTCTTGCAAAGCATTCGTTATACTGCACCACAGTGAACAAATGGAGCTATTTTATTTGTACTTAGAAAAGAGTGGTGCATTATTGTTAATTAATAAATTGGGATTTGTAAACCTTTTATTGTTTGGCAGGGGGATTGGTTCTTGCAACAGGAAAAAACGATTTGAAGTAGTGATTACAGGTATGCATCTCTTCCCTCTTTCAGATCTTCTCGCATCCCTCCCACTGCAGCCAGCTGCTGTCCTGCCTATTTGGCTGCCGAGAAGGGACTAAGCTTGCTACTTCTGTCATTGGGTAGGACAGCCAGGAGAAGAAAAGAACTTGCAAATCCTTTTGTTGCTCATGTTTCTTTCTGCTGCTGCCTTGCATCCGTCAACTTTTTCCCCAGAAGCCAAAGTTATGCAAGTAGGAAGTCAAACTGACTCTTCAGGTTGTATGGGCTGCTGAAACAATTGATTATTGCTGCCTTTGCCCAGACAAAGCAGGTAGTCTGCTGTTCTGAGTTGCTGCCTACTTTGCCTGGGCCAAAAGCTAGTCCTTTTTACTTGCAAGACTCTGAACACGCTGCTTTTTAGGACCTATGAAAGAGCTCAATTCAGAGTAATCCAAATAGAGAACACGCAACTATGGCTGCTTCTGAAGCTGCTACACTAAGGACTTTCCCAAACAGCCCCCGAGAGGAAAAGTGTGGCACAAATCCTTCCACGTGACAGATCCAAACTGGAAGGTTAACCTGAAATGTACTAGCAGCATGGTGATTCAGAAACTATCCCAACAAGTTAAATAGAAATTGCCCACTTGAAAACCAATTGGCTGGTTGGACAGACTTCTGTCTATTCATGGTGCCTGTCAAGTTGGCCTGCACAGCAGGCCTGTAAACCTGTGTTTGTCATCACATGAAGAATTTTGGAAGAAGGGGATCGAACCATATGCATGACTAAGGGCCGTAACAGCAAGATCTCATTTCAGCCCATGGGCAACTTGGCAGTAGAGTTGTTATCAAAAACTCATGGGCTGTTGAGGGGCAACCCAAATACAGTGGAGACAGTGGGTCTCACTGCTGTGTAGTCAGCACCCACAGAGAATAATGTTCACAGGGTGTGGTACTGTATTACTCTGCCAAATCTAGAGATGAGGCTCTATTGTGAATGTATCCATAGTTATTCACTGCTTCCTGTCCTGTCACCCACCAAAAAAGAAAAATTTTGGCCATTCTGAAGTATGAGGGATCCCAATAAAGAGTGGTGCTCCTTCTAAATAGCCATTCCTTTTCCTGTACATAAGCCTAATTTCTGGGTTGGGGTGGGGGGTGTCTGTTTTTTGTTTTATATCTGCCTTCAAATGTGCAGATGTCTATGAAAACTGTTGGTTTACTTCTGCTTTCCTAGCTGGTACGCATGTTCTATCTGTAAGGAAAATGGACTTTTGTTTATTTGAGGGAGGAGCTCAAAGGAAAGGTAGTGAGGATCAGAGGAAGCACAAGAGGAGGTAAGAATGAGAGAGAGGCCATAATGGGCATGCGTTAAGCACAGTTAAAACTAATCAATGGGGAGAAATTCAGGCCAAGGAATGAAATGGAGGTTCCTGGCAGCCAGTGGGAAGCACATTTGACTGAGCCTGTTCTTTTGCCTCCTGGCTGCAACAGCTTTTGCTGGTAGCTGGTGTATAACTTCAAAACTAATTTCTACATGTTGTGGCACATCCTGCATAAGTGACTTCATATGGACACAGCTGTGATTGTAGTTGATTAGAGGATGATCTCGGGGATAAAGTAGACTGCATAGAGATTGTAAACAAGTAACCCTCTTAACATCCTACCTTGGCTCATGTACGCTTTGTTATTTTCTGTGTACAGTTAAAGCAATGGTAACTAATTTAAGGAACAAGTACGTTAACACGCTGCGATTGTGGAGAGGTTACTGCTGAACCGAGGAGGGGTAAGGAAGTCAGCCTTCAGAGAAGATCTCAAATTTCAGTCGTTACAAAAGTGCTGTTTTCCAGGCAGGGTTATTCAACTTGTAGGTGGATTGTTTCTTTTACATTGTTGGGTAATTTTACTCAAGAAGCATCCTGGCTATTAGAAGGCACTGTGGTGAGTAGAAAATTTGGTGTGAAAAGGACTGTGATAGCTACCGTAAGTCCCACAAGGGACCAGTACAATCCACAGATCAAACAGTCAGGATGGGTGGTCTGCAGCTATATGGGCGTTTGTGCCTAATGACCAGGCTTGGACAGAGACCCTCTGGAAAAACAAAGCACTGATTTCAAAAATTGGCAAAGATGTTGGTGCAGAAGGGACTTGAAATGTCATGGGTGGAATCTTCCCTACTTTGGTTCTGAAAGTACACACATGGTCTGGGTTTGCCCCTCTTTGGAAATTCTTTCGTTTTTAACTTAAATAACAGCAAGTGAACTGCTGCCAGAGCGTTCTGGAACTATACTGCATGTGGCTACCACATTTTTTTCTTCCTGAGAAATACTGCTTTAATTTCTTTTGTACCGTGGGTTAGAGAAAGCAGCATTAATTTGCATTGGATGCTAAACTGGGTTAGTAAACTGTACCAACAGTCCAGTTCATACCCCTAACACTGGCCGCTTTATTATGTACTCCTGGCTTATGGAGCTGTGTTGACACATGATGGTAGAATATCTGGCTCAGCATGCCACTGTGGTGAATCTTCTCCCCCAGTGTTTCCTTATGTCTGCAAGTATACCGTGGAGAATATTATTCTTGTGTTGCAAGTGTAATTTGGCCAAGCACCCAAATTCTTGTAAGATAGACAATCCCCACTTTGAAAGCACAAAAGCAGCATGCAATTTCCCTGAAAGAAAGAATAAACTAATGGCAGAGATGTGGACAGCACACAGAGGTCAACTCTCTGTCCAGTGATCTAACTGGTAGAAATGTTGAATTTTTGTTAACATGGTGAATTTCCCCTTGTAGCTCACTAAATTGCATTAATTACTTGATGGGAAGAAAAGGGATAGTTTGAAGGCATTCTGTGGAACAGCCACTGTCAACAAGAATTGTAACAGGTAGGTGTAAAAACTTGCGGGTTTAAATTTGGTTTCCATTTAGTAAAAAATTCTTTAAAAAATAAGCTTTCCAAGAATAGCTAATGAAAATAAATAGTGACATCCTTGTAACAACTTGCTGGTAACTTCATGGGGTGGAAATGTTTGTAGGAGGATGTACTTTGATTTCAAATACAGCAGGGCTTTGTAAACATTTTCAAATCACTGTGCACATAGCAGCTTGCTTTGTACCTAGAACCTACTCCAGATGGGTTATATATAAATGGAGTACAAACCTCATGCTACAGTCACAGTATTATGGAATTAACATCTTTAGAAGTTTAAGATACTTTGCAATATTCTTTCCAATCCCGTAGAAATTCTGCTATCCATCCGATCATGGATTTTTGCATTGCAGAGTGATTTTGGTGTCATCTCCAAAAAAGCATATTACAAATCCACTGCAGTATCATGCTCTGCTGGTCTTGCCTTGCATCTGGGTTGCTGATGGGGTAAGTCAGTGACTGCATCCAGTTCCAGAAGAGCCATTTCTTGTTTTTAATTGGTACAGCTGACTATGACTTGCAATCTACTGTCTTCAAGATCCACCACCCACTTTTTAGCCAAATTTAAGGCTGAAAAGAGGGGACCAAATACTGGCTGAGTCTCTTCTGTTGTTTGCCAACAAGTTGCTTGTTTGCTGATTGGCCACCTGCCTTTGATCTGGATTATATCATACCAGGGAGCTGCTCCAGCTGGCCGGAGACTGGGGAATGTGAGCTGTAGTCAAGGATACCTGCAAAGCACTGGGAGCTGCAGCAAAGAGTCTTTGAAGAGAAACACAGGGAAAGGCAAATTAGAGGGAAGGCAAGGAGCCAATTTCTCATCTCGGCGTCACTGATGTCACCAATGAGAATCTGGTCCACAGAGTGCTGGGGAAAGAAGAATAGAAACAGGTCAGAGGGAAAGGTGACAGAAAAGCGCAGGTGACAGGGATAATTAATCATGTGTCAAGTGTAATCTTAATGACTACTCTAAAGCAGAGTAGTCTTGAAATGCCTTACACTTGAAATGCCTCTTACTCAGCCAATAGCACAAAATTAATAAAATCTTTCCAAAAGACTAGCTTGTCTCTCATAGTAGCTCCAGCAGTGATTTTTACTGGTGGCCCTCAGCTGCAGATCAGATCCATCTGAAGAGCAACATGCACAGATCTAAGGAGGAAAAGATTTAAGTCTCCTCATGTTTCAGGTGAAATCCTGTCGTAACAAACTTCCTTAATACTTAAGATCTACTTTCTTGTGAAGTTTTACGCATTTCCAAGCTTGGTTAATTTGCTGGTACTCTAAAGCTAGGTGAATACCAACAAGCTTTTTTTTTTTTTTTTAAATTTTTCAAAGTTCAGCTACAATGTAAACACATTCTCCTCAAAAAGAAAAAAAAAATCCAACAAACCTGCAGAAAAATAACCTTCCTGAAATATTTTCTTTTGAAATTGCTCATGTGTTGGAGCTCTATTGGTGAGTCAAAATAGATGAAAATAAATGTTATGTTTGGTGCAAGGTTTTTTTAGGTATTTCACTAGGCTATTTGTTTTGAAAGTAGTTTTTCATCTTCTAAAATAAAGAACAAAAAATTTGCACAAAGAATCCCTCATCTGCCTCCACATATTCTTCAAGCTAAAAAAGTTGGGTTTTAATGATTTACTTGCTTGTGTTGACTCCATTCCAAATTATTTCATTTTACAAACATTTGCCCTAGCAAAATTTATTGGGTAGGTTGACCTGCAGTCATGAAACTGAGGCAGAGCCAATGGCCCGTTTCATGTGCCTAGGTACAGCTAGGGCTAATGTGATTCAGTATTAAATACTGGCTTTCATTAAAGAGGACATCATTATCTAAAATTAATGGTTTGGAATTCTTTATCCATTGTTAGAGTAGCAGTCTGATTTTCCGAAGTCCCAATGCAATGAGGGAAAAGAAGCATTATCTCGTACTTCTGTTGTGCAGATACTTAGGGGCCTGATCTAGCAACAATGTGTGCCATGTTGTTTTTCTTGCCATTGCACTTGCATTAGAAAGTGCAATAGTTTTTGCTGGAATTTTTTTGTAAGTATGAATTTAAAGGACCTTGTCTTTGGCTTCAAGCTGACAAACTTTGTCAAGGTTGAAAAATAACCTCCCACAGAACAAACAGAGAAAATTCTAATTCCAGTTAGTGACAGTCTTAGACATAACTAAAACATTAAGATCATGGTCCTGCCTCAAGAAACAAAACTCTTATCTGAAGTCAACAGCGTACGTTTAAAAGATATTTGAAATTTCCACTTACAGGTATTTCTGTTGCTGTTTGAATTCTCTTATCCCAGACTATGCCAACTACCCAAATTTGCAAGTGGAAGCAATCTTACAGCCTCAGACTTCAGTGCCTGTAGAACTGCTGCTCACATAGGACAGTCCTTGTGATTTCAGTAGGATAGCTTGCAGTACGTAACAGTCGTCACATTTACAGATTGCCAGCTTGGAGCCTAAATGAACCAGAAGATTAGAGAATTAGCTCAGCTGACCGAGCTTTTTAAAAACTCATTTGAATATGTAGCATATAACTCTCCGTATAACATACAGATGCCAGTTTTTAATACTGCTGGACAAGGTATTTCTAAATTGGAAGAAGCTTCAGTAGGGATAGATACCAATTAAGAGTCATCAAGGGAGTCAACAGGGCTGTATGATTCTTTGTAGTGGAAATCAAATCATATTATTTGGCAAATATTTATGTATAAGTTTAGGGAATATCTGTAGAGTTTTGCAACTTAGTTCCAACATTGGAGAAATTTTAGAACATGAGATGTCTTGCTGTAGTAAGTTTACAAAAAATGATATTATTTTGGAAAAATACAGTACTGTACTTGTGTTTATTTAGTAGAAATAAATTTTGTTTCCTTTTACAGCACTGGGAGCTGAATTACATTCCCTGTTTTCGTGCTATAACTTGGCTAAGAACTCACCCAACTACAGCCATTAGAGTCAGAAATTTGCTCTGAGCTGCTAGTATAAACTCCGGTGTGCCATGCATGCAGCCAGTCAACTTCTTACCAAGACGGCTTCAGTACTGATCCACTGATGAAGTATCTCTCCAGAGCAATCCTCCTTGGATGACTGATCTGCTCTTTAATGTATGCTCACTAGGGAATATGGGTGAAACACAAGATGTGATTATAAAGGTTCCTTCCCTTCAGCCTTGCTTGGCTTTTCATTCTCATGTCTTAAACAAGAAGTCTATTCATTTCTTAGAGAGCATTCTCCCATTTTGCTGGGAGAATGTGTCATGGGATGATCATATGCAGCACACCTCCTTGCTTCCCTCTCAACAGGTCATCCTCCTATAAAATCATAGAATGGCTTAGGTTGGAAGGGACCTTAAAGATCATCTAGTTCCAACTCCCCTGCCATGGACATGAATACCTTCCACTACACCAGGTTGCTCAAAGCCACATCTGACCTGGCCTTGAACACTTCCAGGGATGGGGCATTCACAGCTTCCCTGGACAATGTGTTCCCGTGTCTTACCACCCTCACAGTAAAGAATTTCTTCCTAATATCTAATCTAAATCTACCGTCTTCCAGTTTAAAACCATTACCCCTCGTCCTATTGCTACACCCCCTGATAAAGAGTCCCTCCCCATCTTCCCTTCAGGTACTGGAAAGCTGCTGTAAGGTCTCCCCAGAGCCTTCTCTGCTCCCCGCTGACCTACCCCAACTGTCTCAGCCTGTCTTCATAGCAGGGGTGCTCCAGTCCTCTGATTGTCTTCGTGGCCCTGCTCTGGACTCTCTCCAACAGGTCCATGTCCTTCTTACGTTGGGGGCTCCAGACCTGGAGACAGTATTCCGGGTGGGGTCTCATGAGAGCAGAGCAGAGTAGAGGGGTCAGAATCATCTCCCTTGACCTACTGTCCACGTTTATTTTGTTGCAGCTGAGGATATGCTCAGCTTTCTGCGCTGCAAGCGCACATTGCTGGCTCATGTTGAGCTTCTTATCAACCAACACCCCCAAATCCTTCTCCTCAGGGCTGCTTTTAATCCGTTCTCCGCCCATCCTGTTTGTGCTTGGGATTGCCCTGACCCCTATGCAGGATCTTGCATTTGGCCTTATCGGACATCATGAGGTTTGCACAGGCCCACCCCTCAAGCCCATCCAGGTCCCTCTGGATGGCATCCCTTCCCTCCAGCGTGTTGAACACATGACATAGCTTGGTGCCATTGGCAAACCTGATGAGAGTGCACTCAACCCCACTGTCCATGTTGCTGATAAAGATGTTAAACAGTGCCAGTCCCAGTACTGACTTCTGAGGAACACCACTCATCACTGCTCACCACTTGGACATCAAGCTGGTGACCGCAACTCTTTGAGTGTGACTGTCCAGCCAGTTCCTTATCCATGAGTGATCCCTCAGTCAAATCAATGTCTCACCAATTTAGACACGAGGATGTCATGTGGGACAATGTCGGCTGTACCTAGTTTGTCTGAACAAGATTCCTCCTCAGCTGATTCCAAATAAAAATAATCATCTTTTAAATCTGAGTCTACAGTTTCACCCATAAATTGCCATTTGTTAATGCAGAGGAATGTTTAAGATGATGGGTATTAATGACATAGAGCAGTAATTCTGAAATGGTCTTTTTTCAGATAAGTGCTTTAAGAAATACTTTTCAGTCTCTTATTAACATTCCTTCTATATGCAGCTCATTTGAGAAGATTCCCCTGGTATGCAGATAGCAGCCAGGAGTAACGAGGACATATAAGGAGCTGTTAGGAAATTCAATGACACCTTTGACATGAATGAGAGCAGGGGTCATGGTACCAGTGGCATCATAGTGGTGCAGCTGCTGTAATCTGTGGAAGACTGATTTATTGCACATTACAGAATGCATGCTTATAAGTTCCTTGCATCATAGGTAGTAAAGAGAAGAGACCCAGAAATCCCTAACAAAAGTGTTTCTGCTCTGCATTCTGCAATGAAGAATGATACCTGACAAATGTGAAATATATACACCAGAAATGCATCAAAACCTTTTTTCTCTGAGGATAAAATTATATTTGGCCTGTTAGAAAAAATGCAATTTAGCATCATCCAAACAAAGATTTTTCTGACAGCGATGCCTGCTGTTCTCCGAAAGGGTAGTCTAGTTGCACATAGTATTCTCCTTTCACTCAACTGCTGGTACGGTATTCCCCCACAATGTCTGTAAGGATAAGAGTAAAGAAATTGAAACTTCAGACCCAGCTTTCTAGCTCATAGAAGTGTCAGGAAATCATGATCTTCTCCCCAAACAAGAAAATTCTTTGTGCTAGCTTACAAACCACAGTCAGACGACACATGAGAAATTGCTTGGGAAAATTCCCATCATTTCTTGGTAAAGTTTTGGAAGAGCTGCTTATTTCTTGTTCTTTTATAAATCAGGCTGATATAAAAAGCACCCTCTATATAGCTTGAATCAAAGCACAATATTCTTTTTAAGTTGCCTAAATGCTATAGAATCTTAGGAACTGAGCTTATGTAACATGATGTAGTAATTGATGCCAGTCTTGATGTGATGTTAATGACAATATCAGTATAAAATAATCAATTCTAAAGGTAATGTTTTTTCCGGCATGCTTAAATTATTTGAGTCATTTATAGTTCTTCGATCCAGTCACTTAGATATTCCTGTAACTTCCTGTGGTTCAGACATTCCTAGGTAATGTGCTGCAAATACTGGAAATAATAATTGGGAGTTTAAAAGAAGTGTTGAAATTGTCTGTTTTAATCTTCACCATGGTTTGAGGCAACTCAAGAAGAGTATAGGGCCCTAGCAAGGTCATGTAGAAAGAACACCAGAAAGGCAAAAGAACAGCTAGAACTTAATCTGGCCTCTGGTGTTAAAGATAACAAAAAAGGGTTTTAAAAATATATTGGTAACAAAAAGAGAGCCAGGGTGAATCTCCACCCTTTACTGGATGCAGAGAGGAAGATTGTCAGCAAGGGTGAGGAGAAGGCTGAGGTACGTAATGCCTTCTTCGCCTCAGTCTTCAATAGCAAAACCAGTTATCCTCAGGATATTCACCCCCCAGAGCTGAAAGACAAGGTTGGAAAACAAAATAAACCCCCCATAATCCAGAAGGAAGCAGTTAGTGACCTGCTACGTCAACCGAATAGTCAGGAGTCCATGGGGCCGGATGGGATCCATCTGATCCCATGAGGGAACTGGCGGAGGAGCTTGCCAAGCCGCTCTCCATAATCTATCAGCAGTCCTGGTCAACGGGGGAGGTCCCAGATGACTGGAGGCTTGCCAATGTGACGCCCATCTGCAAGAAGGGCCATAAGGAGGATCTGGGGAACTACACACCTGTCAGCCCGACCTCGGTGCCAGGAAAGGCTACGGAACAATTCATCCTGAGTGCACTCACATGGCAAGTGAGAGACAAGCAGGCGATCAGGCCCAGCCAACATGGATTGATGGAGGGCAGGTCCTGCCTGACCAACCTGATCTTGTATGACAGGCGACCCGCCTGGTGGATAAGGGAAAGGCTGTGGATGTTGTCGATTTGGACTTCAGTAAGGCCTTTGACCCAGTCTCCCACAGCGTTCTGCTGGAGAAGCTGGCAGCCCGTGGCATTGACAGGTGGACTCTTTGCTGGGTTAAAAACTGGCTGGATGGCCGAGCCCAGAGAGTTGTGGTGAATGGTGCTAAATCCAGTTGGCGTCAGGTCTCAAGTGGCGTTCCTCAGGGCTCAGTTTTGGGGCCAGTCTTGTTTAATATCTTTATTGATGATCTGGACGAGGGGATTGAGTGCACCCTCAGTAAGTTTGCAGATGACACCAATTAGGTGGGAGTGTTGACCTGCTTGAGGGTAGGATGGCTCGGCAGAGAGGGTCAGCCCCTGCTTGGTTAGGGGTGGTTTTGGCATACGTTTATGGTTGGACTCAATGATCTTGAAGGTCTCTTCCAACCCAAGTGGTTCTATGATTCTAAATAAGACAGACAGCAAGGTATGCTTTAAATGCAAGCAGACAGTCAAAGATACTTCCAATATATGGCAGGTGCTCGTACAGCTTTTTGAATCCTCCAGAAACTGGATTTATATACCAAATATTCATAACTAAGTGACAAACCCTTCCGTGTTTCTGGTTTCTTCACCTTATGACAGGTTTGGTTGCAGGCAGAATTTATCCCTTCAAACTGCTTTAGAGTTTTGGTGGTCCAGAATATTCTGTGTATCAATGAAGTGGTGTAAGGTGGTGCACTGATAAAATATGGCTACTGCTGTTTTCTGTCAATGACTTGAAAGTAGTTCTTTAACGTAAATAACTATAATGCTTCACAACTGGTGTAAGTGGTTTGCCTGTAACAGGTTCATGTTTTGTCCAGAAACTGTAATTCCATTTTCTTCAAAAGCTGGATTTGCACTCTTGTAAAAGAAATAAGATACTGTGCTGTGTGTTTCTGAAAGCTTGAAGGTGTTTTTAGAAACAAAGATTTTTCAGCTTCCAGATATAACTACATTTCCAAAAAAAAGCAGAAAATTGTTCTGTAATCTCAGTAATTTCTTAGCATTTTTCCCATAACATTTTTGTAAGCATTGCAAATGAACAGAACTGAATATGCCTAAAACAATAATTTTTGATCCACTGTGGCATTTAGCTTTTTCTGATACACCTGCCATTGCACAGGAAATGGAAGATTTCATAGCTGTGCAAATTTTATTTTTTTTTCCTTTTTAAGCTTTATGATTGGAAACATAACCTGGTGTGACTACAGCAAAGAATACTGATTTGCATGAGGCTGTGAGTATTAATGACACTGAGCACCATCTGAATACAAGCTGCTCAGCAGAAATCTCTGAAAAAAGAAAACAAAGTCATTTTGTGAGACGGAGACTACTACTCCAACAGTTTTAATCACCAGAGGTACTCTTCTGTGGGTTCGTGTCTTTTCCGACAGATTCATGGACCTTACTTAGTTTGGCAATCGTAGGTTTGAAAATTAGTAGGAAAGAGAATCCAAAAAACCCTAGCAATACTTACCTCTGGCAGGATATTGTAAAATGAGCACTTTTGTGTCCAAGTAGTACAGTTGGTGAATGATGTGCTACTGAGCCCAGACCATTGTTATTTTTTAATTAAATCACAGCAGAACGCATGCTGAGTCAGGAATCAGTCTTTCATTTTGCCCTTCTTGAAACATGCAGACACTGCTTCCTTGTTTATGGATATGAAGTATGCAATGTATCTTTTCCATTAATATGTTGACACCTGTATTTCCTTGGCCACTACATCTTGCTTTAAGAATGTCTATTACACTCTGTACTCCAAGAAGAAGGAAATGGAGGTCTGTCTTTCATCATATTCCCATCTCATTAGAAAAAGCATAGAACAGACATTTAGCTTAAGATTTCAGTTTCACAACAGTACGGAGATGCTGACAGGAAGTGTCTGAGCGCTTCAGTGCCAAGGCTTGCTTAAGTACAGCATAGAGATGTGGAAAGCTTTATAAAATATATTCCCACTACTACAGAACCCTGAAGGTCAGAGCATGAAAAAAACATCTGGAAATAAAAGAAAGGAAACAGTATTGTGCCGAGACTCTAACAGAGCCCATTCTCTTTGGTGAGAAAGTTGTTGAATGAGAGACTGTGTCCTCAACAATAGATAATACCTAAATAAATAAGGCCAGCTTCTTAATACTAATAGTCAAGTTCAACATTTTTTAAAAGTACAAACTATTAATCATGGAAATTATGGCCTTGGAAATAGCCTTGGAAGTCATGGAAATACAGGGCCTTATCTTACAATCTTTTTCATGAAGAAAGTTTTCTTGGCTACACTAACAGTGCTCACCAGAGTAAAAGTACTGTGACCAAATTTTTCACTTGCACTGACTTTCTGCACATAAGTTTTATCACTGCTGATGGGCTAACATTGGATTTTGCTTTAGCAGTAGCTGTGGACGATGCAGGAATTCAGTCATATTGGTGTCTGCTTTTGAAAAAGAGAGCAGTGGGAGAAAGGGAGTCCTATTGCCTAAAAAGCAGAAACATCTGCTGGAGTTATTAACGTCTTTTTGGCTGAGTTCAGCAGCCGGGCACCTTGTGGTTGACAGAGTCTTCCTCCAGCAATTCAAAACAGTGTAGTTAAAGCAAATTTCTCATTTCCAGAGAAGCAACCTAACGAGGCAAAACTTACTTTTAAAAATGGGGCACATAGGCCACGACTGACCTGTGGTAATAATCCTCAGACTTACTTGCAGCTGCATGGCTAACCAGGATTTTTACAGCTCCAGCTACATTATTTGTAATATTTTCATAAGTGACCATTCATAGATGCTGACAAATCTTTCAAATAGCTCATTCACCTTCTTCAGCTGCCAAGGAGATAGTTGGGCTTAGAAATAGTTTCTTGAGAAGATCTGGGAGCAAATTCAAAGCTGACCAGAACTCGGATGTTCTCATTTTCACTGGTTGTTTAAGGTTTCCTTCCTGCAGAGTTATTTAAATTGAGCTGGCAAAGTGTGCAGATGAAAACAGGCAAACTTTCATCTTATTTCCATTGTTTATGACAGACTGGGTGGTGCTTGGAGGAAGGTGCATGTATAAACAAGCTCTAAGGTAAAATATTGGCAAGTCTGCAAGTGCTGAAAATTGGGCATGCATCAAGCTGAAGTGCTTCCGAGAAAAACAATCATTGTAAGTGCTCATCTCAGAGATGTTACACAAGATGCTTAAGGTTTTTGAAAGAAGTGATACAGGTGCCAGGCTTGTTATGCTTTCTTTAAGGATTAGCCTGTACCCAGTGAAAATGAAATAAGATGTGCTAACGTGCACTTTCAGTAGGGAAAATATGCTCTTTAGGTTGGGTTAATTGCAACATGTTAGCAAAATTTAGCTGAAAGCCAGCCATTTTTCCTTCCCTTGAAGTTCTTCACCACTGCTGGGATGACTTTTTCCATGGTCCTCAGATTTACAAGAGGTTCTTTTTCTTGTAATGTTGAAAAGTAAGGATTTGCTTCATGTGCAGTTCAACTTTTTCCTTTGTGAACTTTCCTTGTAGAAAGTATATCCAACTTAGAGTGTTTCTCCGATCATGGGATGTAGTATAACTGTGTGCTTGTTTTGTATGCTGAGCAGCTATTTCATCAACTTTTTCAGATGTTCAACCATAATATTAATTTTTTTCTTTAGTAAAATTTCTTTTACAGATTGGGATAAATATGAGATTGACGTATATTTTTGCCCTTTCATTTTTATAAAATAATCAATTATTGCCCTCATTTTGCAAGTTGGCAGTCGGGACAGAATAGTTAATTCTCTTAACGTGGAAGAGTTTAGGCACCTAGAAATTAAATGAAAGTCTGCAATCCATGCAGGTAACAGAACCACAGTCACTGAGGCTGGTGGGCACTTCTAGCAGAGTCAGGTACAGCAGGTTGCTCGGGCTGTGTCTGGTTGGTTTTGAACATCTCCAAGGATGGAGACTACGCATCATCTCTGGACAACCTGTTCCAGTGTTTGATCACCCTTGCAGTAATTTTTTTTTTTTTTTNTTCAACCATAATATTAATTTTTTTCTTTAGTAAAATTTCTTTTACAGATTGGGATAAATATGAGATTGACGTATATTTTTGCCCTTTCATTTTTATAAAATAATCAATTATTGCCCTCATTTTGCAAGTTGGCAGTCGGGACAGAATAGTTAATTCTCTTAACGTGGAAGAGTTTAGGCACCTAGAAATTAAATGAAAGTCTGCAATCCATGCAGGTAACAGAACCACAGTCACTGAGGCTGGTGGGCACTTCTAGCAGAGTCAGGTACAGCAGGTTGCTCGGGCTGTGTCTGGTTGGTTTTGAACATCTCCAAGGATGGAGACTACGCATCATCTCTGGACAACCTGTTCCAGTGTTTGATCACCCTTGCAGTAATTTTTTTTTTTTTTGTCCTCATGGTTAAGTGGAATGTCTTTTATTTTGGCTAGTTTCCACTACCTCTTCTCCCTTCACTGAATATTGCTGAGAAGAGTATGAATCCATCTTCTTTATTCTCTCCTATTGGGTGTTTATGTACATTTATAAGACTGCCTGAGCCTTCTCTACTCCAGGTGGAAGTATTCAGCTCTCTCAGCTATGTCAGCCACTCTTTCTATGAAAGATGTTCCAGTCCTTTCATCACATTTGTGGCCTGTTGTTGGACTGACTCCAGGATGTTCATGGTGGTCTAGACCTGGGCCGAGCATCTGCATGTGCATCACCAGTGCTGAGCAGAGAGGAAGAATCGCATCCCTTGACCTGTTGGCAATGCTCTTCCTAATGCAACCCAGGATACCATTGGCCTTTTTTTCCACAAGAGCATGTTGATGGCTCATGGTCAACTTTTTGTCCACCAGGACCTCTAGCACCTTTTCTGATGAGCTTCTCTCCAGCTGTTCAGCCCCCTGTGTGTTGTCCTCCTGTGTGGTGGACTCATGCATATCCAGTTTGTACATAGACCCATCCAAGCACATAGGCACCTGAATTTTCATCATAAGGTACTCTAGGTACCTGTCTATGTCTAGGCTGCAACTGGCTTGGCAGGTCTGAGCACTCTGCTTTCCAGGTCATGCCTGAGCCCGTTCAGAGGTTCTTTGAGAAGTTATGCTGTGTCTCAAACTCCAAAGGGTTCTAGTGCTGTGACTGTGTTTATATCATGCACCTGAATGTATACTGCCATCAATGAACCACCCCAAAGGAGAGCAGCTGTGGTCATTTTCATTCTCAAACACAGCAGTCCAGGCAGTACCTGGCAGTCCAGATAACATCCCTCTTCCCTCCCCCCCCCACAAATGACTTGCACAGCAAACAAGGAACAGGGCTTCTTGGATTTTGGCAATTTCGGGAAGTTCAAAACCACAGCTTCCAGAGAACCTAAGATCAAATGAACTCATTTTATTTTGGGGCCAGTGCATACATGCTGTTGAACAGCCGTGGCACGATAGTACTTTTAAGAGCTTGGCTAAGCTGGGTGCGGTTCATAGGCCTGCAGCAACAAGCTGTCTTTTCACTGGTGCTCAGATACCATGGCAACCGTCACTTTTTAAATAAGACAGATAGTAACCCAAGACCCTGAGCCATCCTGTTGCCCAGAGCTAGAGAAGCTTTGCAAGTTCCAGTAAACATCAGGGGTTGCACTACGCCTGATACAAGCAACTGCAACTCCAGTGACTTCAAAGGAGTTTGTCGTGTTGTCACCCTCACTGAAGTTACTATTTCTGTATCAGGGAAATAATTCCCATCAAGTGCAAATTACTTAAAAGCATTTGGGTAGAATGTAACTGCACAAGGTAAACCTATTTGTCATAGCTGTGATAAGTGAACTGAGGATAGGAAGTCCGTCTAATTTTGCTGCTTTATTAAGACGTGGAAGTTGGAAATGGCTCCACTACAGGTAAATCCCTATAGCGAGTTTCCATTAGAAACAGAAGATCCTGTCCAGGAAAGCAGGACCAGGCCATATTAGAAAAATTAATTTCAAGCAATTTATACCTGTTCATTGCAAAAGCAATTTGTCTTAGAGTCACTGCATGGAGAGACTAGAGGCATTTGTCTTTGTTTTGAAACCATAACATATGATAACAGTGGAAAGCGTGGGACTGCCAAAGGACAGACTGAAAGGACTTGTGCACTTGCCAGGTAGGCCAGAGTTAGGACCATCTGCCAGTGGGCAGTTACTGATTTAGAGCATTTGTACTGGGTCTGCTGGGGGCGGAGATCTTACTCTCAATAGCAGCTCCTGCGGTGCTTGTAACACTGCTGGACGGTGTGTTTGCGCGGTGTGAAAGCCTTCTCTGCTCACTCTGACCCTCCAGTGAAGGGATTGGTGTGCACGAGGGGTTGGGAAGGGACACAGCCAAGCAGATGACCCAGACTCACCAATGAGATATTCCATGCCATACAGTGTCATGTTCAGCAATAAAACAGAGCGGAGGGGGGTTTGGGTAGATTAGCTATCTTCCGCTCAGGAGCTTGTGGGGCATCAGTCTAGCATGGGAGGTGGTTAGTGATTGTCTTTGCGTCACGTGCTTCATTTTGTTTTCTTTATTTCTTCTTTCACTTCTCCTTCACCTGTTAAACTGTTTTTGCCTTGACCTGTGAGTTTTCTTCATTTTACTCTTTGTTTTTCTCTCTCCCAGTACCACTGGGGTTAATGGTGGGAAAGTGAGCAAGTGTCTGTGTGGTGCTCAGCTGCCTGCCAGGGTTAACCCACAACAGGGTTTTAGTGTAATTCATGTAAATACGAGTTTTCAGGACAGTCCTTTAGGTGTGTGTTTACAACCCATGAACTAATGGATTTGAGGCTTTTTGTGGACCAGGATTTTATGCTGTATAGCCCATGAAAGCAGGGAGCATTGAACTGGCAGAGAAATTCCCTACGTTGTCTGGAGAGCACAGTGTGGAATGAGGCAGCACCACTGAGTCCCTTCAGTCATGGGCTTGTCTTCCTTGTCTTTCATCAGTCAATGGTGGTGACTGACGAGACAGCCTTTAAACTGCAGCCACCTTGACAAGACATCTGTCAAGAGGGATGAGGACTGCTAATAGCACTTTGCTTGCTTGTTTCAAACCCGTCGTGTTCTTTCCCACCTAGAAAAAAAGTTTTACTACCCATTTGCGGTTTTCATGCTTCATGGAAGAGTTGCATTCTTTGTAAGAGAAAGCTGGAAATGTGAGGAAAACTGTAATAACCATAATTTTGAATATCACATACTCCAAATATTTGCTCTATTCAGCTGGGTAAAAATTCATTTTCAGAGGTAAGTGCCATGCCCATAAAAAGCTGGTTAAGGGAGTAGGAAATGTTATTTACATGGTGTTTACACCTCAAGGATCTGATTCTGCAATAGGAAGCTGCTCTGGTGCATTTTCCCTGATGCCAGTGTGGGTCCGCTCTGCACGATCTGCCTGCAGGGTCAAGTCCCATACTTGCTGAGGATTAAATATGGGAAGCACAGATACCAATGAAAGCATATTATACAGGGTCTGGCTGAAATGGAGTTAATTACTCTCCAGATGGTGCTGTGTTTTGGATTTGTGACTGAAGCAGTGGCGGTGACACACCAGTGTTGTGGCTGCGGCCGAGTGGTACGTGCACAGCCTCGGGGCTTTCTCTTTTCCCAACTCTGTCTTCCCAGCAAGCAGGCTGGGGGAGCATGACAAGTTGGGAGAGGATGTAACCAGGACAGCCGACCCAAACTGACCAAAAGAATAGCCTGTGCCATATAACATCATGATCAGCAATAAAAATGATGGTAGCTGTTGCCTGGAGACTAGCTGGGTAGCCGTCTGCTTGTGGGACCTGAGTGATCCTTTGCATGCCTTTGCATCACTTGGGAGTTGGGCGTTTTTCTGTTTGTTTCGTTGTTGTTATCTTTCTTCTTCCTCTTTTTTTTTTCACTTATTAAACTATTTTTATCTCCACCCCTGAGTTTTCTTGGTTTGGTTCTTCCTGTTGTCTCTCCCATCCCACTGTGGTGGGTGGAGTGATCAGGTGGCGGTGTGGGGCTGAGCCAGCTGCCGACCGGTGTTAACCCACAACACATATCCTGCCTGAAGTACTGGTAATCTGCAGCACCTGCCAGACAGAACTCACACATGAGCGGATTTTCACTGACATGCATGAAGTTACTACTGGCAAAAGTGTTTGTTGGATAAGGCCCCAAAACAGAAAAGAGGCATCACACCTTCTGAGAGGGAAGATGGCACAGAGGAGTCTATTCAGCCAAAACAATTTTGTGACAACTGGCAAATTGTGGTTTGTGTATCTATCTACTTTTATGCAAATGCTTTCTGATCCGGTTTTCATGTAGCCATCAGTACTGATTTCACTCTTTTTCCCCGAAAGAGTTTTATTTGAAACATTGTCTATTAAGTTGTGACCAGTACCTCTAGAATGACAACTTTTTTTAACAACTGTATGTCTAAAGGACTGATATCTTTAAAGGGACCTAGACATTTACATTGTTAAAAGCCTTTACTATTATCTTTCTTCTGGACAGAAGAACCATATACCAACAACAATGAACAAAATTAACTTGGCTTTAAATGAAAGAGTTTAATTATAATTCATTAGAAAACTTAAATGCTGAACTTGAGCAAATACTGGAATTTAACTGCATTTTTCCAGTCCTGTAGAGAAGCGAGTGATATCTACACTACAATACTGATGTACTATAGCACTATATAAGAAGCATTTCCCTGTTACTGCTTATATTAGTGTGTTACACAGCCACTGATACCTTACCTTGAGTGCACTATGGCATAAAATACTAAAATTTAACTATTTCCCACTTGGGAAAGCTGAGATACCACCTTACTCTTATTCTGCTTGAATTAATGTGCTCTAGCCAACATTCTGTCAAACTAGCATTTAATGTAGATAACACTGGCATATATATGTCAGTAAATAAACAATACTATGGGGAAGAGAGAGGATATTATTAGTTTACCAAAGAGCACAGGTACTAAGCATGGGAAATACCTCTTTGGAGTGGCAGACACAGATCTGTTAATATCAGTGATTACTTGCATATGGTGAATTCGGGTTACTTGGACATGGCTGTCACTTATCAGACAGTATTAGACATAATCTCAGGACAGTAGTGCGGTTAAATGACAGGTAAGTGAATTATAACGTAAAACAGTGATGCTGCATGGGTTTTGTGATTGCATTCGAGATCAAAATGTGTAAAAGCAATCAGGACCAAGCTGGATCTTGTTTAGCAAATCCTGCACTGGTTTTAATCAGGGGTTCAGAACTGAACTTGGCTACGAACTTGTGATGAAGTTAGAGTTTTCCATCTTGACTTACTGAGATAAAAATGATCTGTGGTCTCTCACCTAAATATGCATCTCCTTCTGTGCCTTCCTGTGTCAGCTGAGCTCAGCTGACAAACTTAAGTTCAATCCGCTCCAGTTCATAAGAGGTGGAGATGCTGAGAGTTTTCAACTGTGGTCTCATTCCCCTGTCACAGCAGCCTGTAAATCTGTAAAATTCCATCTTCCTGATTGCTTGCTTACTCTTTTTGTCCCCTCCCACTCAGTTGTGACATATGATGCTTTTACCAGTCACTGTTGATAAAACAGATTGAGCTAGGAATCAATGGTGGTATAAAAACTCAGACGAGCAGCTTCAAATCCCCTCTCTTGAAAGAAAATCTATTTTTTTCTAATGAAGATACACCTGCTTATGGAAGTGATGGATGTGGCACTGTAAAAAGACACAAGCATGTGTTTAACTGTAAGTATGTGCTTAAATCCCCCAGCACTCAGCGAGACTTAAAGCGTGTGCTCATTTGAGCGGAGGCCTCTATTGCTAATTCTAACAACTGTGAAGAAAGCTGCTAAAATGGTGATGCAATAGAATCTGAGATGGCAATAGCTTTAAGGATGTCATCTTATGTCATCTTAAAAAATGAGTATTTTTCCCCTTGCTGTGCTTGTAAATGCCATGACAGAAGAGAACTTGTCTTTTCAAGCTATTTATTTATTTGTTTGCTTGTTTATTGTTAGGATGCATGAAAGACATGGAGACCCGCAACAGAAATGTTTTCCATGTTTTGCAGTTATTTCAGTAGATGTTTATGGACAAAGCTAGCCTGTTGGAAGGTCTGGTGAGGGTGTAAGGGAGCCTAATGAGGGAATTTGAGTCACTGGGAAAGGGGATCAATGTCTGTCAGATTTCTTCAGGGCTTCCAAGCAATGTTGTGTACTTGTGACCACTGCGCCACCCCAAAGAAGGTGCTTCCTCCTCCATGCAAGATTAGAATTGCTGAAAGCGCAAGACGAAACACACTTGTTTTCATCATTCCTTCAGGTGTAACTGAAGAAAAACTGGCTTCAGGCACTGAATGCTGGCACTGAAAAAAGTGTAACATCATGCACTTTGAGCTAAGGTACGTCCATGCTGTGAATTAAGCATAGACTTTATTGTGCTTTTTGCCCAGGCATGCACAGCAAATGCATTTCATTTGTAAGGTAGTGCTAAAATGCCGTTTTAATCTAACTTCCGCAGTACTCGAAGGAAAAAGTGTGAGCCTACGCCATGCATCGTTAGCCTAGGTGAGCTGTTTCCTTTACATGATCCTGGAAGGACCAAATATGTCCGTACCACAGGTCAGTCCGCACAAGGCTGGACAAAGCTTGGTCTTTCAGACAAGAGTGTGGGTGTCTTGGAGCCTTGAGTCTTTGCCAGGCTGACTGACAGCATTGTTCCTGAAAAGAGAACGGGTGCTGGGAGACAGCCTGCTCATGTGTGCTCTCCCGCCTGTGCTTCTTCCAGGGGGGGTGAAGCGTGGGGGCTGGCTCATGGGCATACCCCCTCCCGTTCTCTCCATCTGCATATCCTCCCCCCGTCCTCTGCATCTGAACATTACCTGGCAGCTGCCTTGTGATTTTTGTTTTAACCACCGCTTCTTCCTCTTTAGTTGTTATTGCATCATGCATTGTAAAATATCAAGATAGGATTCATGACGCAGTAAGAATAATAAGACACTTTTTATTTTTTATTGTAATAATATAAGTATTTTCTGTTTATACACTTTCTATTACACATTACACAGGGTGACTTGTTGTTTCTGTATGCTCCTTGCATTTCAAAATGTAGTGTGTTGGATCTGACATGACTCTGACAGTGTGACAAGTGCCTTTGTCACAATTCCTTCCATATTTGCACCACCCACTAGGTGACATAGTCTGATAAATGAGCTCTGCAATGCTAGATTTTCCATCAGCACACTTATGCTTGAGCATGTGTTGTACTTTTGCTTTGAGTATTACAGCAGTTCATGCAGAAAGTACTGGATTAACTTTGTCATATCCACAATGAGGAAGGAAAATATATGTGCTGAATATTATTACCTATAGTTATCATGGTGCATAGTGCATTGTTTGTTGTTTCATGGGTTATTCCCAAAATGTAAGTTACAGTACAGATAACAAATGAAAGCTCAAGTTGGCTGAAGATAACGGTCTAGCTAGCACTGGATTCACCAACAAGGAACTGATGAAACACTAATACTTATGTTAAACAGCAGGATGAATCTTTTTCCCATTTGGTGAATCTATGACAAGCTCTCTTGCTGTTTCCATTCCAGCTTCATTTTCTGCAACCTGGATTGACTCTGGCTTCATTATATTTCAATTTCTCTCTACTATTGTGTCCATGGCCGTACTAATCAATCATTTTATTTGGCCTGACATTTCAGATGTTAGATGTAAGCTGTGATATTTGTCTTGGCTATCACAATAAATGGGTTTGGAAGAGTCACTCAGAATGCTTTGGCAGTGGCTCTGTCTGCCTCTTGAAGAGCAACCTGATGGAACTACCTTCTGTCTGATTTAACTGTTCCTTTCATTCTCCCCTCCATCAATAGTTGTTACAGAAATGCAGAAAAAGACGTGTTCTACATACGCATGCGCACACACGCACAAACACTCCTCGGCTGCTGGACAAAGAACAATTTCCTCCCTTCAGATAAATTGTAATAAATCTGTGGCAACTCCTGTTAAAGAAGGTGAGTTACTACCTTGAAGTACACCATAACGTTCATTTGAAAGAATTTTGTCTTAATATCATATTGAAAACAGAATTTTAGTCATGGAGGCATCACAGAACCGTTGAAATTTATCTGGATCATTTCCTTCAGCCTATAAGGGACTCACAGCGGGAAATTAGAAGTCCTATAGACTGTTATTAAGCTGAGCACCATAGAATAAGAGAAAAAGCAATTATTTAATTACTGAAATGCACAGATATAATTGCCATTATTTTTTGCAGGCTGAACCAAGAGTTACGCTTGTATTGATTGGACTCTGTGATTCCAGAGGAGAAGGCCAATGTAGAACTAGGCTGTAACTTCCCATTAAGGGGAGACTAAAATACCCTACCCATTAGTTGATATGAATTCTATTATAAAAGAAAATAAAGACCCAGGTGATTGCTGCTCCATCTTTTTGCAAGGCAAGTTGATTCATACAAATTATTCACACAGGGCTGGGCTAAAATCAATTGTACAATTTGATTTTCATTGCTGAGGTCTTCTATGAAGCCTGCTGTCCCCTGCTCTGGTCAAAGGAAAAATAGCATAGGTCATACTATTAAAGAAAATTAAAATGCATAGAAACAGTGTGACCAACATATAATGATTTTGCTAGACTAGGAAAAAATGCAATTAACAGTACTCGATGCATGCTTTAAGCATACCACAGGGACTGATGGATGGACCTGAGCTTGCATATGAAGAGGGAAGCTGAAATAACCATTTCAAATGCAACCTAAACCATCAAAGTGGAGCTGGAGGCATGGGCCAGACTACTTAAGAATAAGGTATCCCAAATGAACAATGCAGCCATAAATAAACTGAAAGCATTTGGGAGATTCAGAGTAGACAGGAAAATAAAATGTACAGTGATGACATTTTCATGGTCACACATTTTATGGACCTCCAATACTACTTCCTTGATTTACACTTTTTTCTTTTTTTTAATGCAGAAGTATGGAATCTGATGGAAAATAATAAAGACAGTATTAGAATGCAGCTCCTTCTGTGTCAGGGAGGAGGAAGTATTAATCAGAGCTACACAATAACTGCAAACAGCTGAGAATACCTATAAATACAGTTGAGAAGCAGAGCTTTCCGTGCAACGTCAGAGGCATATTGAAATGACAAACTGGAGGAATAATTACCAAACTGGTGATGACCATTGCTATTCAGTATGCTTTGCATAGCAATGAGTATGCTGAGCGCCCTCCTGATCCCAGCTACACAGGTGAGCTACTGAGAATTTGTAATGTCACAGGTAAAAGAGTGTCAGATGGTAAAAATAATTGGGGTAAAGCCTTGTACTTCTTTCATCAGTGGAAACAGCATGCACACTCACAATGACAGATAAGGACTTAATTCATAAAGAGCACTTTAGCAATCAATGCATTGGTGACTATTTGCTTATTGTGGGAACGATGTGGGGACGAAGCCACTCAGCCCACCTTGCCTAGTGTTAAAGATTAAGGTGTTTTGAAAAATTCTGCAAAGGAGTGCAGAGTGTTCCTGGGATCCCACACCATTTTGGGAGGAATGCTGCCACCCAAGATGTGTTTCCTTCTGAATTTGAAATAAAAAGGCATGGAAGTTCCTGTCATGAAAGGAAGAAGAAATTGACATTCCTGACCTTTTTTTTTTTTTTTAATATTACTGTCACTTTTTCTTCAGGACCAGTTTATACATATTGAGGTGAGTTAGTTTAAGGCTAAGGCCCAGTATGTCTAGCAGGAATCATCTAAAATGGCTGAGCTTGACTCTACTTGGCTTAACCCAGCTCTTTGTCATTTTCTTAGCTTGATGTAAAACCTTGTGATTAAATTCTGGCTGCTAGACACAGGAATACCACACAGGAAGGGCAGCAGAAAGCCTCACAAGTCCATTATTATGAGGAAGAACTCCTTTCAACATAAGAACATTGTATGACACATGATATCGCCAGAAAATGTGAAAAAATAGACTAAGATGGCTCTTCTGTTAACACTTAGAACATCAAGAAAATAATCTAAACCAGGCAGTCCAAAGCACACATGAATGTGTGCTCACATGAGTATGGGAGCATATAGTGTGATTGAGAGTAGAAAGGATACATTGGAAGATTCACCTTGCTAACAAGCAGAGATATCTGCTGATATCTTAGACAGAGCCCTAATACTTTATAATTTTCAATAAAGACTCTGGATTTAGTTTTGCTAGACAGCAAAATATTCTTACAGTGAACCACCTCACATTTCTCTCGATGTTGAAGGTACTCGTCTTCTGCTTGTGCAAAAGTTGTCTTGTTTATTCATTTATTCCTGACAGAGATAAAATTTCAGATAAGAGCTTCCATTCTGCTATATTGGCAAGTTATTCAAGGCAGATACTCCTATAACAAAACAGAAAATTATTAGTCATTATTTCCTTCCTTATATACTGCACCTTATATAATGCATAGGGGGTGCATGACAAAATATAGTGATACTGGTGTTTTTCTGTGGCAAGCAGAGAAAATCGAGAGAAAGAGGCTGTTTATTTTGTCAATTTCCATTATAACTCTAACAAGGTGTCAGAGTAAAGGGGATATGACTGTTATTCGTGGACATTTACACTAACCAGCATAAGATTTTGCCTTTCTAACTAGGCAGTATACTGTGGGATTTTAATATTGAAGATTTACTGCTTTTGTAAGATCTAAGTTTTTAGAAGCAAACTCTTCTGATAAACCAGGCACATATATTGTAATGACACACTAATAAAGTTGATTTGCACATGAATAGAAAGCTAGCCTACATACCTAAGATAAAACAGGGAAAATCCAGGCTGCAGTGCCCAGAGAGCAGAGACAGACATTGAGGCAGGGTGGAAAAGCCAGAGGATTAACTTCCAGGGTTAATTTATCTTCTTCACCCCATGTTTACTCATAAGGCTTTGTCAGGCTTCAAAAAGGCAGCACTTATACTTAAAACTTAGTTTACCAAGCTGTTCCAGCTCAAGTAGTTATCAGGCCATATGCTATGGAAAAGGCATTCACATAGCAGTTGTACTGACCAAACTGTTCTGTTCTTGTAGGAAAATCGTAGTCCTAACCGAAACGAGGACACTGAAAAGCAAAATGCATGGGCTAAGGATGACTTTTGTAAGGGGCATTTATTGTTGGGAGGGCTGATAGGATGACCTTCTTCAGCTAACCATCGCATTCCTTCCCCATGGCAGCTTAGCTGTGTGTAAAACAGCTCCTGAATCACAGCAGTTACGGTTCAATTATTTTGAGGTAAAATGTTAACTACTTCATAACCTTTTATTTCCAGGACAAATTGAACTGAAATATGGTGTTTCAGAAGTAGCCTAAGCCTTTGTGTTGCAAAGGTACAGTGCGCTCAATACTTTCCCTAATACGCATCAAACAGCTCTTGGGTCATGGGTTAAAGTCTAGCGATGTCCTGATATCCAGAAGAAAACCCTTTTTCTCTGTGTTTCAGTGCAACTGTTCAAGTAGAAAACCCAGTTTCAACTCCTGGTATAATCAGTGTAGGTGCCATTTCAGATTGTTCACAAGGTGATACTGCAGTTCCCAGGAGAACTGATAAAGGGGACTATTGACATTCAAATAACCCCTTGGCGCTGTCAGCCTGGTGCTTGACAATGTTTTCCCAACATTCTAGCAGGGTCATGTGTGAATATTAGTCAAATTTGCCACCTCTGTAGCTGCTAAAATCATACAAATACATCAATTCTGAAGCAGTCTTTATCTCTTTCTTTCCCCTACTCCCAAGGTATGACTGAGTATGCTAGGGAAGCTGGAGAAGCAGAGGGGAAATGAGGAGGCCTTTCACAGGGTAAGGCTGTCTTCAGCTCTGATGGAAGCAGGCCTCACCATGTGAAAGGCTTGGCTGCATTTGGGGTTGATTCAAGTTTTTTCAGTGTGCTCTTGCCTCCTTACAGTACTGATATTTATTTGTAGGAGTAGCTGAAAGACGAGGTCCCTAACCTTTGCTGCCAGGATGTAAGCCTAAATGCTGGATGAACAGAGCTGTTGGGAAGGGATCAATCTGCCAACAGCCAAAGACTAAAGCTGGGGTACAAACTGCAAAAAAAATTAAACCAATTCACTGTAGCCCAAATCCTGCACAGAGACAGGAAAAATGCCAAGATTGGTTGCCCATGGCACCAGAGCACAGGTTGCAATGGCCATCAGGCAAGCTAAACAGCACATTTAGGGGCTCCAGTCTTGCAGAACAACCAGCCTACGCAATGCCAGTGCCACCTGTCTGCTACAAAGACTCTCAAGAAGTATCACTAAATTCTCAAAAGATCATGGGTCATATGAAATGGACAAGGTGGGAAGCTAACAGCTAATTGTCACTGTGACACCTAGATAATGCCTGCACAGATGCGCATCAGATCTAGGTGGACTGGATCTAGCTGAGTGCCCGCTTTGGAGCTCCGCATCAATGCCAGCTCTTGGTGCTCAGAATGAGCCTGTCATGAGTCCTACTGCTTATGGCTTTGAAAGAGAACCTGACAAGTTTACTTCTCCATGTCATCCATGTCTTGCTCTGCGTAGCCTTGCTCTACCCTGTCCCCAAGTTTGCACGGTGCTCTCAGTGGTTGATCTGCTCTGATCACATTTGGGGCTTAGAGGAACTGTACTCCACCTGTCTGCTGTCAGTGGTCTAGTGACATTTTTGTTAGCTAACTGGGCTGACAGGGTAAGTCAAAGCAAGTGAGGAGCATGATGGAGTGTAATGAGTGGCACTGCCCAGGAGAGGAGTGTCTTGGTCCCAGCCCGTCCCAGACCTCACTGTGCTCTTAGGCAGGCTCTGCCCCAGCATCTTGGGCATTAATGCCTTCCCACTCTGACAGCGCAGAGGAAGGCTATTCATGCACATGTCAAGACAACAAAGTAATTTAAATTATGGTTTTTAAGGAAAGCCAAAGCACTGAACATTGTTGATAGATAAGCCTAAGCAGGATCTGTCACTCAGGGATCAGTGTGAAAACATCTCTAAGTCAGAGGTTTTGACCAGATGGCCCTCTTTTTTTTAGGTTTGGAAGCGCTTAGGAATTTTTATAAACTTCATGAAAGGAACATCAGGGTTACACAAAGCTATTTTTTCCTACTTAGCGGCTGGAACTAAGGTGAATTTAGCAGCCTCAGTGTGGTCCCTTCTGAACAACAGTGGCGCACAAAGACAAAAAGCAAACAAGTAATCCAGCACAGCATGGCATGATTAAAATGATCTCTGTCTTGTCTTGCATACGAGGAGCAACAAAACTTTTTGTTACGAGGCAGATGTAATTCAGTCTTCATGCTGTCTCACTCTTGGGAGTGCGGAGCTGAGGAGAAACTGTAAAATATGATGCATTATTTATGATAGGGTTGGGATTTTATTTGTGTATATGTGTTTGTGTATGGACAGATGCAGTTCAGTGGGGAATGAGAAGCTAACTTTCAGCTGGAGTGGACTGCATTTAGAGCAAAAGTGAGTACTTCCCTCGCTAAGCCACCAATTCCTCTTTTTCTTCTCTTTCTCCTCCTTTCTGTTCTTCCAGATACTCCCCGTATGGCATCTCCACCCATATCCAAGTGCTCGAATATAAACTAAACCACACACTCCCCCCCCTGCCCATCTACAGAAGAATTTGTTCCATTGCAGTGAGAAGCCACAACGATTATTACATGTCTCTATAAGATGAACCTCAAAGCAAGCATTTCATCCTCTCTCATGTAATCATCATAAGGTAGAAAATGAAATTTCCAAAACCTGAAAACATGCTGCAGAGAGCTTCAGGGCACTGCATGTCAGTTTTTACTTTGATGTGTGCTATGTTTAAAAAAAAGCTGGGGGGGCCGGGGGAGGGGGAGGGAGAGGAAAAAGATGCACTGAGTGTCTTCCTTGAGATTTCCTCTCTACTGCTTAACTCTTTAGATGATAGAAGGAAGGAAATAGTCTCTCTTTGCTGCCTGGAGTGAAAAGTATGCTGAAGAGACATTGTAAGAACTTCATTTAGCACCATGGATGGCTTCACATTCCCTCTTGCATCTTAATGAAGTAAGCATCACCTCAAGGATTGCAGTGAGCGTAAAATGATTTTTAAAGCATTAGTAGGATCAGACAACAAATGCCAGCTACTTTGTTTCCTGACATGATTTAGAAAGGTAAGAGCTTTATCTCAGACTTGTGAACTTTAGCACCAGACCCAGAAGCAAGGAGGTGTCCTAGGGGAGCTGGGATTTATTGTGTGTGTCTACCCAGGCACTGAGTGTTAGCTTCTGAAATGCCTAGTGCTGTTTATTTCCTAGGAGAGCAGAGTGGCATTCCTAAGGGTCAAGTGCAGCTGAATATATTAGTGTCTTTCACTCTCTCTCTCTGTCCCTCTCTTGTCTGTTTAGTAAGACATTCAAGCACATGCTGTACTGTGCTCAAGAGCTGGATGATTTTCTCTCAGTGGCAACAGAATCCTTCCTACCTGCTTTCATCATTTGGTTGCGTCTTCAAAATAAGAGCTCCTTTTCTTACTCTGTTTTCCTAAGACAAGTCTGTACCTCCCCCTCCTCTCTGTCACCTTCTATTTGCACTTACAACTACTGTCACTGTCAGCTGTGCCTGCCATCTGCTTCCAGAATATTACAAAGCTGTAATCATAGGACATTTTGAAATTTATTCATGCAAATCAAAGTCGTTCACTTGCTGTCAGGGGTGGATTTAGTGCTTAGGAAGGCACAGGTCACCCAGCAGAGGCATCCAGAGCCAGCAGCTGGCAGAGAGAGACTGCAGGAGGTTTCCCTGCCCAGCTTGGCAGTCCCACATCGATCCCAACCTCCAGTATTTCTGTATTCTCAGGACTGGCCTCAGCTGAGATGAGCTGACTAATTGTGCCAGATAATTTGCAGTTTAGTGGTGAGCTTGAATCTGGGCAAGAATGAGACCAAAGTAATTTTTCACTTTTGACCCCATTTATGGCTAGTCTGGAGAAGTATATGGCTACAGCAGTCACTTTGCTGTCTTGCTCCCTTTACTAATGTACTGAAGCTCGGTATATTTTTCCTATTCATGTTGTTTGGTATAGGAACTACTTTATTAGGTCTGAGCAGCACCTATCGTAGTGGCCTCATCCCTCTCAAGGGCTCTAGGACAGCAGATGCTAAAGGTTACTCCTGCACTGCTGAGTTTATGCTCTCAGCTTTTCAGTTTAATGGAAGAGGTTGTGATAGTCTATGTCTGCATTATAAAGTGGTGTGGACTGCTTCTGCTGCTCTGGGAAAGATTCTACAATGTGAAACAGCTGGTGCCCAGGACCCACATACACAATATGCACTATTCAGGGTGGTGGGGTTTTTTTGCTTTGGGCTTGCTCTACTCTGATCCCCCAGACTGAACATACAGAAGTGCATGAAGTGCACTCTTGGTATGCAACTTCCAATTTGGGTTCATCCAAGAGGAGTCTGATCCGTGCTCTGTGATGCAAACAAAAGCGGGGGTGATGGAGAACTGCACACTTGTGATCCAAGCTAAAGGACTGATGTGGATTCACTTGTCACTGCAACACAAAAAGTCCATTGTTGCTCTGCTGCTCTTTCATGTTTCTGTTTGCATCATGCTCCACCAATTTGCAAACTATTTAAAATCAGTTTAAAAATTTTTACTCTTTCACAGTTTAACACAGTGTATTGGTGTGCTTTTTAAACTGTCTGTGCTAGGTGTCCTGGTTTCCAAAACTAAGATTTTTGGAAGTATGCCAGTGTTTTTATAAATGTCCCTAACTAAAGTCATCACTATGTGGGAAAGGCAACAGAAATTAAAAAAGAGTTGTTACATATTTCTGTAAAAACAAACCAATCCTTAACTGGACTCCCTTTTCGCCCAAGACCGATTGTGAGCTGGAGACCCAGCCTGAATGCAATGTGCCTATGGCCTCTGTGAACCAATGCACATTGCCTGTGTTGCCCACTGCAGCTAAGCTGTTGCAGGCTTGGCTAGTCGCTGGATGCAATCCAGCTCAGGATCCTGGAGGCTGTAGACACAAGCCAAAGAGCTGCGGTGAAATGCTCGACAGGTATTGGACCACGGAAACCAAATGCGTAGAAAAGCTTCATTTGGATCCATTGTCGCTGCTGAGACGATGTGTGGGAAAAAAGATGTGTGATCTACTGATTTACAGTGGCAGTACAGCAGCCAGAGGTCTGCAAAAGCAAGATGCTTTAATCCCAGAGAGTTTATTTATTTAATTTAGTGGGTGATCTTCAAAACACACACAAAAGAGCTAAATGTGACACAGAGTACAAAGAGAAGCAGTGTTTCCAAGGGATCAGAGTTAGGATGAATTTCTTCCCTATAATCTTCTGCACACCCCTTGGCTGGTGCCACAGGACTTAGAATCATAGAATAGGATCATAGTATGGTTTGGGTTGGAAGGCCCCTTTAAAGGTCAGCTAGTCCAACCCTCCTGCAACAAGCAGGGACATCTTCAACTAGATCGTGTTGCTCAGAGCCCCGACCAACCTGACCTTGAAAGTTTCCAGGGATGGGGGGTCTACCGACTTTCTGGGCAACCTGGGCCAGTGTTTCACCACCCTCATTGTAAAAAAATTCTCCCTTATATCTAGTCTGAATCTAACTCTTTCCATTTAAAACCATTACCCGTTGTCCTATTGCAACAGGGCCTGCTAAAAAGTTTGTCCCCATCTTTCTTATAAGCCCCCTTTAAGTACCAAAAAGCTGCAATAAAATCTCTCAGACCCTTCTTTTCTCTAGGCTGAACAACCCCAACTCTCTCAGCCTGTCTTCATAGGAGAGGTGTTCCATCCCTCTGACCATTTTTGTGGCCCTCCTCTGGACCTGTTCCAACGGGTCCATGTCCTTCTTATGCTGGGGGCCCCACAGCTGGATGCAGTACTCCAGGTGGGGTCTCACCAGAGCGGAGTAGAGGGCCAGAATCACCTCCCTTGACCTGCTGGCCACGTTTCTTTTGATGCAGCCCAGGATGTGTTTGGCCTTCTGGGATGCCAGTTCATGTCTAGCGTTTCAGCCACCAAGCTAGTCCGCTTGCTTTCATCCATTTGCTAGTATCCCCTCAAAGGCGGGAAAGCTAATGAGTGTATATTTAATTTGAATTTAAAATCCTTGGCAAGGATAAGGAGTACATCAGGAAGGGAAAGGTTAGAGTCAGCTGGTGCACTGGCTTTGGGAGGGTCTGTGGCTGGTACCATGTCACCAAAGACTGACCATAACGCAGGTGAGAGGGCAGATATGGAAAGGCTCAGTAATAACGCAACAGTAATAAGATGTAAATACCTGAGACTAGGGAGAGGCCACGGTATATCAGCATACCAGATGAAGTGCCTGAACCTTGGTTCCATGGTGACAGTTTGTCATCTGTGCTGCCAGGTTGTGGGGAGCAGCAGCAGAGATCTACAAATACTGGAGGAGAAGGAAATGGTGACTGTAGGTTTGTGACTGGGGCAAGCAGGAAGGATGGCACTAAGTCCTTGAATCATGCTGCTGTGGGGAGGCTATTGTGGGCATACAGTGGTGAGGCAGGCATTGGTACCTACCAAAAACCCACGCCAGTGCTAGCAAGTCATTTAAACCTCAGGCAAGCATAGGCTTCTTTGAAATGCTAGTTCAATTCATCTCATTATAAGGACTGCATCATTTAAATGAACTGCAGGTTGCTTCAGGTGCTGGTCAAAGAGGCATAAGCAGCTCTGCTACATCCAAAATGCACCTGGACAACTGCAACTTAGTGGAACAAGTTGAACCACCCTTCAGTTCCTTTCTGCATCCCACAGTTCCTGTGTGAACATGCTGATGTGCATATCTTGGGATGGGATGTGGAGCCCCTTTACCTATTATGCTGGTTTCACCATCAGAAGCAGGAAAAATCTTATTAATTTAGGCAAGGAACTTCATCACGTTCACCATGGAGCTTGCAAGTTCTTGTTCTCGGCCGTAACAGGCAGGTGTGACAACAGGGGTTGGAGCTAATGTGAACAATTCTGTGCTATGTGGAGTCAACATATGTTTGGTCTCTCTGGGCATATCTACACTGGATGGTGGCTACTGGGTACATACCTCAAAGAGCCTTGAAGGAACCTGATAATTCGTTGTCCAGGTCTGAACAATCTTGCCTTTCAGGCCTTCTCACCTCAATTTCTTTTCTGTGAAAACTGTGGTGGTATGGGATGACAGCATTCCCTGAGAAACAGACACCTCGCTAGGACATGCATCGAGGGTCTCGAAAGCTTTCCCAGGCCCTGCAGCTGCAGCCCTGTGCCTCAGTTCCCACTGGTTTGATGGGGATGTGGCCCCTCCTGACCGATAATACATCACTGTCATCAGCAAGGAGAGGCTTCACGGTGCTGGGATGGAGAGGGCAGGTATGATTACAGTCAAGGACACTGGAAAGAAACTGATTCTTGGGAAGCAGAAATTCAAGGTGGGACAAAAACATTTTCTTCATCTTGCTTGAGTTAGCTGTACATAGGCTTGTCTAGGTTTGAATACAGGTGGGATTTTTTTTAAGAAAATGCATTCAGCAAGACAGTTTTAAAACAGCTTGGCTTCCGTCTGGTCAGAGCTTAACACCTTTAAATTGTCTTAGTTGTTCATTCTTAGCTACAGACTCTGTCTGGTATAAACCAACATATATTAGGCCAATAGTCTGTAATTCTGAACCTTCGCCTGTTTCACACAGCTTCAGCCCTCAGTTATCTTATATTCCTGCCTGTTAAATGAAAAAGTCTGCTGAAGTAATTATTGTTTGTAATGACAAGTTTAGTAACTTGTCATTAAAATACTGTAGAATTTATTCTTATGTGCAGCCTGCAGTGAAACACTGGTACGGATCCATGGGTCATGCATAGGTTACACAAAAATCTGGCTTTGGTAGTAAACTGCACAGCTTTTAAATGTTGTTTCTTCAAATCCAGCCCAGTATTCATAGTAGGACTGAAAACGGCATTGAATGCTGACTGTTCAGTGTAAATGATTCAGTGCTCCCAGGACAGCCCTTAAGGGGCACGTATTTGGAGGAACTCAACACATAGCTTCCTAAGTTCCTAGACCTGATTTTAAGTATTTAGTTAGTGAAATTAAGATAGCCCTGTCTTGTGTGTGCTGGTATGAAAGCTAAGAACAGAACAGCATGTAAAGTCATAAAATAGCAAATGACAACATTAATTTGGAGGTAAATAAAAGCAAGCAATTTTGACTTTAATTTTCTTTTTCTTAAAGTCACAGAGTGACAAGTAACGTGATTATAACAAATAACGGAGCTTTTCAAGGCGCTTCTTCTTAGGAGGTTCTGATCAAGGCTTACTGTTTGCTCTCTATATGCAAATGATAAATATTTTGCCCTTTACAGAATAATTCTTTTCTAACCCAAGGGCTGATACCTGCAGCTAAACTTGTGCTTCAACACACTCTTCTGACATGAAAAGCACTCATAAATTACAATCTAAACTGCAATTTCATATCCTTTTAGAAACCACTCTAACCGAGGCATGGCAAGTCATTGAGCTACTTGGCAGGGCAAAGCCTGTCAGTACACTAACACTGCAGGCATGTAACCTGTTTTCCCTTCCTCCATCTGCTGCATTAATTTGGGCTTGGGTAGGCATTATGCAAAGCAATAGCTGCTACCATTTCAGAAATACATATAATTCCCCTTCAGTTCACAACCCTTTCTATCGCATCCTATTGCATCAAGATTTTGACATCACTCACATGGTGCTTTAAGGAACCTGAGGGAAAGGGAGCTAAAAATGTAATGGGAGCCACGGTTTTGCCAGGAACGTGGTAGACCATGAGAAGACCATAGACAGATGGTCCATTAAACACTTGTCCTTTACAGGTGTGGGGAATATCACTCACACAGTAAAAACCACGGCCTCAGGCCACCCCCACAGCTAGGAAACCTGCAGAGGAGAAGAGTGCTGGCCATTTCCCAAAGCCAGACTCTGAGGATTTCCAGTCACAGAGGCTGGGGACGTGCCACCTGGAGGACCCTGCAGGACCAAACTCCCCTTGCCCTCTGCAAGGTAGAACAGAGCAATGGAGCAGGGTGTTGAAGCACCACGGTGGCCAGGCGTGGTGCCACAGAGGCTGTGGAGAACAACAGAGCTTTCAGGGGTGCTGTGCTGCACCCGCTTATTAAAGCATTACTGAAGTTACCCAAAGTTACTGCCTCTGTGCCCTGGGTGTAAGGGACATCCATGAAATGTCTCCAAGAGCATGCATGATGCCCGTGTGCCCTTCTCGTGGGAGATACCCCTCCGAGACCACAGTGAGTTCTGAGTGTCACTATAACCCTTTTCTCCCCAGTGCCATCCCCCACTTCCCACTGCACCCAGGTGACGCAGTCTGCATGTAGCTGCTTATTGATAGAGAAAACATCAATAATCAAATTGAAAAAACTCCAGTAATGGGGGTGGGCCATGAGAAAGTAAGTGGCAAGAGCAGCGGAAGGGTGAGGATTTTTCTCAGCCAGAGAGTTTCCCTTTTTAGAAGTAAAATCAGGACATGTAACAAACAAGGATGAATTGGAAAAAAAAAATATCCCCTTGTGTCTTGTTTTGTGTTTTCTCTTAGGCTTAGGCTTGTACTGTATTGGCAGCCCAGATTCCTATTACAGGCCTCTGCTTTGAGTTTGGTGGGGTTTTTTTTTTTTCATTTTTCTCCTGTGACTTTTGATTCTTTTCCCCCTCTAATTTTCCTCTAGTAATATTTTCTCAGCTTTTGTCTTCTCTTTTCCTCTTTTCTCTTATCCTCTTCTGTCTCTCCAGGCATCCTTAGCTGTGTTTGTCTGCTCAGTGCACTATCTTGCAGTTAGATCCTTCAGATGACCAGGGCTCAAGCTTTAGAAAGATCTCTTCTTTCCTTATTTTTTTTTTCTTTTCACCAGCTTTTACTGTCTGCAAAACCAGCTGTAAGTGGGAGAGAGGCTCTCCCTCCTTGCAAGGACACAGTGCCACCTTACTTGGAAGTGGTTTTCCCTGACTTCTGCAACTAATGGAATAATTTCCCTTCCTAGTTACTTTGATGTGTTTCTTTCTCGATCTCCCAGTGAGTGAGGCAGCTGTGTGTGGGTTATTGGCAGCCAGGCACTTTATCATACCCTCTCTCAAGTAATGGGTTTGATTTTCATGTTCATTAAGGTTGCTCAACACCTGGTAAAGTGCTGCTTTTAGGATTCTCTAGTCTCCCGAGTTGGTGTAAAAGGGGTTTTGGCACAAGTGAGAATAAAGACCAATACTGTCATTACCTGCTGTTCAAAATGGCTCGTTACTTACTTTTCTTTGTGAAATTGGTGCTATCAGTGATATGAGAGAGGGAGGATGTTTTTGCCACTAAAAACAATGCATAGCGTCTCCGAGGTTTTCATATTTTTGCCTATTAGGTAGTGCATAATGCCCATTAGGTAATATAACTTGAGCCCAGTTTTGGTCTCCAAAACATGAAAAAATACTTCCCTTTTTAAAGGTACTGGAGTATTCATCCACTTTAGGATTAATTTTTATTTGTACAGCACAGATGGCCCCACCACCCCTGTCTTCAGATGGAATTAACCCAAATGCCTCATCTGCAATAATTATTTTTTGCAGATGCACTCGTTTTCTTCTTCTTGGATATGTTCATTTGTAGGATGTTCACAAGAAGGGCTTTTGGACAGACTGAGCTTTGTCTGTTTCAGAGGTAGATGAAGCCCAGTTACCACTAAGACCTTAGAAAAAGATATGACCCCATATAGTGAGTTTGGGTGCAGCACCATTTTGCTTTAAAATCAATGGCTACTTTATTTTTCAGTGGTTTCCCTTGAACAAAAATTGGAGAGGAAAACTTTACATTCCTTCTTGCGTTTGTAAGACTATGATCTTAATCTGTGCTTGAAAATAAATAGGTCTTAAGAGTTTAAAAAACCTGACATTTTATGTTGCTTCCATAGTTCCTTTTTCAGTCAAAATTTTCCTTTTGAATGACTCATGCATAAGTCATTTCCACAACATTGGCAATTCTTGACCTCATACTTTCATAATAACGGTTATAATTTGCTTCAGTCATTTTCTTTGTTGGCGGGATGACATGTGCCTCCATGATACTTTTTTTCTTTTTTTGGAGAAGGAAACAAAAACGAATGTGAAGTCTGAGTAGGTTTCCTCTCTATTTTAAAGTTTCCTTGCAAGAGTATCTGGTGCATCATCTTGAGGGAGACAAGGAGCATGAGGTTGTGACCATATCTGCTCAAGGTCACAGTTTTCAGCGAGTGTAACTACATCAAAGCACTACATTGCACAATGACAAATATTGCCAACCTTTGTCTGCTAAACAGACAGGTCTCAATGTGCTCCACTGGCAACCAGTTCTGTCTTCATAGATGGTCTTCTGAATTTTGCAAAACATTGTGGAAGATACAGAAATGCTTCAGTAGAGTAATCATGCATTCCGTATATCTTACAATAATGGGGTATTATATTTAGTTTTATATTGTCCTTATTTTTAATAAGGTCCTGAATATTAACTTCAGATTTCAGAATTCAAGTCCACACATTTTCAGTGTTTCTTCAGGCTGCCAGCAAACTTTGAAAGCTATTGTGATTCACATACTGGTCACATTTTCATTTTCATCTCCAAAACTATGACCACTAGAGATATCATTGTTAGTAAAGACAAGACATACTTTGAAACAATTATGCGGAATTGGGTAAATCTGTCAGGGATTTCTGCAGTGGGGGTGAATTTACACATATTTGTTACATACACATACAAAAGAAATATATATTAATTTGCTGCAAGAGCTCCCTGATTCATTTAAAATTATGGTATGAAGTAATGCTTCCACCCTTTCCCCCTTTATTGAAACATTAATACATGGTTTGCACTAGGAGATGAAAGCCGTATTTTACCACCTTCCACATCTGTCTTTTAATTTTTCTCTAATTCTTTCTACACTGTCATAGAATCATAAAACCATAGAATCACAGAATCATTTAGGTTGGGAAAGACGTTTAAGATCATTGAGTCCAACCATTAAGCCAACACCGCCAAGTCCACCACTAAAACATGTCCTTAACCACTGCATCTACACGTCTTTTAAGTACCTCCAGGGACGGTGACTCAACCCCTTCCCTGGGCAGCCTGTTCCAATGCTTGACAACCCTTTCGGTGAAGAAATTTTTCCTGATACCTAAACCTCCTCTGGCACAACTTGAGGTCATTTCCTCTCATCCTATCACTTGCTACTTTGGAGAAGAGGTTGACGCCCCCACCTCCCTACAGCCTCCTTACAGGTAGTTGTAGAGAGCGATAAGGTCTCCCCTCAGCCTCCTTTTCTCCAGGCTAAACAACCCCAGTTCCCTCATCTGCTCCTCATAATACCTGTGCTCGAGACCCCTCACCAGCTTCATTGCTCTTCTCGGGACACGTTCCAGCACCTCAATGTCCTTTTCGGAGTGAGGGGCCCAAAACTGAACACAATATTTGAAGTGCAGCCTCACCAGTGCCAAGTACAGGGGGACCATCACTTCCCCAGTCCTGCTGGCCACACTATTTCCGATACACACCAGAATGCTATTGGCCTTCTTGGCCACCTGGACACACTGCTGGCTCATATTCAGCCAGTTATGGACCAACACCCCCAGATCCTTTTCAACTGGCAGTTTTCCAGCTGCTCTTCCCCAAGCCTGTAGTGCTGCATGGGATTGTTGTGACCCGAGTGCAGGACCCAGCATTTGGCCTTGTTGAACCTAATCCCATTGTCCTCAGCCTATTGATCCAGCCTGTCCAGATCCCTCTGTAGAGCCTTCCTACCCTCAAGGAAATCAACACTCCCACTTAACTTGGTGTCTTCTGGAAACTTACTGAGGGTGCACTCAATCCCCTTGTCCAGCTAGTTGATAAAGATATTAAAGAGAACTGACCCCAATACTGAGCGCTAGGGAACACTGCTTGTGACTGGCTACCAGCTGGATTTAACTCCATTCACCACAGCTCTTTGGGACCAGCCATCCAGCCAGTTTTTTGACCCAAGGAAGGGTACACCTGTCCAAGCCATGACCAGCCAATTTCTCCAGGAAAATGCTGTGGGAAACAGTGTCAAAGGTTTTACTAAAGTCTAGGTAGGCAACATCCACAGCCTTTCCCTCATCCACTGAGTGGGTCTCCTTGTCATTGAAGGAGATCAGCTTAGTGAAGCAGGACCTGCCTTTCATAAACCCATGCTGACTGGGCCTGATCACCTACTTTTCCTGTACATGCCACGTGCTGGCACTCAAGATGATCTGCTCCATATCCTTTCCCGGCACCAAGGTCAGGCTGACAGGCCCTGTATAACATAATTCTTTTCAAAGTACCTGCTTTTTCCCATTTGCCTCTGTGGCTACCTCGTTCTGCTGCTTTTCTTTCTCTCATGATCATCCCTCTTTTTTTCCGTCCTGCCATTCTGTATGTAAAAGTAAAGATTCCTCCTTTGCTGCTGCAATACTTTCAGGGAGTGAGAGTTTTGCCTGCTATTTCACCTTTGGCAACAAGGGGTTTTTCCATTGATCCAAATGATAAAACAGTTACTAGAACCTGAGAAAGAAGCCTGAGGTCAAATAATAGTGCAGATGTGATTGCCTTCTTGGTCCTTCACAGCTCTTACCCTTGCTGGAGCTCCTTCAATTCACATGTGCATGTCAGTGATAAGAATTAAGCTATGTGGGTGGGGCCCACTGGTAGCATCCTAGGCTGCTGGTGTTTGGGATAAAATTCCCACTGAATGCCATGCCCTTCAGTTGTTTCCTGAGGACACGGGCTACTCATTAATGCAAAAAATGAGCACTATTTCTATTTGTCAAAAAGTATCTCTGTGGGCTTTTTTTGGGTGGAGCAGAATGAAACAAATAAGGAACAAGTGAATTATCTTTCAATTTCCTTTGTACAGCACATCTGCCCAGTTATGCCCTGCTTTGCTTCTGGCTGCCCCTAGGGACACAGGTGCCCATAAGCCTGTGGGAGCCTGAAGGTTTCTGATGGGTGGTGTCTCTTTGGAAGCTGCATCTGGAAAACACCGGCTGCCCTAGTCTAGGGGGACTCCTCCAGCACTGAGTTCATCCAGGCATGCCAGACCTGATGGCTCCCACTAGCTTTTCTGGCAGCTGTGCAATTGCCTCTTAATTGTCAAACAGCTATAGAGGTGGCATGATTTGCTCTGCCCCCTGGTATTTGGTCCACATTGCATGGGGTTTGAGGGACGAGTAGCTTCTGAATTCAACACCAACAGCCAGCACGCAGCTTTTGAAGTTGCTGGAGAGGCTCTTACAATCCTCTTGCCTGACCTTCTGGCTAGCCTGAGCCTAAGAGTTGCGCCAGACTGTACCTGTGTTTAGTCTACAGCTCCATTTAGGTGCAGTGTTTTCTTCAGGAAGGCAGAAGAAAGGGTTTTGGAGAAGAAAGAGGAGAGAGGATGATTGTCTTCCTGCCCTTCTTTGTTACAAACTCTTATTGGCGTACAAATCAATTTCTGTCTATAGATTGCGTATGAGAGCAAAGATCAGGCACATGCCAACATTTGAAAATAGATTCTTTTTGATGTGCACCAAGGTTAGGGCTCTTAGGAGATGTTATCACTACAAATGGTGCACCCAGAAAAATGTGGTTCAGGCAAATGTGAAAATTTATATGGCTTTTGTCATTTTGTATTTTTTTAACTAGGACTTCATGCATATGTTCTTAACAGTATTGTGCACTGGCTGCAGGAAAGGCTTTTCCTTTTTTATGGCTTCTCACACCATGATAAGAAGTATACTTTATCCATAGTTTCATAGATGTGGAATTAATGTGGTAAGTGTTGAAGCTGGGTCCTGTGTTTCCCTCTTCCTCTGGCTCCCCAGAAAAAGCATAAGTTGTAAAGAACATGTAGTGGTTTCTATCTGTAAAGATAATACTAGTTCACCCCTTATAACTTCTCCTTTTGGCTCTAACACATTAGCACACTTCACACAAGCTGGGTCTCTTCCCTGCAAGAACACAAGTTTGGCTGTATGTCCACTGCATTTCTCCACGTATTAGGCTACTCCCATTTTCACTCTGAAGCGGCATTAGTGTCATAAAGCTGATTACTTTTGAAACAAGACTTTTCTGTTGGTGCCATAATGACTGACATAAAGGCCATTTCCCATCGCTTAATGAATTACTGCAGGAGCCAATAGCTTTTAGCGCAGGTGGCCGTTAGCTGCCAAGAAATAACTGACCCCAAGCATATTATTTATTGGCTGTGAGTGTCCAACCAGACATCCATTACATCAAGTATGAAATAATGTAATTCCTTTTTTAATGCATTGAAAAGTTAGTGCCTGAACTGCCCATTGCCATGGATATGGCAGCCTGCTCCGAGGTGTCACTGGGCACCTCCCAAGGCACCGACTGCAGGAGGGATGGTTCCACCCTCCGTTGCCAGCCCCATACTGCTTGCACTGGAAGCAAGCACTTCTCCTTCCCACTTTCAAAAGTTTTTGCTCCTTCAGATACAAATGGTCCTTTTCAAGGAGCGTGCCACTGCTCTACAGCTGTGGCTTCAGATTGTAAAAGTGCAAACAGAAGGAAAGTCCTCACGCTTTTCCTGACCGTGGGTGAAACTCCCCTGATTCAAACGACATTTGGGGTTAAGTTTAGAAAAAATCCAAAACACTTTTCACAACAAGAAATGTTACCAGTGGATTCAGGTAGATTCTGGCTTTTATGGGGAGCCGTAGGGGATCCTTAAAATCAACTATTGTATTAGCAGGAGCTAAGAGCTTTTTTTACACAGTTCAAAGAGCCTACAACTGAAGCTTGCACTAAAGTTAAACGCTATTGCATCACCTAAATGTGTGCCAATTGCATGGAATAGGGGTTCTCATTAACAGCCCTCTCAACAAAGCCTCAATGATACACATTTGAAAATGAATCATGTTCCAGTGTAGTGAATTTTATGATTATGCAGGCTTCTGATTAAGTAAGTTACATTATATTAATTTTTTCTGAGGTTCTTTTTTCTAAGGAATAACACAGATAATAAAATTTTACTTGCACTAAAGCAAAAAAACCAAAACACCTTGTATTTCTCCTTCAAGCTTACAAAATTTCTGACATTTTCTCCAGATCAGAGACACTGCATGCAAATACCTGTTCTGCCATTCAGTCAGTGAGGCAAAAGCTAAAATCAGTCCTTTCCCTGGAATACTTGCTCAGCAAACAGGATGCGTGTAATCCATTTTCATTATTAATACTTCAGTTAAGGTTCGGGTACTGTATTTTACTTCTTATAATGAGCACAGTTTTACAATGGATGTGTGGAGTTTGCAGTACATAACATCACTGGCAGCTGCAGAATTCCTGTCATGTGCACCAGAGATGGATTAAATGCAAGAACATTTCTCTGGGCAGTAACAGAGTGTAGAGAGATAAATTTGCAGCATACCCTTACTTTACTGTATACGCACAAACCTCCTTTTCCCTGTTAATTACCGCATGGACATGTTTGTTACCATTTTATTTATCCATGAAGCTATGTTCTTGCTTCTATATTGCATCTGAGTTAGATACAGAAGGATTATTAGCCTGTGAGCTCTACTGTGATGATGCCTTTGTGTGTCTGCAGTTCACAATGATTTAGCGATATTGTTTCTAATATGTTCATACAATTTGGGGAAAAGACCCTAGATTATGCACTTAACACCCTAATTTGTTTGCACCATAGGGAAGAGAGATTTTAATTTCTGTAGCAGCAATGACTTGGCTGATTCATGCATTGATGGTTTTCTTTGGTGCTAGCTATATGCTGAGAGGAGCAAACGGGAACCGAGAGGTCATTAAAATAAACCTCTCCACCTGCTGCCTAGTTTACATTCAGGTTTTGATGCACTGGTGGAAAATATTTTCCTGTTTCAAACAAAGTTTAATTCCTAATTGCCACAGTCCTCGTGAGGATGCTTTTGCCGCTGATTAAGAGCTGTCTTAACAACTATTTTTTAAATTAAGCTTTTAAGTTGCAGACCTGCCATCACCCATGAGTCACCCTCCTCACTGACTGTTGGATACAGCCGGCTCTGGTTTGAGCCTGGCTCTACAGCACTGGCGCCTGTTTAGCTGGGGTGAAACAGCATCAGTGTTCGTGTGTGGGGACAGCTCGGGGACAGGGGCGTGAAGGGAGCTCCTGGGGCTTCTGCGGGACAGGGCTTCACCTCACACTGACCATTGCTGCTCTGGGGTGTTCAACAGCAGGTGGAAGAGGCGTGCAGGCTCTGACACCTTTCTTGTCTCAGGAGCGGTCCGCTGAGAGCAGAAGGCACCTTATTTAGTGCATTGGTGGGAGGGTACACTGCGGAGGCAGCGCTGAATGTGGATCGGTGGAAATAACTCTGCCTCTGAGGGTTGTCAGGTGGCCGTTGGTTCACATGCACAGAACTGTACGTGGAAAAGCAAAATGAGGGGGACAAACAAAATTTCATTGTCAGCCACCGCAAGGGTGGGAGTGGTAAAACCTTCTCAAGATGAAGGGATTCATTTTTCCATCCTTTGTTTCATGGTTTCCTATTGTTTCTGAGGGAGGCTTGCTGCCTCTCAGTCCCCCAAGGCTCACTCTTGCATCTATGCTAATGCAATATAGGGTGGGCTCTCGGGTCCTATGTGTAAGCATCTACCACATAAGTGCAGGAAGACGAAGCATGAGGCTGATGTTTGTTCCTGAGAGAAGATTTCCTCCCCTAGCTTGGATGCTGGGTTTCACCTCATGTTTCCCTGTTTCTCTGCAGAATATGCAGCAAATCTCTGTATTTCCATCTTCATAACTGGACCTGTTGCTGTAACAGAAATTTGCACAAAACCAGAAGCACATTTTGAACTTCATGGATCTCTGTTTGCTTAAGATACATGTAACTCTGGTAGCATGTAGCTGCTCAGGAAAGAAAAGAAAAAAAAAATCCCAAAACAAACAACCAGTCAGTGATCACAAGATTATTGTTCTCTGACTGTAGGGAAATCGTTTAATCTCCCATAACAGACTATTCACTAACTAAACGCCCTGCTCCAGTCACTGTGAAGCAGCAGACTGTGCACAGCCAGAAATAGCAGTGGGAAAGAATGCACACTGAGGAGCACATTCCTCTCACCGCCCTGGAGATACTGAAGAAACAGAAGGGGAAATCTCCTTCAAACTGGAACCAAGCCACCCACAGCAAAACTTTCATGAGAAAGGAGCTTTTAGCAATGCCCAGCATTAGCAATGCTCAGTATTGGAGCCCAGCTTCTAACCTATGCCGGGCTTTTATTAGGATTCAGTCACAAACAAAATGTGTAGTAAGACTACAATATCAAGGAGACACTGAATTTAGTATCTCATACAGAAAGCGCTCAATTTTTAAAGAATTAGGATTGACTTCCAACAGTGGCTACAGTGCAGATCCCAAAAAGATGCTCAGACACCATCCACCCTGTGGAGGGTGCAGCCTGTCCTTGCCACCACCCAGAGAGAGGAGAAAGAACAGACCTTGCACCATGAGAGGTAGCTCTTGCAAAGGAGAGAGAGAGACATCGTCTCCTGCACTCGTGTTTGTGGTCACAGGCACAAGATCAAAAGGCAGTATGGTCTTTAATATGGGAAGAAGAGTGTGCAATTCATGATGAAGTTTATCCAACAAAAGGCTCTTTTCCCTAGTAGCAAGGAATGCTGGTCTTCCCTCTCCTCTTTCTGTCACGATTTTTTTCCCCAGAAACTCATTCAGGACTCAGACGGCAGAAGCAAAACAACAAGATGGGATTTCCCTCCCCTATCCCCCCCACCCCACTGGAATGATTTTATCACATAATAGCCAATCTAAATAGTGTTCAGTGCACTGCAAATCATACTTTACATGCAAATGCAAAGACAGCGGTACCACAGGAATGAAGTCTGTTTAGGTATGGGGCAAGGAGACGCTGGCTGCACTCTTCTAAAGAGACCCGAGTGGTACAGCAGAAGGTTCACATATTCAAGGACGGCAGGAGGAGTATCACTCCTGCTTTTGCCAAACTCTTAGCTTTGAGTTTACTGCCCAGTAGGAGACACTTTCAGATTCAGGACGCCAACACGAAGTTAGCAGAAGGGAGGTTTGTCCTCTACCCAGACAGTGAAGTGGTTCAGACCAGCCTTGTATATTTTACGTGAGAGCAGAAATACCTGCATACTCTCCAGCTGGCACAGGGTCTGTGTTTACCATCACTCCTCAGCATCAGGAAAGAAGTATAAATGACTCCTTGCCCATACAAAGACCAGGTCTTCATGGGAAGACAGATTTAGCCTGCTGCTTGCTGCATTACCTTGGCCCTTTGGATTCAGACTGCTGAAAACACTCAACAGCTTGTTTCCACGGAGTTTATACTAAGCCCTAAAGTCACACCATAATCATCTAGCCAGCACTGCTAGTACCTTCATATCCCTGTGCTGGAGGCAAAAACATCCAAATACACTAAGGTACTAAACAGCACCGATTACCATTTCCCAGCAGCATGCAGCTGACATGGGTGATGGAGGTACTCTGTCCTGACACCTTTGCTTTTCCCACAAGAGCATCACAGCGTGCTGTCAAACGAGCTCACTTGTCAACTGACAGCCATCCATGCTAAATAACTGGGTGCAGTCCCATAAAAGGCATTTATCATATGCCCCTCTGCTTGTGTTTGAAATCCCCCATCTTTTTTTTATTGCTAATTGTTAATAACCCTTCACTGGTTGATGAAAGCTGATGGTATGCAGCAAGCTCGCGTGCCCAGCTGTGTTTGTGAAACACAAGGATATCATTTTGATCTGAGTATTGTTTTCATCTTGGCTGTCCATGCTTTGTGCACCCTTATCTAAGTTGCTTCAACACTTCATACCTTCTGTTTCTCCTGCTGCTCCATGTCAATATTGTCTGTTTACTCTGCAGAGAACATACAGGCTTTATTTGCCCAACAGCAAGTACAACAGGGCCCCAGACTTGGCTAGAGCTTTTGGTAGAGAGAGTTCCTCCTGCAGATGAGCCTTGAATTTTAGTGTAACTCTGGACCTAGGCTGAAAGATGCACACAATCGGGCTGGGATTCAAAGGCAACAAATAGCAAGGTGACAGATACCTACTTCTGCCTTTTAGTATGTAAGCAAAGGAATTAGCAGGCTGTAACCACACTGGCACACAGAGCCTGGAACAGACTCTGAAATTGACAGGCATTGATTGATGTTTGTGTCAGCTCAAAAAGAAAGACCCAACAAAAAATGTAGAACAAAGAATAGCAACACTTCAGAAAGTTTCCTGTTGAAAACAAGGAAATCTCAGCTACTGGCAGAACACATCAGCTGAAATTTCCAAAGAGCAGAAGGACCAATTTTAAAGTGCTCAGCATGCCCAGTCAGGGCCAGGTTTTCAATTTAGCTCAGTTCCCATGGAGGCAGCTAAACAAGAGCCAGATTTTTAAAATCACTCTGTATCCAGCTGTTTCCATTGCAGTAATTCTGGCCCAGTTTTTAGACAGAGCTCAGCACCAGCCAACAGGCTGTGTCGTTTCAAAAGCTTGCCCTCAGTGACTTTGCACTGGGGTCATTGCTTCACTGGCTACCTGTCAGGTCACCTCCATTTCTGTCTTATTCCTTCCTTTCCAAGCCCTGATGTGGTCTGAATATTATGAACTATCAAATAACTGTTCTGTGCATATGTAGAGAGGGAATATCAAGAGATGCACCACATAGACTGTGGCATGGTGAGCTTCACAGCTCTGCCAATTTACCATGGGCTTTTGAGCCACAAGAGCCAGCATTATGCTTTGACCTGCCAATCATGCTGACTCATGTCAAATTATGTCATCTTCCAAATGTCTGAGTTTGCAGGTCTCAACCTATTTTCACACGCCGACAAAGCCAAGAGTTCTTTCTCCTGAAGACTGCAGGAAAGCTGAAAAGACAGCAGATGCCATGATTCAGGGAAGGCTGTGTGTCAGGTGACATAAAACATTATCTGGATATCAACACATTCATAGAAAAACAGAGTATTCCTTCATCAGCATGCCAGTATGAAGCCTTTCAGGGGCTGGAGTAACCCTTTGCTAAGGAGAAGCAAGCCTGGGAATCCTAAGCCACACACAGCTCCTGTACTCTCTCTCCAGCTTTCTGGGAGCTTGAAGGAAGAGCTTGGTAGGCAGCCAGTATGGATAGGAAGGGTGACCTCTTCTGCACCAGTGCTTACTGTCTTGCATGGTGCTTACGTAAGCAGAGAGGTGCAATTCAGTAGGGGGGATGAAGCGTAGAAGTTCTCAGAAGTGATCTACCAGAAGAAAAAAAAAAAGCAGAGTTGTTCCCTTTTGGGGAGGTTTTTGTTGTTTGGGGTTTTTTTGCTTTGTTTTGTTTTGTTTTGTTTTTAAGTGAAGATCCAGGAGACACACGGGGAAGGGCAGAAAACAGAGTTGATCAAAAAGGCAGCCCACCACGCAGACAACCTCGGGCTGCGCACACTGAGGCATGGTTAGCTGAAGACACTTTTCTGCTTTCAAAGCTAGTTTAAAATGTCTGTTGCTCAAACTCCCTGAAACAAGAGAGGGCTTGAAATGCAGGTGAATTTCAGTCTCTTTAAAAAAAGATGGTGTTGTTCATTTCCCTGTTGGAGAGGGATGTATCTCCCCATTCAAAGCTTCCTCTTCTGTCATTCCTTCCTCTCATTTCCTCGAGCCCCCTTGCTGTGTGACCGTGTGACACGCAGCCATTCGGTGGGAATCGAGAGAGATATTGGCAGTTTGGGAGCTGTTGTTCCTGCTTATGTATGCAAAGAACATAATTGCTAAGTGCATCATCTGCTGTAATTTACACATCCACACACAGCATAGATCAGGGCAGTCTTCAGATGCAGTGCCTTATTTTCTTCTTCTCTGCTTTTCTGGGCAGGAAAATATTAGGTCTCCTGGACCTCATTGTGCTAGGTGCTGCGCAAAATGCCCTAAAAGGTGATCACTGCCCCACATAGCTTACACTCCAAATACAGCTGCAGGGAACCAGGACAGGAAACAGCACTTCTCCAAGTCTGCCGCTTCAAACATAGGCAGTGCAACTGTTTGAAACGACTTGACTAAAATCATATATGGAGGCCTGCAGCAGGTGTGAGAAGTTAGCAATAGCAAACCCAGTGTTAGAAAACTACTCTGCACTCACAGACCCACGGAAGCAATAGCTGTGTTGATCCCAAACATCATCTAAGCAGGAGCTAACCAAGGAGCAGCCAGTGAATACTGGTCTGCAAGAAAAAAATAGCAACTCTGAAATAAGAGGACAAAAGCCTTAAAAAAAAATATTCAAGAGAGGCTGTGAAAGGGATTTCCAATTGGCTTTCCTGTCAATAGTTTCACCTGTCATTGTCACAGCAATTTGACTTCCCATGAACTTCTGCAGCAGAAGCCAAGCCAAGATGCTCCTCTCCTTTAAAACCTTCAGGTGCAGGTCAGAGAAAGTGTCTGCCTCAAAGTGGAGACTGAACAGCTGTGTTGGAGACCTCAGAAATCAGCACTGTCCTCCATGATGACAGGGAAGGGGGGTTGCCATTCCCCTTGCCCACTCCCTTTAAGTAAATCTGCAGCTCTCAGTGTGCCTTGAATTCCTTCACCGTGTTGCACCTCTTGCGTAACCCCCAGTTACCCTTCAGGACCTTCAGCAATAGATCCTCACTGTCCAAAGACTCTTTTGAGCCTGTGGCAGACCCCACCGATGTTTATGTTAGGATCCTTTACTCATTGGGCTCTGACTGTGTTGTCTCAGGGGATGACATGGAGCCTTATCTCCTTCCTTGGCGTCTGGAGTGCTACATCTCCATTTAAGCAGAGATTCAGAAGAGAAAATTTCCCCTCAGACAGTGTTCTTTAAAACAACACTGCATCTTGTGCAAACGCAAGGAGGGCCTGCTGAGTGTCCACCGACTTTGGCATGCCAGTTCCGTCCCAACCTGGCTCTTCTGCTCACTGGAGCAGAAAGCTGCACTGTAGGATGCTACCATGTGTACAGCACCACCAGAAGCAGGGGAGCTGGGGGCTTTCTTTGAGCACATTTTTGTCCAGGTGATGCTTTGCATGTTCATTTCCTCCAGCTGTGCCAAGGGCATGTGGCCTCCAGTCAGTGCCACAGCCACTAGAGGGCATTTGAAGGACACCAGATCAATGGGTAGCAGGCAGCTGGCCACCAGACTGAATCACAAGGAGTCACAGAATAGTAGGGCTTGAAAGGGACCTTTGGTGATCATCTAGTCCAATCCGCCTGCCAGAGCAGATCCACCTACAGCAGGTTGCACAGGATGGCGTCCAGGAGGGTTTGGAATGTCTCCAGCCGTTCTCTGGGCAGCCTGTTCCAGTGCTCTGTCAACCTCAAAGTAAAGAATTTTTTCCTCATGTTCAGGTGGAACTTCCTGTGTTCCGGTTTGTGCATGTTGGCCCTTGCCCTCTCACTGGGCACCACTGAAAAGAGTCTGGTCCCATCCTCAAGCCACCACTGCCTGTGTGACTCACTGTGCCAAGCTACAGCGTGCGACAAGCGGTCTTATCCCAGGGCCTTTCTCATTCTGCCTTTCTGCAGTTGCCCCTGGGTGCTCAGGGTTAGTGGTTTGCAGCAGACATGGAATATGTTGTTCCCATGGTATATCTAGATCTGCTGCTGCAAATAGGCAGTAGCTGAGGTGATGGAAAGCTGCTGAATAACAGTATCTTTTTTAATCACACCCTTCAAAATAGCTATGGATGTAAATATTAGACACAGCTTTGTTTATCAGTTTTAATCAGCTGCCTGTGACACCCTCATTTAGTTTTCCTTGCCATTAAGTCAGAAGTCCATGATTTTCATACCTTTTTCCATCTACTCTCCCTCAGTAGAGAGATCTGTGCTCAAAGGGCAATATTTAGCTAGAGCCTCCACCTAAACTACCAACCTCTTTCAAGTCCATTTCAGTAGACGGAGGAATTGAGAGTGGCCTCCTGTATTCTAGATGAAGGCTGTGGCCTTCAAAACACAAACTGTTTGCAGGGGACTTCACCACCATGTAGCTGTGTTCCATCCAAAGAGAATGTCTGATACAAATCATACAAATCCTTTCAGTCAAGCTTGAACAACTCCCCTGGTGGTCCTCTTTTCTTCCTCTTTTTTTTTTTTTTTTTTTTTTTTAAGAAGACCGACATTGCAAAAGTAGGAACAGGAGTATATGCACTTGCACAGTAGGTTCCTGTGCAGATGGGTCCCCATGGGAGAACTTTGCACTAAGGTGTTCCAGGTCGGTACAGCTGGCAGATGCTCTGTATGTGTTGGAGAAAGGGAAAGGCAGGATGAGGCTGAACTTCCACATGTTGTGGGCCAAGAAATATCAGAATGAGAATGCCTGAGTTGGTACTTGCCTGTTGTCAGGCTTTTCTGGAGTCTGAGAATGATCAAGTGTTACTTCAATTATGTCCTGGTCAAATTGCCTGGTGAAACTTCAGATTGTCAGGAGTGTAAAGAGCAGGAGTCTTGCAGTAATGGTGCACTTGCGCTTCTCGCTGTGGTTGCTGCACGGCCCTTCAGCTTTCAGGAGCTTGGTTTGAGCACATCAAGCTTTACAGTCAAGAGAGGCACTTTTATAGGCATTCACTCCTGAAGTCTTGACAACACCTCAGGAGACAGTACTGGGATTATTTTTATGTCAGAGGTAGGGACAAGAGATGTTTCCTGGAACACCATAACAGACCTGTGGATAGAGCCTGAGAACCTTGATAGGTGAGTCTAAGCCCAGCATCCAGCTTTTTATGTAACAAATTAGCTTTCACAGTCATTGAGCTACCTGTCTCCACTCATGGATTAAGACCTGGCAAACCGCAAACTGAGCTAATTGGTATATTTTCCCTTAAAAAGAGATTAAAAAAACATTTGTACTGGGAAGTGTGAGTGATACATTCTGCCTGAAGGAAAACAAATTATCTCTCCAGCAGGCAAACTCAGACCCCCAGGGCTCCGAAGGCAACTCTTTCTTGTTTTAGACTGTTGAGGATTTGAGCAGGCCGATTTGAGGCAGGAGTAATGGGGAAAATTCTCTCCATTCTTTCCATTCTCTTACATGACTGTCACACAGCAGCAGCTGAACTGGCTTCCTCAAAGTCATTACAGCAAATGCAGATCAAACGCAACAGGCAGTTCCCGCAAATCTTGACAGGAACGTCCCTTAATGATATACTGGTTTCAGGGATGCCATAGATGCTATTGCTGATCAATAAGCCATAGCTTTCTCCCCCTCCCCCAAGCACAGGGCACTGCTTGGAAGGAGGACTGAATTAAATAAATTATTTCTTTCCTTGAGTTGAACAGAAGGCACTTGAGTCGCGCAGTTAAAACTCCCTACTGCTGCTCCCTACTACTTTACTAGTAGTCAAGGCTGCACAGGTACTGTATTTTAAGGTGAGTTGAAATCAGTTGTGTGAACCCTAAGATACCACCTTTGTGGAATCTTCTTGGCTTCTGGTATGTGAGTCTTAGCCTTGTGATATGATAGGGACACATGGCTGCCATGCCGTGGTGAAGTCAGCATGAAAAGTTTAATTTTGCAACATCAGAGAGGAATGGGACAAAGGTAGAAATAGGCTTTCAGTGTAGCCACAAAAAAATCCTGTATTCAAAAGGTGCATTTGCTCTCCCATATCAGTACAAGTGTGGGAAGTGCTGGAATACAGAACCTTCAGACAAAACCGTTGGAAGATTAGGTTTTGCAGGACTGGACTTTATACATCAAATTTGGGTGTTCTGCAGAAAGCTATCACTATTGTAGTGGAGCTGTGGGAAAATGAAGCTACTGAATGTGCAGAAATTTTAATGCTTGCATAGGTTTATATCAGGAGGAAGAAGGGTTAAAGGTGAGCTTTGGTCAGATAATAAACATAAGCATACATAACATAACATAAGCATACTGTACACTGGCTTCTGAATAAATAAATGCAAGCTCAGGTAATTTCTTAAGTTCCCCAAAGTATCTTTCTGACCTGTGTTTGCAGAGAGGGCAATTCTCCTCAGGTATAAAAGGCAGTCTGGAGATGGGCACACACCACAGTATTTGTCAGTATTTGTGTAACTATTTGTGCTAATGCACGTACTAAAGACAGTTGAGATGCCCGTATGTGGGGGCATCGCAACTAAAAATATTTAAGCAAAAATGAATGTTCTTATAATTTTTAAGTTTTTTGTCTCGATAATGTTTGCTGACATAAGGTGATAATGAGTTCTACTATGAAGACTTTGAGAGTCCAAGTGTAACGTGTAGCCCTGACCTTTGCCACCTTCCTAGTAAAAACATAAAGGAATATTTGGAGGTGTTTATATTTTCTGGCAAAAAACCCTTAGTTTCCTACAGTTAGACCTATTAGCTACTTGTAGATATTAGAACATTTTCTAAGCAGCTATTTCCATTTTACCTAGGGCTACCATTGCATCAAAATCCTTAGCCTTCTCCTCCAACTCCTTCATTAGGCCTGTCAGAAGAAAGGTCTGTGCTCCGCTTTTTGTGTAGCCAAGGGTCTCTCAGGAGACAAACCTTGGTGGGTGAGGGAAGTGCCCCAAGAAGGCACCTACAAGCCTGAAGTAGGGAAGCTTCTGACTTTGATGGGCTTCCTTGCATTCCTGTCCGAATCTCACCTCCTACACTGGTATTTGGAGTGGGTAAGCAACTTAACATAGGGATTTTTATGGCTCTCAAAATGAGGCTTAATTATACAAAATAGCATTTTTGGCTGAGTAGTGCAAAGAGGTCTCAATTACACTTCGGCCACCGCATTTTTTGAATATTGTAATCAGAAGGATCTTTCTGGGAAGAGTAAATTGCAGGTGAAGTAGCTTACTGGGAAGAGAACTGTTTTTCTGTACCTTATCCATAGAAACAAATAATAGCTAATAATGTGAATTGAGCAGATTTCTAGTGTAGCGGGCCGAGGAAAGTATTTGCCTTCTGCTGAACACCTTCTGTTCCTCTCTGCAAACACAAGCTGCTGGAATGACCTCAGCACCTCTTTAGCTTTTATTCAAAGTCACCAAGATGTTTATGATTTAGTTTCCTCCCCCATCCCAGCAATAAATACCTACACAGCAATGGCCTGTAAATCTGCCATTCAAACAGCAAAAACAACAACATGCCAATCCAATAAATGACTCCCTCACATTGTTTATATTATACAAAGAGGGCTTCTTCTGTGCTCCGTCCAAGAATGCCATCCTGCAGGGGTTACTTTACAATAAAACAAGGAGGTCCAGCAGAGACGGGCAGGAGATCAGAGGAAAGATAGTGTCATGCACACTGAAGCAGGGTGAAAAAGAAGAGGAGGTGTAACGACTCATGAGCATTTTCTTAAATCTTGAATTACTCAGTAATTATGCCACATTAACTTTCTATACAGCTTATGTTTTTTTGGAAGTGGCCTTTCATAGCTGTGTTCGTGAATACCTGGATGTTTAAACGGTGCTGTGCATGGTTTGCTGTTCTTTCCTGCTTTCTGAGTATGAAAACAAATTATTTGTCTGCGCTTTTTGCTGCAGACCAACTAGTAAGGGATGGTCAACCTACAGACAGCTGAAGCAAACTGTTCACAGGCAAATCATGAACTTACATGTGTCTACAAAACGCATTTCAAACTCTTATGAACAAAACAATCTGTCAGAATGTAAGCCAGTGCATACATCACCTGCAAACTGAAGAAAAGACTGCTTTCACTGGGTAGTTTGCTCATTATAATTTGTTCAGCACCAAATTGCGCGATAAAGCAGAGAGGAAAACAATCTTGTAATGACTTTTTGTAGCTGCAGAAGCAGTAATATTGCTTGGATTTATAAATGCAGCAGAAAGATGGGATTAAAAAATAATCTTGTTCCCCTATTGTTAATATGCTTTTGAGAGCTAGGGTAGATGTGACCTATCAGCATTTCTGTTTCCCTCTAAAGACAGATAGATTTTCAACATATCTTTATCACTAAGGAGGGAGGATAAAACACCTGCAGACAATAAAGAAAAAAGAAAAAAGGAAAAAATAAAAAGGACAAAAGAAAAAAGAAAAAAAAAAGAAAAAAGAAAAAAGAAAAAATAATATAGGCCCAGCAATCAAAAGCTACATTCAGATTGGCTCAAAGGTTTATATCCTTAAGGACTTGATTTTCTTCCATATCTCTGGCTCAGGCTGTGGCACATGCATCCACACATTTTCCTCCTTCAGAAGAGAAGCCAGGTTCCATTGTGGCACAAAGTTACATAAATAGTTTTTTACCTGCCCCAGGGAAAATAGGAGAAGGTGGAAACAACCAGGATGATTTTTCTTGTTGTGTTTCTCTGCATATATGGCTAGATCTAAAAAACAAAATGAAACAAACAAAAAAAAAAACCAAAAACCAACCAACCAAACAAAAAAACCCAAAAAAACCCTCAAAACAAAACCAAGGAACTTGCTTCAGTAGGTATGTTTTAAACCTGATGCCAAGAAGAAAATAAAAATGGTGGGACTGAGAAATGGGGAGGAGGAGAGAGCCACTCCTCTTTGATGGAAGGATGCTGAAAGGAGGAAGGATGAGCAGAGGAGGGAGATGCGATAGTCAGGAAAAGAGGGAATGGCAGCAGTGTTGAAGACAAGACAAACAGAATTCAATACTTTTTGCAGAGAAGATAATGTTAAAAGGAACAATTGGCCAAGGAAGCTGAAACCAGCAGATCCTGAAATAGGGTGCAGAGCTGGAAGCATGAAAAGGAAGAGGGCAAAAGTCTCAAAAACAAGGAAATCCAAAGTGCTGCACCAAGGCAGAAGGAAGAGAAGGGGTCAGCGCAGCCTCTGCGCTTCTGCATGGCGGCAGTGAGGACTCGGCGTACATGCACAGCTGCACAGGGAGAAGGGCACAGCAGCGCAGAGTGTGACTGCACTGCGGCTCACTAAAATGAGCCGTTTCCCCAAGAAAGAGAGAAAGACGCACACCAGACTGGTTTAGCACCAGCTGTGCTTATTATTCTTTTAATGGTGCTTTTCCTTGCATCATACAAACAAACCTAATTTTGAACAGGATATTGTCTTTTTGCTGTTTTTCCCTGCAGCTCCTGCTCTGTCAATATCTCTGACCATAAAACACAGACCACATTGTAACAATGCTGCAGAGCATGAAGCGTCAGAGACAGCAGCAAGAACTTCACTTTGATAACTGCGCTGCCGCTACAACAGTAGGAATAAAAGCCCTTCAAAAAGAGATGATCTGGCGGCTCCTTATTACGGTGTTTAGTACATTTTGTCAAGAAACAGTGCAAAATCACGAAGTAACCCATTGGGCAAAGCACAAGGCCCAAGGAACAATGGGAAGCCGGGGGTGACTGCTTTTTCCTGGCTTCAAAGTACCTTGTTGATTGCAGTGTTGTAATAATAGCGCTTTGCAGGCAGCTGTGTTCCTCCATAACACTCTGTGTGGGAACAAGGGAAAATTAAAGGATGCAGAGCTGGCGCCCAGCTTCCCCTTCAGCCGGACCCAGACCTGGAGAGAACTGGTGCTGCCCAACACAGGAGTAAAGACCATCTCCATTTTCCTTAGTGCATGCTGTAAGGTCAGTTCTAAGAAAAGCAAAAAATGGCAGCTTTTAAAAAGCTGGCATCCCAGCTGTTTGAAAATATCTTAACAAAGACAAGGTAACAGCTTTCTCCTGTCTCTTTAGTCTCTACCTGTTATAAACTCCAGTACCCTGCTATGACACAGGACTTAGAAAACTATTTCTGCAGGGCAGATTTAAGAGCTATCTGTGGAAAGATTATCTAAGATGTCTATCTCAGGCACTTAGAAAACCTTAAGACATCTTTATGGCAGAGAGGAGGAGTTACCTGACACACTGGGAATACAATTCAATTACACATCTATTGCAGAAGTGGAGCCAGAAAACACAACAAAACTGTGCAAGTTTTTGCATTTCTTTAACTGCAGAAGACCAGGGACTTCAGTAACACTACCAACGTGTAAGCCTTAAGGTACCGTATTCAGCATGCTGCGCGTCTATTCCCCACAGCCTTGCACTACAAAGGAGGTCAGGACAGAATTTCCTTCAGGCATGGTGTGGAACTGTGTGCATTAAGGACAATACTGAAAATATGGCTCGCAGCAAGAGTAAAACATGGTGTCTTTAGAGCAGTGCTATTTCACAGAAATACCGTCTTGCGCAACTGCCCTTGCCAAATCGCCTCCCCACCATAAAAGAGGAGAAGCTGGCCAGGGCTATCACAGACCAGGCATGCACGTGCCCTCTGAGGCTGCTCCGGCCGGTGAGGTGGTGGAAGAGCAGCGCCGCAGGCAGAGGCCACAGCAGTCTCGGTCAGGTGGGCAGCCTGAGTTACGTCAGGAGAGTTTTGTGGAGACCCTCTTGCTCTTTCTGGAGCCGTTGGTCGCAGCCCAGGAATGTGCTTTGTCAAGCAATGCATAAGAGTATATGTATGTGTTCCCCAAGGACTTTGAAAAGAAGACATAAATTCTGGTGCTGGTGACATTCATTTAGCTGCCTGTCCCAGACCAAGGTAGGGAAGAGTTTTTTCAGATAGTTATGATGATCCTCAACATTGCTGTGTTGAAACTTGGGTAAAATCCTACTGTCCTAATACCCCTTTTCTACTTAGCCTTTCTTCAGGCAGATTGCTGAACAGTAAACAAATATGGCTTCAGGATCTAACTCGGGGAATTTGTTTTCTCCCATAACAACAGGAGAGAATAAGTTTCTTTCTGGTCTAAGAATTTGAAAGAGTTTTGTAAAGCACATCCACAGAAGAGGTTTCCTCCGAAACCCTCATTTCCTGGCCATAGCAGGTCGTTACATTTCCAGTGAGCCGTTGTTCAGCTTCAGGAAACGAAACAGCTCTCAGTCCCTCTGCTGAATTTTGCTCTGTTTGTATCATAACCAGGCACAGAATCCTAACTGCAGTGGCTTGGATTTTCACTGCATCCTTGTTAAACAAGGGGGAATGCTTGACGCATGAATCTTCCTGGGCTTAATTTTGCATGCCACATTATTTCTCGAGCATTTAGAAATGCTGCACGCAGCCAGCAGCATTTACCCTCACCGCTGTGGCAGTTTCAGTCCCAGTGACTTGCTTGTTGAAGACACGATACTGAATTTCCTTTGTAAACAATACCCACAGTGTCAGCTTGATAGCACGGCAGAACAGCTTAAGGCGTAAACTCTCCCACTGAGCAACATTCACTTTTCTGAAGTCTTAGGAGAACAACAGTAACCCACTTGCCCATCAGTCACACAGCCTGCTGTTGTCAAGAGCGTCTTTCCCTCTACCTTGACCTCACCTGGTGTCTGCAGGCTTCCAAAACGATTCACCAGGAGAGGGAATCCGTATCAGACCTGACTGCGACCGTGGGCTGTGCCTCCAACATCACCCAGCGCACCCGTCCTACCAGTGAATGGAACTGGAGTCAGCTGCAACAAGCAGCAACAGGGTTGAGCCCTGGTGAATTTTAGGTCAGCTGCAAGATTGCAGGCAGTCCTGCCCACTGCAAAAGTACAACCCTCCCCTCAGGCCAGGACAGAAAGCCTTCATCTCACCTTAGCTAACTTTAACAAATGCTCACAGTCATGTATTCTTGTATAAATTCCTGCTGAAGACAGGCTGACTTCAGTTTGTGAAACAAAACAAATCAGATAGAGCCATACTTGAAAGGAATTTTAAAAAATAAATTAAAAATCTTGTTCTCTTTTCCACAAGCAGCAGAAACTTCTGCCTTAGCTGGAGGACATCACAATAAACCAAGAACAGATATTGGAAACAAACCCTCTTTTTCTTCGATATACTAATACAAAGGAGTAGCACCATGGTTCCCCTAGCATTTGTGTTTTATGTCGTACTGTGAAACAACCCACTTATGGATTTTGCTTCTCATCTGTCAGTAGCTGAAGTGCTTGTAATAAGGTCTGGAAGCACACATTCAAGATCTGATGATTAAAGATGTCCCCAAATCTGCACAAAACAAAACAATCTATTTAGGGACGAGAAAGTTTTGCCAGCATGCAGGTGCTGTGTGTGAACAAAATTCTCCTCTCAAGAAAATATAATGATCATAATGACATTTTTATTCTTAAATGGACAATGAGGCTTGGTCAGGACGTGCAAGTTTAAGGGAAAAGGGCTGGGGCAGATGCTTCAGACCTCTGATGCTTGCTTCAAGTCATGAAACAACTCTCCTCTCATCCTCATTTTCCTCTTTTTCCCAGATCAAGGTCAGGACACCAGTTTTAGTCAACGCTGAAATTTTTCTCCTGTGAAAAACTCCAGGAAAAGGGTCGTGCTTGAAAATGACCATTTCATTGCTTGTAAAGTGAAGCAGATAGGGAACGCTTTGAGAAAGGATATCCCAAGGTTAAAGTTAAGGAAGTGGCCCTTCCGAGAGTGTCTTCACCTGCTGTCGAGCCTTACATCTTTTCCATGATTAAACTTGTGCACACAGCACTAGCTAGTCTCCCTGCCTCTCTGTGACTGCTTCCATCTGTCCAGTTGTGTTGGGGTCACTGCTCTAAAATCTGCAGCTGTCCTCAACCTTTCCCTCACGTATTCATTTGTCACAACAACAGTTTTCCACCCCATGGGTCCACTGACCAGAGTCTTTGTGAGATGGAGTATTTGAACACCTGCTCTAAAATAGCCATTTCTGAATCTAGCTTGGGAAAGGCTGAGGGAGTTGGGTCTTTTTAGTCTGGAGAAGGGAAGACTGAGGGGGGATCTCATCAATGTTTACAAATACTTAAAGGGAGGGTGCCAGGAGGAGGAGGTCAGTCTTTTTTCAGTGGTGCCCAGTGATAGCACAAGAGGTAATGGACACCAACTGGAACATAGGAAGTTCCATCTGAACATGAGGAGGAACTTTTTTCCTTTGAGGGTGGCAGAGCACTGGAACAGGCTGCCCAGAGAGGTGATGGAGTCTCTGACTCTGGAAACATTCAAAACCCGCCTGGACGCCATCATGTGCAACCTGGCAGAGGGGTTGGACTAGATGATCTCCAGAGGTCCCTTCCAACCCTGGTGATTCTGTGATTCTGTAAAAAGGCACTAACAGCTAATTCCTAGCCTCTCTTAACCAATGATGGGGACATCCCATGCAATGCCCCAGCATGTATTTCCCAAAACACCATTTTGCATCTAACATGGTGAGCATCCAAATGCAACTCGTGGTCTGAGAAAGAGATCCATAATGAGTCTGCTCTCAAGACTGAGGTGCACGAGCTCTCACAGCATGGATACACCTGCAGCTATTAACCTCTGCTTCAGCCTGCTCTAGGAGAGCTGGTCCACCACCATACAAGTTACAGAAGTGTCAGCTAAGAGGACTGACATCCCCGAGGTCCAGATCTTAGCAGTGTTGAAGTATCTTCCTTTAAACTGGGGCCCTATTAGAAGTGTTGAGTCATTTTATTCACAACAGTGTACACAGAAAGGCCATGCTTCTGCAGTCCTGAAGAGGATATTCTTCCACAAAAAATGGAACAGGGAAAAAAATAAATCTGTTGGTTTTACCTGAAAGAAATAGCCCATCTCCTGGGCAGGTCACCTGGGCAATGGTCTGGGACACTAACTGTACAGAATTATTCGGAGATCTTGTGCTTATATTGTCGTCTTCAGTTTAACCTGAGCCAAGTGAAAATCGCATCATGAATTCCTTCGTGTGTGTTACTACTAGGGAATTTTGATGTTTCCTTTCCTTTTTCTCTGCTATCTATGATTTCATGGCATGTCAGTAGCCTTCAGCAATTTTCCCTCACATTTGATCCCCTGAGTATTTTCTGAAAATTGTACCTCTGAAAAATACTATTGCAGCACCAAACCCAGATGCCAGGTGGGCTCCTCACTGTGCAACACACCATGGAGGTGGAGAGCAGGGCTGTGCACGGTTCAGGCAGCTGGACTCAGTCTACCATGCCTCCCTGGTGTCTCGCTGCAGCCACAGGTGTACCCCACCACCATCAGAGTCCTCAGGGTAGTTCTGGAGCTCTTCCACATGCAGAAGAGTTATAGCGCTGAACCCCAGCCTTTTATTTGCAAGCTTTTCATGAAACGTGACATAAACAATAAAGCTTTTTTTAAAGCCCTGTTGAGCACATGTGCTTGTTACGCGTCCTTTCCCTGCTGAGGAAATGTACATGAGGAAATATCATCTCCTCCTTGTGAGGACAGAATCAGTGGCTAATGTGCATAGCAGGGTCTTAAAGATTTCTGGAACTGAAAAAAATAGCAAAACACAGGAAAAATTTACAAAGCAAACTCAAGTGAAAACAGATGGATTTTCCTGCATCTTTAATAAGTAGTTGGATAGTTAATTCTGCTACTTTTATAGCCACATAGTTTTTTTAGAGGTATGGGCTGAAAATTCAGGTAACACCAACCAAGGGAATATTAACTATTTTGTATGCCACATTTGAATTAATAACTGAGACATTTTCATTCTCAGAGAAGTGTTCCATGTGGAAATGTGCCTTCTGGGAACGCAAATAACCCACCCAATATATTTGGCAATGATAAACAAATGAAGATTTGCACAGGTGTAATTAAGAACAGAAGAGACAAACCTGTGTGTAGAACTGATTTGCAGTCAAAATCGCCTGCCTTGAAAACCCCGATTAGATTACATGTTGCTGGATTACCAAACTGGTGTTTCAGTGCCTTGTATTACCAGGTCTGCAGAATACTGTAAATTAGTTGATAACTGTGGAGTTAACCTTTTCAGGTGGAATTGGTTTTAACTTTAACAGTGTCAATGGAGGGGCAGGACAGAGAGTGGGGAGAGTAGTGGCATATTGCAAGAACTGGAAGTTCATCTTCCCAAATGCAAACATACGGAACTGCAAGCCATATAAACTGCTGAAGTAGAAGGTAGTGTCTACCTTCATGGCAGCGAGACTTCTCCAAATACCATACCAATACCTAAAGAATATTCTTTATTTTGAAGAATTTGCACTTGCAATGCAGAACTAAAGACAAAAGGCTCCTTGGGACATACATAAGATGTCAGGAAATGTCACATAGTATGTGGGAGGCATCATAAATTTCTAAATGAACCCAATTCTGCTATTGCTAATGTCAAGAGCTCAATCACTAAAATCAGAACTATAGCTCAAACTAGATTTCCTGCAACTCAAAAAGCTTACTAAATCACAGGAACAGACAAGTTCAGTTCTTTACTCCTCCTTTGCATCAATCAGCCAAATCTGATTTCGACGAATTTCAGGAAACGGAGGAAGATAGGAAAGAATCTAAACATGATTTCAGGATTTTTCTGTCTTCTTTATAATTAATTAGTACTCAAAATGTGTAACAACCAGCAGATGTCTCTGCAGCCACCTGATCAGCAATACACACATAAAGAAAAGTGAGGAGGGGAGTATAACGAGTGGGCATTTTTCTTAAATATTTACTTCCAGAGATGTCAAACCTACACAGGAAATTCTGAAAGAGCAGTCAGAGACTGACAGCATTACAGCAGCACTCCCTAGGAAGGAAACAGCCTCTTTCTTGGTTTTACAAATAGTAACATGAACGCCTAAGAACTCTCTGCTAGCAGATTGGTTAATCAAGAATAGTACGTTTCTAGATATGGTGTCTTTACCCATATTTTTCAAGCTATTTTTGTTGTCAGAAAGGGCAAGCTTGTCTCTGTCATCCTGCGAGCTGACCTGTGCCTGTGGGATGAGCTCCTACAGGTGGAGGTGACTGTCACAAGCATCCCCTGCTCTGCTCCGACCCAAGGCATGCAGCTTCAGGCTTTCCTTTGCTAATGTATACACAGCAACATGTCAAAAAATAGTATTTACCCTAGCCAAACAAGACAGTTCTGTACATCAAATTCCCTCCATGGGGACAGGCTACTCTGGAAAATGAGCCAGATGATAGTTCAGAGTCACACTATTCGATGCGCTGTGGTAAGGCACTTAAAAGTTTTGACTGTGAGAGCAATAGAAGAAGCTTTCTGATAACAAAGCACATATTTTCTACCACTGTGAACAGATTTGTAAGCCCAGTGAGTTGCTGACTTACAGCCTAGGGTCTCCTGGTAGGGTCTCATTTTTTTGAACCCTGCTGATATTCAAGAATACCTGGCAGGTCGATTTGGGTGGTGTTTGTACAGAGGCAGTCCCTCTTGCCACAGGTTATGCCTGCATGGTTGGCTTCTGGCTTGGAACAACTGAGGAAAACACCTCGGGGAGTTCAGCAGGAAGACAGAACGACCCTGAAGCCATTTTTACTCTTCCTGAATCCTGGGTGGCTGAAGAATAAGCGTAACTCGCAATTGACTTCATTGCAGCCTGCTTATAGACTGCTGTAGAAGGAGCACCTCTTCCCTCCTTTCACAGATGACATGAAACGAACGGTGGAGATGTAGAGAAGCTGTGGGGTGTGAGTGCACATGTTCCGTCTCTCTCATGCCACATCAATGCTGTGGGTGGTGTGGAGCACAGGCTGGGGTTGCATACTGAGAAAAAGAGCCCCTGCCCTGCCTGCTGTATCCTGTGACCTGCCAGACCATGTGCAAGGTGCTGACCTTGCTTGAGCAACAGATTCTCTGGTAGTAACACCTACATGCATATGCATGCCACTTTATGGGAGGAAAATATTAGAATGTAAATCACTGCTCTTGATTCAGTTATCAGAATATGATGTGTGCATAGGGCCACAGTTTTATCACTGTCTTCTCCTAAGCTTCTAATTATTAAAACTCTATCAAAACTCAAGAACCCCTTTTCATTCAGGTAATGCAACAGGAAAATCCTACCGGCCTTCTGGTTCTTGGCTAAAAGGACATCATGCAGGTGATCCTTCTTCTCCTTCGCCTTCGGAGTGAGGTGGTGGGCCATTCAATTTGGAGTGGAAAAAGGCCAGATGGTGGTAGACATCTTTATTATATGATGTACGCTTGTATAAAAGGTTTTTATTTTCCCCTTTCTTTAATTTCCATGAGTAGTATTTTATTCCTTCCTTTTGTTTTAACTAAGAAAGTAGCAAAATTTTTATGTATGTTTTACCGCCATTTATGAAAAGTCTGCAGTTCATACCTGTGATACATGATATATGATGCTGCCACAGGAAAAGTAGCAAGTGTTGTTACAGACCTTCATCTTAATTATGAAAATTTTTAATTTAAATGTAGGGCTAAGCATACAAAATACAGTACTAGACCATCTGTTAGTTTTCCATCTGGGCTCATTTGCAAAATACTCTCTGTTTCCCCCCTAAACACTATTTGTAATCTTCCTTGGAAAACAAATATGACTAATCTATGGCACACTAAAGATAGCTATTTGCGTGCAGCTTTTAATAGAAGTGGCTATATGGTTCAAAGTAGTAGCAAAATATATTTATTTTGTTTTGCATGCAGGTGTAAAAGCTCTCATGGCTTCTAAACATGCAGTTCATATTGCACTTCTTTTAACTAACTCATATTGCACTTTCAAAGTGAAAATCCTCAAGATATGTGATTTCAAGGGAAATATACAAATGAGGATGAGCAGTTAACATTTTGAAGTCCCAGACCAGGATTTTTGCAATGATTCTAAAGTGCTTTTTATTTCTGGCTTGCTCAGTCTGAAATGTCCCTAGAGGCCTGATTTCTGAAGATGAGGACTTGGGTCATTATAAACTATCTTGAGCTGAATATCCCAAAATTAGTGTAATCATTAGTGATTTGGTCCAAAGCCATATCCCCTGGACCGGTAGAAGTGTGGATAATGGGTCTGCCCATAACTTGAAGCAGCAGTTGCAGGGATCGCACTAGAAGCCTGCTGGAGATTCATGCATGGGACTGATTTGATGCCACCCTCCAAGACCTTCCGCAGGTCACTGCCAGTGTAAACTAAAGCATGGAAAATGGGCTGTGCTGATTTACATCCAATTTTCTCTCTCCGCTCAGCACGACAGTGAGGTGAAGGCCTAATTCCCTGCTGGCTACTCCCTAATTACTTTTTTACACCTTTGACTAACGTATCATGAAGTACCTTCTCAAGTCCTCCTTGCTACCTCTAGCACATCATCTTTGGCCAAACTCTATTTGAGAGTTTCCAGAGTGGAAAACAAGGAGGGGCTTATTTCAAGGGTTTCATAATTTGAAGGGAAAATATTCAGCAGTATCTTAATTTCCTCTTCCCCTTCTCTTCATTTTTTGATGAACCAAAAAATGCCTTCCGATTCCCCTGGCTTTGTTTTAATTCTTCATTAAAAAGCAAAGGCTGATTACTCCTCACTAGCTTGCATGCCAAGTTCTGAATAAGTTCTTTGCAACATCATGTGGAGTCTTTTTTTGTAAGCAAAACTAGAACAATTGTGTTCTAGCTAACACATTTAAAAAGTCTAGAATCAGTTGCCAGGCTCCCTGACATTGCTCCTTCAGGCTGTCTCATCATATCTCATTGCCCTTGCCTGTCTGTCTTCCTGCCATCCCTGTCTGGGTATGTTTTAAGTTCTCTGCAACACAGACTGTCTCTTTTTCCTCTCTTTTTCCGTAATATCTGACATAACAGCATTGGTGTAAGCTGAAGCTTCCAGGTGCCATTACAACACAGCCCCTCCGCTCCAAAGCTGACAAAAAAAGTGGTCCCTGGGTACTGACTGTAAAATGGACCATCCTTGAAAAGACACATCTCACATGCAGAATCCTTACCATACCACCTGCAAGACCTGAAAACTCTATACAACAAACCAGTTTTTATTTTATGCTAATAACAACAAAATGATACCCCATAATACCAACTGCCTTTTTAATTTATCCCTGTCAAATATGAACAAGCTGCCTTGTCTTAGAGCGTTGTATGCATTTACAATGAAAAAAATCGGAACAGATGCAGGAGATACAGAAGAGGTAACATACTGAGTTTACATTACTATAATGCAAACATCAGTAGCTGTTTACTAACAATTTAATTAACTTTCCCCCCCTCCATGCCACCTCAATTTCAGTTCTTTCAATAGCATATGGCATCTGTAGAGTGCATTTTTAAAACATCCCCTTCCCAAATGTTTGCATACTTAGGACTAGAGGTGGCTCAGGACCTGAAGAAGGCTCTGTGGCACATGGTAGGCATAGGTGCCTGGCCCTGCAGGTGAGGCTGAGCAATGTGATACTGGAATGGGCATTGGTCAGACTTTGGGCTATGCGGTGTCCCCCTTCATAGGGCTTCAGAGCCCTTTCTCTACAAGAAGGCTTTGGTTACTGCCAGCTGGTGTGTTGATGGTGACTGTCCCCGCCCTTTGCTCAGTCACCCTTTTCTGCTTGTGTGACAGCTGCAGTTGGACCCATCACTTCATACTGGGACCATCCAAAGGTGTTACATCGCTGTGCCTTGTCAGAACCAGCTTTGCAGGCTGCCTCATGTAAAGACCTGTGTTGCTCAGTGGGACTCAGACAGCACAGGGAGTTCCACATGTAGTTGATCCTGTTCCTGAAGCCTCTCCTTTTATTTTCCAAGGATAAAATAGAAAAACATGAAGTAAGACTCTTTAGCAGCTCACTGGTAGTCAAGTTTACTCTTGACTCTTCAAAGGTCCCTCTTCCTGATCCAGCATCAGCACTTACCCTTCCCTGCTGAGTCAATGGAGCCATCAGGAGTCCTCGCTGTTTTCTGCTGCACGTGGTTTCTGCACCTGGGATGCAGGCAGGAGTGAGGCACCTACATACCCTAACAGCCTCACGGGTGATATCTGTGATGCGTGCAAAAAAACCCCAAAATGCAGCAGCAGCAGAGAAGAAAAGGGAAGATGGAGAAGGGAGGAGAGGAGAGGAGAGGAGAGGAGAGGAGAGGAGAGAGGAGAGGAAAAAGATACTAGCTATGGCAGAAACTATCTCTTTTCCATTTGTTGTCCAGGAGGAAAATCTTCCCCACAAGGCAGTTTTGTGTCTAATTTAAGACTCCAGAAGTGAACATTTCCAGTCTCTGGGATAGTATGAGGTCAAGTGGCATAACTTACATTTCTCAGGAGGCCAAGACTGGTCCAAGCAGTTACGCTGTTTGTATGGGTTCAAAGGAATTTATTTTGAACTCTAAACTAAAGATATAAGATGTAATTCTGTTTCACAGAGATGTAATAAAATTTGCATACTGTGAACATGCTGGTCAGTCTGCAGTAGGCATGAATTTCAGGGTTTAATGTGGCCTGTAGGAGCTAAGGGTAAAGCTTACACAGTGGTTATGGTTAAATAGAAATGACACGGTTTTCAGAAATACTGAACACCCACATGTGTTGTCAGTTCCCAGGAGATCTGCAGATGCTCCAGACTTTTGAAAATTGTGTTAGTCTTACTCAGTTAACTGTGGCATCAGATACCTGCAAGTGAATTCTTTGGCAAATGGTCTGTTGAGAGGTCTGTCTTCAAGGTTATTGTTATTTTAGCCTCTGTGCTGGTTACTGTCATGCAAATGGTTACTCCTTCTAACAGGATTTTGCAGAATCTATTCTGGAAATTTCTTCATGCTTTAAGTCAAACTCTTAAATGTATTTAAAACACTTTAGAAAACTACACTTTAAAAAAAAAAAAAAAAAGTCACATGGCAGATTCATGGAATTCCTCTTCCTTCCATCCAGGCAGGTTAAAGGAAAATCTTCCATGGCAACATGGAAGCAATCACCCATCCATTAACAAAAAGCCCTGATTTATTTTTATATTGTAGCACGTTTCATTTCATTTCATTTATCAATATGTCTATTTCACATACTTTACTACTCAACACTTTTTTGTTTTAAGTTATTTGGGTTGCTTATAAGTAAAAATCTGTTAATGCCAAGTGAATCCACATTATTAACTTTACACAGCCTGAAATGCGAGTGTCGCTGTCTGGGATGTGTGCATATTCAGCAATCCTTGTCTAGAGAATTCTAGAAAAAAAATAGCTTTTTTTTTTATTTCTCCCCCCTTTTGCTAAATAGAAGTAATTTGTAAATGGGAGGAATGATTTCTGGAAGAACAACATGCAGCTGGGGGTCATACATTTTAATGCTGCTCCATTTGGAATTTAGTCTTGAAATAGTTTGAATAGTGGTTTTGTATGAACTTATCACAGGTAATCTGGTGGCATCCAAGCTTACCGGTAAAGATCACATGTAGTTCATGCGATTTTCCTCTGAAATTAAAGACAGCCAATATTTGACAGGGACTCTTTTAAAAACACCACAGTGGTATGCATGTCTGAAATTATTCACAGATATGCTGACCAGCAATGGTCAATTCTGTTCAGGCAGGTAAGAACCTGTAAGAACAGGCATACATACATAGGTCATAAGTCTTCATGTCAAGTCTTTAAGAGGTTTCTTGCATTCTCCTCCAGGATTCTTCCACATTCATCTTAGCCATTTCATAGTTTTTCAAAATACAAAACCAAAGCAGGTTCAAGCACACATCTGTCATTTAGGGAGATGCATTGCTGATGGGCAAAGTAGAATAATTTTTATCCTTCAGGGTGCAAGGAAGAATTGTGAGCTCTCTCTATATCCATTGTCCATATCCTTATTAATTAAAAAGTATCCCACAATAGTCATTACCACTGAATAACCTCTCTTCATCATCATAAGGCAGTACCGAAGAAAACACCACATGGCACAATCTAGGATTGCCATGCAGTTTTCCTTCTTAAGAACCACAAAAGCTGTCGGAAATAACTTGATTTTTCTTGCAGAAAGACAGAGTAAAATTAAGTAGCAGCATCCTCTTCACTCTGATGTCTTTAGGCATGGTCTCTACCATTTGATCAGTGGCATGTGTGCAACAGGATATGGGATCAGGTGGCACAATTCACCTCTGGGTCAAAGTGCAAGAAGATAGGTGTTCTCCCCCAGTATGTACCCATCTAAGCCTCATCAGAGATAACAGTGTATATAGACCCTAGTTAGTTGAAGAACCACACAGAGAGGTGATTCCCAAGGAGATGGGTTAAGGATTAAGAGAGCAGAAGCATGTTGGGTGTGTTCATCAGTACCCTAAAAATCAGAATATCTTCTGTGGAGGCTGACTGCAGTTGAATTCTGCTCCCTCCAACACTGTGAATCATTTCCTCATTTATTGCAGCCAACACCCTGAAATTTCAGCTAGGGTTCTTCCTAAATAGTCGTCAGAGAATGAGAGGCCCAAATGCATGAAACCATGGACCATTTGAGGAAAAGAATGGAACCAATCTGGAAACAATTTCAATGTTGTCAAGACATTTCCCCCTGCTTTTCCCCATGGTCTGATCATGATAGCTGCTAAGTCAAACCACAACAGTCAGATTCCCCCCTGTGCTTTGCTATGCAGTTCAGTTTCTTGTCCTGGCTTTTTGTTGGACTGGCATTTGCCTCCCACTGGGTGAGCGGTGTGCAGAGCAGACTGGCATGAGGGGTTTAGTGCTGTGTTTCTGAGTGGTTACCTAGGGACACAAAGAGGTGCTGTCTCACCACCGTCTTTGTGAGCACAGAAGCTCAATCCAGTGAAAAGACGGACTGCAGGACACCTCGTGGTAAGAGCTAAAAGGGCTTCTTGTCCTTCAGATTGTGCCCACATAGACATATCATGGAGCTGCATGCCCCTGGGCATGAATCTTCTGAAGACCTTGGTTAGCATGTTCTCCCTGGGATGATATGGCTACAGATTGTCACCTGGTTTTTTTGAGTTATTTAATTTAAAAAGTCTCCCTTATGTGTTGCTTATAATGAACAGTCAAAACGCTGCAGCTGTTGGAAAGCTTCATGTGCAAAAACATGTGTGATCATAGTGAATCCAAGGCAATCGCGACAACCCATCTGAATGAACAATGAAATGCTGCTCCTGGATCTCAGTGTTAACAGTGAGCAGACACTAGATCATATTGTCACGGAGGAAAAAAAGCTTGCCATGTTCAACTACTGCCATGTCACCTCAAAAGAAGGGAGGGTGATACAGGTTTGTTTTGCAGCCTCAAGCATCTGTGGGTACAAGGCAAAAATAACCATAGTTTCTACTAGCACAACAAAAAGGTCATGTTAACATGGCTCAGAGGGCCCAAATATTCGTTGCAGTCCCACAGTTACATCTATGAAGCTCCATTCAACACTACGGATTTGCAGCTTGATGCCAATGGAGTCAATGCAGTGCCCAGTCCGTGCCCATGTGCTTGATAACATGCAGGAACAAACAGAATTTATACTTCCAAGTCATCAGTATGGTTTTAGGAAATTCTGTGACCTTGAAGGTTCATTTCCCAGGAGAGGGAGAACCAGCACCATGCAGCCTAAGTTTGATCTTTTTAAAACGCACGGCTCATTTGTTTGCGTGGTCTAGAAAAGGAGTGCATTGTGTACTGGCTATTCCCAGAAGGATGAAATATGCCCTGCCCACCCTGCTGGTAAATTTGATGCAGATACATGTTATTCCTTGAGCAGAAGTCCTTACAAGAATTGCACAAGTTTACCTCTCCAGGAACGGCCACACAGTACTCCTGCCTTGTTCCCCAAAAGCTGTGCTTTTCTAAGAACTACCTGATTAGAGAGGAACCAGGAAATTCAGACTTTGCGCTCTGTTGTTTATTCATTCAGATTGTTGCTCAGCACAAACAGCTCTGAGCTCCATAGTCTGTGGTGGGTTTTGTTTTCACCAGTGCCTAGAGTAAATTCAGCCATCCTGCTGAAGCTACCTGGAGCTATGCCAGCAGGGGAAAACTAGAGACAGGTCATGTCTATCCTAGTGAATTTGGCCACTTTGAGGAAGGGATGGAGATGGTTTTCATGCAGCTGTGTGCAAGGATAGTGAATATGTTGCAGACAACGATAAGTGCCACAGAAAGATATCTTCCTCCTTAATCTGAGTACTGTCATGTTTGTTATTTTATCTTCCTTTTTCTTTCCATGGTTATTGGACAGAGCTGTGCACCCAAGGCCCCAGATAACTCTAATAGGACCTGTAGAGGTGAGAGCCCACTGAGTGACAGAATTTTTGAGAACACCAAAAGCACCTTGGGAAGAGAAGTCTGCATTGGTGGGAAGCCACTTTTCCAGTGTGCAATCCCACTAAAGCAGCAAGTGACATTAAGTCACCTCTTAGGCTGCCATTCCTGAACCCACTCGTCATCCCAAACCCTCACAGTCCCACGGTTGAGACAGAAACAGAAAAAAAGTGCAGATTGCTGTAGGAGAAAATACTCTTTCAAACAGCTGTTAATGCTGCTTTCAGCTTTGCAAACTTCTTTACCAAGACTCTTCTCTGCCTCAAAGAGATCACTGCTCCCAGGCTGACATCAGAGGCCAGAGGGGGCGGTTGTGTGGAGAGGACTCCAAGCAGCATGACTGATGTTGGCTGTAAACCAGCGGCAGAGGAGACCTGCTCCAGAGCTATTGCGGAGCCACAGAGTCTGCCTAAAGGGCTCAGGGTCGGGCTCTTGCTCACTCAGTGAGCTGCAAACTCTTGAGTGAAGGGGGAAGGGATTTATCTCAGAGATTTGCAGCTTAGTCATCATGGTTTTGGGTGGTTTTTTTTCAGATGGAGACTGCCCTCACCTGCCCACTGGTGCAAAACTGTGTGAGTGAGAACTAGAGTCAGGATGGTTCCTGGCTTTTGAGGGCACAAGACAGGGCAGTACATGGCTACAAGAGAATCGCAGGAGGGGTTGGGACCTTACTGATCCTTATTGCTCTATGCAGAAGATGGAGCTGAGGCACCCTCCAGCCCTCTCCTGATGCTGCAACACTCACCCCACCCCTCTTGACAATACACTGGGTAGAAAACTCTGAACAGCGGCACATCTCCCCGCCCCATCACCTCTCTCGGAGTTTTACCTCCAACTGGAAGGGTCTGTCCTTTTTTTCCTCTTCATTTCTTGTTCATCAAGAAGATTTTTTTTTTCCCCTTTAACGTCTCACAGCTTTCCTTGGCTATAGTTCTGAAAATTACTCTTCTGCCAGTCAGAACCTGAGCCTATATTTAAGAGCTGCTTTACATTAAGACGCTTGTATTAAAATATTCTCTGTTGCAATGTTCTGATTTATCTATAGATCTTTATTTTTGGATACCGTTGCCTTTTACAGCTTTCTAATTTATATAGCCATTTGTTTTGCCTGTCAAAACATTTTTAATTTTAATTACTGTGTATCATGCTTCTGGGCATAAAACTGTCAGATAAATCCTAGTATCTGCATAAACATGTGGGGAACTGCCTGTGTTATCACTCAGCCATTGCTGGTGGGCAGTTAGCAAACTCTTGTCTGGGGTCTGTGTTCGGCTGCTGCAGAACAGCGCTGGTAGGATGAACTGCTGATGCGTTGTCACACCACGTGCCGTTATGTCCTTGATGCTGCATAACACAGCAGACTATTCAGACTGCACAGCCCCTCAGCAAAGCAGCATGCATAGCCAACTTTACTCCAGCCAGTCAAACCCAAATTGCTCATCTGGCAGGACACCCCAGACAATAGATTTGTTCTGCTTTTAAGAGGAAAAGTGGTATCATTTGCTGTATTGGGTGGCCAGCAGATAGGTGAGTCCTTGCCGGTGTCTAGGAGCCAGAAGCTGTGATTGTGTTTGGCCTTTTCAACAAGAATAAGCCTATTTCTGTGTGCAGTGACTGGACTCCCCTTTCTCCTGCCCACCATCGCTGTGCTGCAGACCCCACGCCATAACAGGGCACCATGAGTGGTCACTTATGCCTGCGCAAAGTAGCCTTTCCTCTGTGGCTGAGGGTTTGGACCCGGTCAGGCAGAGGACCCATGTAGCACTGAGGCGCAGCGTAGCCCGGACTCGGATCTCCTCAAGGAGCGAGGGTCTCCCAGCTGGCAGTGGCACTGCAGGCAGGTGGGCTGAAGGCGCTCGCTGCCCTGTGAGAGCAACTGTGGGGTTTCACTGACATAGAGCGCCAGAGAACGTGCCGTGCCAGCATGCCTCCAGCACTCCTGGAGCCCAGCTTGACAGAGGTCGCTCAGGTCTGCAAGGGCGACCGTTCCTCTGAGGAGGTCAGGACAACCTCAGTCCCTACCAGCATTCTGATTGTGCCTCTTCAGCTGGGCCGTGCAGGCACTTGAGAAGCTGCATCCACATTTGGCCCAGAAGAATTGTGTTTTTCCCAGCTGTTGTCTGTCTGGGAAGCTGTCCCTCTATCAGCTGGTCAGAGCAAACCCAAGTTTGTCCAGTAATGTAACTCCACCAAACAAGATAGGATGTCCCAGAGCTCCTTGGACCTCTGGACGTAAGACCTAGGTTGGTTACAACCTAAAAAAAGTTTTCTCCTTGTATTTTTCCAGTACCACACTAACTTTCTGTTCATGTGACTAGCTAGCAGTACTTGGTACTGCTGTCTAACTGCTCAGCACTTGGGAGACACAGGGAAAAAGTCCTTACATCTTTCACACACTACCTGCTGACCTTGTCTTTGTTTGCTGTCCCTGGTTCTACTGTCTCCTCTGGTGTTTGCAGTTGAAGGTCCACAGAGGTGGGACTGCACATGTCTATGAATACAGCACCTGGCTCAGTGGAGGAAGACAGCTCTGCTCTCCTGCACTACAGATAAAACATGCTTTCAACCTACCAAGCATAGATAGGAAAAAACGTAAGGGGTGAAAAGACAGCGGATGTGCTGATGTGGGTGGCCGCTATCACCCAGCACAGCTAAGGATCTTCTGCAATGTTCCTGTGACTGTTCTTTCAATTAATCTTGCTGCAAGTTAGACACGAAGTAAAGCAGATCTTCTGGCACGTTTCTCTTCCATTTACTCCTCACTTGGCTCATGCCATGCTTATGAGTATTTTGCTATTTTTGTTATTAGAGATGTATTGTCTCACTTTTTAATGAACAGCCTCTCTGAGGCAAAGAGAGAATTGCAGTGATCTTTTGATAAAGCCGTCTTTGCTTTTTCATTTTGTGCCTCAGGTGCCCAAATTGAATGAGCTTTACTGACATCTGGAGACGTAGTATTTTCATTTCTGTTTGTAATTTTATCTTTGAATTTCATTAAAGATCCTCATTCTAGGGTTTAAGGAATAAAAGCATTTTAGTGTGTTTATTTACTATAATGTTGTATTCCTCTCCGTAGCTGTTAGGTGCTGAAACAAAAGTCAGCTCTGGCATCTGATAAGAGTGTTTAAGATTGAACCAAGCAAGGTAATCCTCCAAAGGCCAGGGTCCTACCTGGTGGACATGCATTGCTTTCGCTGTTGCGGGGTGGGGAGTGATGCCAATGCACTGCAGCCCTGCCCGTGGTCGGTCCCAGACCCAGAGGGAATGAACACCTGGAACCTATCAGCAGCTGGAACTGGAGGAGTGCTAGATGGAGCAAGTGCCACAGCTAGAGTTTTTGGGGTTTGCCTTATTTTCTGACACCCTGGTGTAAGCTTTTGTGCCAGGCGAAGCAGTGCCGTGCATGTGTAAGAAGTCACCAGCTAGGACATGCACTGTGGGTGTGAATGTCTGCATAAAGGGACACATGATCTTGTACAAGAGCCAGGAAATGTCATGTCAGATCCTTGCAAAACACATTACTAGACCCCCTTGGAACTAAGACTACATTATTTCAATACAGAAGCTACAGCCGATCAAAGGAATTAAGTTTAAAACAAATGAAAGAAGGTGTTTTATCGCTCAGTAGGCAGTAGATCTGTGAAGGTCCTTCCCAAAGGAAGCTGTGGATACAAAATGTTTGTATCCCATCAGAGGAAGATGGGATTAGTGCTTAGAAGACAGTAGGTTACTCAGCAAATCACATCAGGCTCAGGAAAGGGCCTGTGCAGAAAATAGGTGGAGGATGGGAGAGTCCTGCGTACACGGCAGGGGAATATGCTTGCATTGTTCTTACATTTTCCTGGACGTTTGCTAATGGAAATGCTGGAGATGAGCTGCTGTGCTCATTGCACCCTTCTTTTGAGACAGCACAGCCCTTCTTATGTCGTCCTTTTATCATGCAAACCTAATGGCAGGAGGTAATGGGATTGATGCAAAATAGGTGGAGTATTAAAATTATGAATTATTTAAAATTGCTATTGTTTTCACTTAAGACTTAAATGTTAATGTATGAAAGCTGCTGCTAAAAGAAAGTAGTAACATTAGGGTAGCAGTTACGATACAATTCCACATAAAATTTTTTCATACCTTGCATAACAAAAAACACGTTTCATCAAAGCACAATAGCCTTAACTCAGACCCTTGTTCAGTACTGCTTTTCACCTGCAGTCATTCCTACTAGAAATATTAAAGTATTTATATTACCTTAGTTGGAACATCTGTGAAGTTACGTGTCTTTTTTTCAAAGAGAGACACACTTGTGCTTTGATGAGAGAACAGTATGAAATACAGGGCAGAGTGAAGGTTATTGTGATAAAAATGTTTTCCTTTGCACTTGCTGAAAAGGAATATTGTTAGGGTCAAATAGATTATAATCCTGGTTATGGTCTTAGTTGCTTTAAAGGTCTTGAATCTGAAGGCAAAAAAAAAAGGCCAACAAGACTTTCTGCTCTTGAAATACCATCAAGGCTGAGACTTTGATTGAACTGGTACAAACTGTTTTATGGCTAAGTTGCACTTGCAGAGAAGAGAACAGCACACTGAGCAGGATGGCAACTTCTTTGAAACCCATCCCTCCTTCCCTCACCAATCTCAGCTGCTATTTCATGCCCCAGCCCGTAGCTGGAATTGCAGCACCTGTGGTGTTTCAGATGTTGTGCACCGAGTCGCAACAAATTGTGTGTGTTGAGGCACTGCCTGCACTGGGGATGTTTTTCAGTCGATTCCCACTGGTTCAGTTTCACTAGCGTGTGACCTCAATATTCATTCTGCACTCCTCGCATGATGCACTTGTGGTCAGTTATCGGGCAACAAAACCTGTGCCAACAGGGATTCAGTGAGACTAACTTAGCTTCCAATTACTAGTTGTCCAAGGTTTATTGAGCGTTTTGTCTTTAATTAGAGAACTAAGATGTAAACTGCAGTGTCCTTTACAAAGTCAGTCCTGTGGGAATAATTTCAAGAGCCAGTTGCGCTTGCTGGATAGTAATTGGGAACCCAAAGGGATTCACATATGAATAGTAAATTAAGGTGCACAGTAGTAGCAGGAATTTATACCTGGAACGTTAGAGTTCTTAATGATCCCATTAAAAGGAAGAAGGTTGTTTGTTATTTAAAGGTTTAGGAGATACTGCATTTTCTAGGGATATAAAGCATGCACAAGGTTAGGAAGTACAAGGGTGAGACACGAGGGGTTTTCTGTTGACTATTGACAATACTGCCAAGCAGAGTTAGCCTTCTGGGACAGAACATTTCTTACATTTTTTTTAGCGACACAATGTCTTGAAGTCCCAGGTGTTGACTGCCTACAATGGAGAGTGCAGTTAGGCAAGGTTATTTGACATCTCTCTTTTTGTAAGTGTATTACATGCCCAAGTTTCGCAGGGTGGAAGTGGTAAGTGCTCTTTTTACAGCAAAGAGACTAAGGGAATCTGGGTGCTTCAGGTGTTCTGGCTGAAGAACCAGATGGGACAGCACTTTCTAAAATCGGTAGGACAGACTCCGTTTTCTGTTGTAGAAACACTGAAGACTGAGAGCTTAGTTTTGTGAATCACACTATGAAAGTGAATATAAAAGGCTGAAATGATCACTGAAGACAGGTGAATATACTGCATGGACACACTTTCAGATTACAGCTCACAACATTTTCAAAGGCCTGGTTTGAACACAGGACTTAGTCCTGAGTCTCCTCACATCTCAGCTAAGCACTGACATCACCATTTCTATTCTGGAAGCCATCTCCTTAAAAATTATGAAAATCATTGGTATTTAATCCTGAGATAAAGGAGGAAATGCACTTGCTTAGCTTTGTTAAATTTCACTGGATCTGAACACCACTTCCCAGTTGTTTCTAGTCACTCTTAAGACAAGAGCTTAGGGCTAGCCTCAAAACACAAATTCAAGCTTCCTTCAAAGCCAAATCTGTGTGCTAGATCACCTAGCCCAGCCCAGGTAAAATGTAGCTGAAAGAAAAATCTTAGAAGCATCAATAAAAGCAATTGGATATTTCACGACAAGAGCATCATAAAACTGACAAACAATAACAAACATCTAGATCTGAGCAGCTCTTTGCTGCCAGGTTCCCCGGCCAGGAGTATTAAGTGTTAGCTACACTTAATAAGTGGGTTACAGCTCTGTAGCAAGGTAGCCCACTTACACATTCAAAAGCTTGTCTGTGTGCTGGAAGTGGTCAAGCCATTTTAAAATGCTGTAAAATCAACAGAAAAAAGTGCCAGGACATTCAATTCTTACACAGAATTCTTGGCAGTAAAAGATTCAGTCCCTTCACAAGAAAGAGGCAGAGGATGTGAAATTTTGTGAAGCCTAAGCCTCCAAACTTCCCTCCTCAATTATTCACGGGACGGGCTGTTCACTTTGTTTCAGAAGGCTGTGAGTCTTCCCTTAGAGCAGGGGCACTCAGCAGTGACCACAGGTTGCAGCTGGGTCCTCCCTCCAAAGATCTGGGGGGGGGCTGGATCTCCCCCAGTCCTCTGAGAAAAGAACAACACTATTGCCACAAGAGATATGTTGTCTTTGATCACCCGTGTTCAATGCTAACTATGCCCTTCTGCTAGATAAGTGTAAGGAAATACATATGATCTTTTTTTATTTATTTTCTTTTTTAAGACACATGACCAGATTTCAGAAACATTTTTTCTTCCCTAAAATTGCATTTCCTGGTCTCGGAAAGGTTGGCAATTGGCAGTGTAACATCATGAAATAGTAATACAACTTCTGCTCGTGCATAACAACATGAGAAAAGCCTGTGCTAGTAAGGTTTAAAAACTACAGGCCTTCGGGGTTAAATATATATATAGTGCCTTACAACTGGAACACCATGTGATGAGCTGTTATTTTGCTTCTGATGTCTATTACTTTGCTTTTAAAAGAAGTTCCATAGAACAAGGAAATAAGCCTTATTTTGTATCGGCTTGTATCCTATACCTCTGCTGTCACACCTCCACAGTAATTCGCTTTCTTTCCCTCTACCCTTTGCCCAGCACTGTTTTCAAATTCATTCTGCATTCCTGGAACACTTCCTTCACTCCACATACCATTGAAATGAGACAACATAGTTCCAGGTTACTTACATAATGACGGCTAATGGCCAGACAGCCAAAAAGGCAGTAGTTGAACCTTACTTTTCCTCTGCTGTTAGTGGAGAAACAAGTTGAAAATAGCTCCCACAGCCAACTTTCAATTTCCCACAAGACTTCTATACACTCAGTTATTTTTGAGACATCTGTCCCTATCAAATTTTCTTTAGTCCATTCTCAGGGTATCTCTCCAAAGTATCTCTCCAAACTGTCAGAGTGCAGGTGACTGAAAAAGTCATCATTTAAGCTCCTACTCTTTCAGAAGCCAGGGCTAATCATTTTCATTCATCTGCTTTTTGTTGATTAAAATAGCTCAGTCAGCTTACTGGTCATTTTCAAAGCATCATATTGTGAAGGCAGTCAATATTTTTAATAGCTGTGCATAGTAACCACTGTATATAAGTACATTTATTGATTTAAATAATTTTTTTTATCAATAAAGCACCAGTTATTTTGTTACCAAAGTGTCCCATTAGCAATTCTGCAACTGCAGTGAAATGGTCCTGGTAATTTACAGTATTTTGGTGAGCGGGTCAAAGGAGCCCACAATGTGATGATGTTAATTTTTATGCTATTCATTGTCAACCTGTTCAATAGATAATTAGCTGAGGCTAGTAGCTTGTTAATTTTTCTGGCAGACGGGAGGCAACCTAAATAGCTGAGTCTGGGTATGAGTGCAGGTTGCATATCTGAGTGCCTGCACCCAATAGTTCACAGTTCCATTTAGCTGACAAGACACTTTCCTGGTCTGCTCTTTTCCAAGAAGCAGTGTTTCGAAATGGTTTTAGTAATCATCCTGCAAACAAAATGTGATAGCCAAGCTGAACATACCTTCCAGTCTTGAATTCTGCTAGCTGAATCTTCCATTTGTATTTCATGTGGGCAGGGCAGGACATCATCAGATGAGGTACTGGCCTTGTTCCCATTGTTGTCAGCATGCTTTTATCTTACTTTTATCTCAAGAATCATTCCCCTGAACTTAACTCTTCAAGTATTTCTAGAGGCCACTATCAGCTTCCCTGACTGTGACAGAGCTCTGTGTGGACACAGGTGACAACCCAGCGAACTGACATTAGAGTAAATAGCGCTCTGACATGCATCTACCTGCATGAAGACATCTAACAAAATATGACTGCAAGGTCAAATTCCAGTTTCCCTTCATGAAATTCTGTTTTGTCTAATACCCCCACAGTGTTTTGACTACAGTCCTCCCTGCAATCTCATCAGCTTGCAAATGATCAACTTTGATCCAAATCAACTACTCTTTTTGATATGCGGTGTTCATTAACTACACATTTCTCCTGCACTCATCCAAACAAATTAAAAAACATGTTACACTGTACTTCCTCCTGGAAACAGCAAGGTTACCTGGGGATGACATTGCCAGAAATGAAGAACAAGTCAGATAAGAGGATGAAATCTAGTGGCAGTCAAGTAGGTCAGGTATGGCAAGACTGCAGACGTGAGCCGGTTGCTGTGGTCTGTAGATGGGGACACGCCGGGTGCAGCAGAGGAGAAAGATAAATTGCAATAAATTCACATCTCTAGCTCTGAACAGTGTGGCCTTATTTTCTCTTCTTCATTCTTAGGGGGAGGCAGCAGTGGAAGGTTGTTTTTCTGTGCCTGTTCCCTGTCCTCTAGGCAGAGTTCAAAGGGATTTTCCAATCCATACCTGCTGCCATGGTCCTGGGAGTGATGGCATTCACCATCCAGATAACCACAGCTTCTAGGGACCTTTGTCCAGAAAAGTGAGAAATCTAAATAGATAAGGAGAAATGAGGACCCGAACTGACTGTCCTCAGGAGACCATGTAATGGATCCTTGGCTCACGGTCAACTTTAAGTTGCATAATCTGGAGCAAGCAAGGCAAAGGTCAGAACAGGACCCTGACTTCTCTGAGCCGTTGCTCATGAAGCTACACGGCATTTTCTCTATGTGTAAGATTATAAAAACCTGAGAATCTGAAAAATCTTTACTAAGATAAAAATAGCTACTATTAGGCACAAAAATATGTCCTTTTAGTGCTACCCTTTAGTTCCCAAATTCTCCCTAACTTCAAGAAGTTAATTTTCTAAACATAAATTTTGCAAATAGACTGAAACCCTCTCTGTTGATCAGGATTTGTCTCTATAGTTTCTAATGCTGCTTCCTTAGGGCTACAGTTCAAATGCTCCACCTGAATCTTTACAGTGTTTTCATCTTTTAGATTTCCCCTCAAGAGGACCACATTTTCATTATGTTCTAACAAGTGGTGGTAGAAAAAAATAAAAAGAGGAGGCAAACTAGCTCCTTTACCGAAACACACAAGCGCTTTAAGCGGGGACTAGAATGATTGTATAGGATTCATTAGGAAAAAACGTATTTCCTTCACTTCACTCTAATAGGAGTCCAACTGAATTTATGAAACAACTGGCAACAGCATAGCCAGCAAGCCAGTTTTCATATTCTTGTCAAAGTGAATAATTTCCACAGCTTCTGATCCAGCTTGAAAAGAAAACCCCAACAACATTAAAACAGATCATTGCACAGTCTCTAGCCTGACTGAGAACAGTGCAGTATGACCAGTGCTAAGGACGGCCTCAAAGCAGTCATTACCTACACATTAATTCCTTCACATTTCTTTCCCTACACGTTCCTCTTTTGTCAGTCAAATAGTTACCAACAATAACTAAAAAAAAAAAAAAAAAAGGCAGAGGGGATCAAATGGAGGCACTGTTTTTTTCTGTGCTGACAATGCAACCCAGTTCTTCAAGCATTCACGAGACACTTGAAGTCACAGCCAAAGGTAGTATTACACAGTTACTCGACAGCAACAACAGCCTTAATGTTCAGATGAGCCTTGATCATTCTCATTATGCACGCATTTTCTGGTTGCTGTGATCTGCAAGCAAACATCAAAAGGGCCAGTAGAATACCCCTTAGGGATTTTGGTGAAGCATTAAAAAGCAGAGCAGCAGAACATGACTTTCATTTGTCTTAAAGTGCAGACTACCAGAGACTTGTCTCTTTTTCTTCTCTTATGGGCTTGCTTGTGGTATCAAAGGTAACTTAAACTGCCTGGACTGAGAAAGATGTGGAAGGTAAATTTCCACAGCCTTCATTTCAGCGGCTGAGGATAAACATGAGTAAAAGGTGTTTTTCTCCTTTTAATTAGGACAATATAGAGTTTATTTACTGCTCAGTGCCTAGCCTGGACTATCAAGCAGGTGAATTTTATTCACCTTGATACATATGCTTCTCTGCTCAGTGGATATGGAGGAGACAGCAACAATAAATGGAACAATAGCTAGAGAGGAGCCTTTCTGCTAGAGAGAGTAGAAATGATACAGAGAAAAAAAGCACTTTTATTTTTCTTTCAGATCTTCAACCACCTCAGAAACATTTTAAAGATCTTACTGGCTCCTTGGACTTTCTAGACAACCTATAAAGGATAAGCAAGTTGATCATGTCACCTCGTAACAAAGGCCGGCCGTGTTACAGGAAACATAAGATCATGAGCAATCTGTAACGATAATAACAAAGTATCTCTATATTTAAAGATACACCACTACCACAACATTTCTAGACAAAGTGGCCAGGTTTTTGAGGCTGCTTATTTACCACTGTTCTTCAATATGTGTATAGCAGGAAGGAACCAAGCTGAAATAAAATTTGGAGTTGTTCTTCACAATGTTTGTGTATACCCTTTCTTATATAAGTCTCAGATGTTACAAATTAATTCTTCCTACTTTCCTTGCCAATAGATTATTAATAGTAAGGAAAAAGATGCGGACAGCAGTTAATAAGAATTATTTGATGAGATATTTAAGAATGTTAAGTATACCATCACTGTATTTAAAGCCAAGTTTATTTATAACAGAAAGTAATTTCAGTAATAATGTAATGATGGATCTGATGTGCATTGTTATGTTCTCTTTTATTAATGAAATAGCAAGCTTTGGGCTTAAGAGATCTGCTTCCATTTCTGTGGTTGTCTTTTCAGTGAAGAAAAGACTTCAACAAATGATGCCACAGAGCATCAGACAGTCTTCTGGGTTTTTACTTTAGGACTTTTTAAATTAATAGCCTAATCGTCATGGTGTTTTATTGTAAGAACATTAATCAGGAAGAACACATTTGCCATCAGTAGAGGATGTCAAAGCACTTCTCCAGGATTTTCACTGTAATTCAGCTTTCATTACATGGATCATTATGGTAAAGTGCATTTTCAGACACTGTGGTGCCATTACCAGAAGTATCATAGCACTTTCCAAAGAAGATACTTTCAGAAGATATATTAGGAATGCAGGGACTTGGCAGCTGGTGAGCTGTGTATTTACGCTTATGTCATCCAGGACACACATGGGACACACTGTGGCAGGTAGACATTTTGTACCTCTCCTTTGCATCACCCATGCAGATCTAGACTAGCCAGATTCGCTGGCCAGTCAGCATCCGCTGAGGACAGGACCAAACACTCTGACCCATTTAAGGCATCTCTAGTTGCTCCATGAATACATTAACAAAACAAAACAAAAAATTAAAACAATTCAAAAAAGGTTCCAGAAGATCCCGGAAAGGCTAACAATTTTATACAGAATTTACTTTTACATGAAAAACCCTATATGTACTCACACAATTTTTCAGTAACAGCAAAGCTCTTTTTCTTCTAAAATGCTGGCCAGAACACTTCATCAGTAACATGGCCACTGCAAATATAAATCAAGTAAAATATTTTTCCCAAAACAACACTATCATGTACTCCCCAGGGAAAGGATTTATTTCTATATACTTAAACGTCTATCCCCAAAAGAGAGCAGCTAGGGATCAGGTTAGGAAAGCTAAAGCGCTGATAGAATTAGATCTGGCCAGAGACATCAAGGGTAACCAAAAAAGCCTCTACAGGTGCATCAGTGATAAAAGGAAGACTAGGGAAAATGTAGGCCCTCTCTGGAAGGAAACAGGAGCCTTGTCACCTGGGATATGAGAAGGCAATGACTTTTTTGCCTCAGTCATCACCAGCAAGGGCTCTAGACACACCGCCCAAGTCGCAAAGGCGGGGACTGGGAGAGTAAGGAACCGCCCACTGTAGAAGACCATGTTTGAGATCATCTGAGCAACCTGAAGGGGCACAAGTCCATGGAATCTGATGAGATTCATCCGTGCGTCCTGAGGAAACTGGCAGGTGAAGTTGCCAAGCCACTATCCATCATATTTGAGAAGTTGTGGCAGTCTGGTGAAGTTCACGCTAACTGGAAAAGGGGGAACAGAACCCCCATTTTTAAAAAGGGTAGAAAAGGAGAACTACAGGTAGGTCAGTCTCACCTCTATGCCTGCCAAGATCATGAAGCAGATCATCTGGCTATAGCACATGGAAAATAGGGATGTGATCGGTGACAGCCAACATGGCTTCACTAAGGGCACATTGTGCCTGACAAATTTGGTGGCCTTCAATGATGAGATTACAGCATTGGTGAATAAGGGAAAAGAAACTGATGTCATCTACCTGGACTTGTGCAAAGTATTAGACATTGTCCCACATGATGTGCTTGTATCTAAATTGGAGAGACACGGATTTGATGGATGGACCACTTGGTGGATAAGAAATTGGCTGGATGGCTGCACTCAAACGAAGAGTTGTTGTCAATAGCTTTATTTTCAAGTGGTAAGCAGTGACGAGTGGCATTCCTCAGAGCTCAGTTTTGAGACGGGCACTGTTTAACATCTTTGTTGGCGACATGGACAGTGGGATTGAGTACACCCTCAGCAAGTTTGCCAATGACACCAAGCTGTCTCACGTGGTTGACACATTGAAGGGAAGGGCAGAGGAATCAGAGGAATTGGCTGGGTGGTTGCAGTGAAAGAGTTGCAGTCAACAGCTTGATGTTCAAGGGGAAATCAGTGACCAGTGGCATTTCGCAGGGCTTGGTATTGGGATCGGTGCTGTTTAACATCTTCATTGTCAGCATTGACAGTGCACCCTCAGCACGTTTGCTGGTGTCACCAAGCTGTGTGGTGCAGTCGATATACTGGTAGGAAGGGATGCCATCCAGAAGGACTTGGACAGGCTTGAGAGGTGGGCCTGTGTGAACCTCATGAAGTTCAATGAGGCCACATTGCACCTGGGTCAGGGCAATCCCATGCACAAATACGGACTGAGTAGAGAATGGATTGAAAGCAGCCCTAAGGACTTGGGGGTGTTGATTGATGAGAAGTTCAATATGAACTAGCAATGTGTGTTCGCAGCCCAGAAAGCCACGCGCTTCCTGGGATGCATCACAAGAAACGCGGCCAGCGGGTCAAGGGAGATGATTCTGCCCCTCTGCCTTGCCCTGGTGAGACCCCATGTGGAGTACTACATCCAGCATTGGAGTCCTCATCACAAGAAGGACATGGACCTGTTGGAGCAGGTCCAGAGGAGGGCCACAAAGATGCTCAGAGGGCTGTAGTACCTCTCCTGTGAAGACAGGCTGGGAGAGTCGGGTTTGTTTAGCCTGGGGAAGAGAAGACTCCAGGAAGACCTTCTAGCAGCCTTCCAGTACCTAAACAGGGCCTACAGGATAGGTGGGGAGGGACTGTCCATCAGGGACTGTAGTGATAGGATGAGGGGTAATGGATTTAAACTGGAAGACAGTAGATTTACATGAGATATTAGGAAGAAATTCTTTACTGTGAGGGTGAAGACACTGGAACAGGTTGCACACAGAAGCTGTGGATGCCCCATTCAAGGAAGTGATCAAGGCCAGGCTGGATGGGGCTTTGATCAACCTGGTCTAGTTGAAGACATCCCTCTCCATGGCAGGGAAATTGGAACTAGGTGATCTTCAAGGTCCCTTCCAACTCTAACCATTCTATGATTCTTTCATCCTATGATTCTAAAATGGCAGCAGTCCAGCAAGGAGAGATTTTCATTGATCTTCCTGCTTAATTATATCTGTGTGAGAATTATCATGCAATCTAATTAGGCACCTGTTCTCTCTCTGCTCACAAGGAAAAAAATTCCAATTAGAGTAAAAAAATCAAATGATTAAAGCACTATCCTTTTCACTTTTTTTTTCTTAATTAAAGAAAAATTGGCTTGAGCATTCAGACATTCATCCAAGACTCCAGTCAGTTTTCATATAATAAAATAACAAGGCTAAATTATGTTCTCAGTTAAATTATGTAAATGCAGAGCTGTATTAAGTCCATTAGCAGAACTGATGTTCTCCAGTTTTAGTACCAGGAACCTCGCTTTGGTTTTTTTACACTTATAGTTCTGGGGAAGTAACGCTGTTTGTTCCTTCCCCAAAATACCTCAATACAAATTTGCAAGGGGAAAAAGACTTCTCAGAAGCTGGTATTTGTAAGCAACACTCAATACTGCAAGTGGTCTGAGTGTAGAATTGCTGAGTGATGAGCTGCAGCTCTTCTGCATAAGGCAACATATTTTCCACTTTTTTCAAACAGTTAACCCCCACCAGTGGATTTTATGGGTGCAGGTAGTTATTGTGTTGGATAATTTCATGAGGACGAGTGGAAAAGTTTGTGGTGCTACGTCCATATAAGTTTTGCGTGGATAAAGACCAGAAGCCTGCAGGCTGAATTCCTATCGCCTTGTGGCTCTGAGAGGTGACCACCTTGCAAGGGAAAGAAAAAAACCCCTCAAAATTAGAATTACAGACTGAATTTTGGCCATTTATCTTATTTGTGGGGCTGTATATTGTTATATTACATAAATAAGGCTTAGGAAAGCAGGCAGATGTGTTATACTCTTTTTTTTCCAGCATGTGCTCCTCTCAAACACATACATCTGATGTGTCTGGAGCCACACATGTCTGTTCCCTGACGGGCATGGAGGTACCTCCCCGGCACTAGGTAAGGACAGGCTGCCAACCCAAATATCTGCTGGGCCGCTCTCTCTCCTTGTTTGCTCCTCACTTGCTGCGTGCGCAGAGGGGTGAGCCGAAAGAGCTGCTTCTCCTCTCCTCCCTGTTCCTCCCCACGGCTGATGCAAGAGCGTTATGAAACGCACTCACCAGCTCTCTTGCTCAGACACAAGAGGTGTTGTAGATACTCTAGGTAATACCTAGAGTTGCTAGAGGTGAAGCCAGGGTGAACCCCTTTGGGTGGAATGGGCTCTGACCTGAATCCCTGCCGAAAATGGAAATTGGCTTGCTGTTGTGGTTTAACCCCAGCCAAGCAGCTGGAACCATGCAGCTGCTCACTCATTCCCCCCAGATGCGATGGGGGAGAGAATCAGAACAGTAGAAGTGAGAAAAAACTCATGGGTTTAGATAGACAGTTTAATAGGTAGAGCAAAAGGAGTGCACACAAGCAAAGCAAAACATGGAATTCATTGCTTCCCATAAGCAGGCAGGTTTTCAGCCATCTCCAGGACAGCAGGGCTCCATCACATGTAACAGTGACTTGGGAAGACAAACACCTTCACTCTGAACGTCCCCCCTTTCCTTCTTCTTCCCCCAGCTTCTATTGCTGACCATGACATCATACGGTATCCCTGTGGATATCCCTGTGGTCAGATGGGGTCCATTGTCCCAACTGTGTCTCCTCCCAACTTCTTGTGCCCTCCCAGCCTACTTGGTGGTGAAGCAGTGTGAGGCATAGAAAAGGCCTGGAGAGCTTAGCAACAACCAAAACCACCAGTGTGCTATCAACACTGTTTCTCATCGCAAATCCAAAACACAGCACTGCATCAACTGCTAGCAAAAAAGTTAACTCCATCCCAGCTGAAACCAGGACCCTTGCCCTTGAAACGTTCTTTTTTTCCAGTCTTGCATGTCTGTGCACCTTCTGGATTACGTCTGGAAACACAAACAAAAGACATTGCTCATCTGAGATCTCAGAGCTTCCTTCCAGACCTAAGAATTTTTGAATACATCTGCATAAGCAAGCCAAGTTTGATTATAAAATAGTTAACTGTTGGAGCAAGAGAAAAAGAAGAGTCGATCTGTGACAATGTTAAATACTGATCTGATTGAAAGTTTCCTAATTATTTTATCCACTGATAACATACTAAAGATCTTTTATAAAATGCATACATGAAGGAATGTAGTAGCAGAGGTCTCATCTAAATTATACCTCAGTGCATGTAGCCATCTGGCAAATCACTTAAAACATGTCGTTGTCCCATATTATCTACATTATGTTTTAAATCAGTAAAGGCTGCAAAAATTCAATCTAGATGCAGAGATCCACCCTGCTTCATCAATTAAACCACTACAGAAAGTAATAAATCCTAGAGAAAATGTACTCTTTCATTATAATGACAAATTATTTAGACTGCTAGAAACAGTCATGGAGGTCATCTGTAACATATATGAAGTTGAAAACACTTCTAGAAAAGTAAACAAGGACCTTTTTTTGCCTCAGAGAGCAGATGGTGCAGTGCAGTGTGAGGTAATGTATTAACATCAAAAACAGGAAAGCCCCATTAAATTTCCAAAGTAGACAAAACGTAGATGATTGTCTACAGTGAAAAAAAAAAGAAAGAGCACAAAACCAAAAATAGTTTGAAGTAGCACTAGTTTCATATCAAATCAGTGAAAGTTGAACAGACGTGAGTATGAAGCATTTTTATTTGACTTGGAAATTAGCTAAATTCAAAGTTAGTGTTATGTTTGCTAATAAGTTAAAGGTGACTCACGCACGATGCATTTTACTCAGTTACACTGATAACAACACAAACTGGCAAGGTTTCTTGACTCTTACAGCAAAGTATCTAGACTGATACTGAAAAAGACCAAAAATCAAAGTCCAAATAAACTAATTTGTCTTTGTTGGTGAACACGTAGAGTAATATACCATCTTATGAACCAACATCAGAGAAGTAATTGTGATAATTTCTGGCATTCAGACTTCTTAATCAAATATATGTATAAACACAGAATTAGGAATTTTTTACAACCAAGTTTAAAAATTTCAGGTGGCAGATACTAGCCCAAACATTTTCACTCAGCCCCACATAAAGATTATGATCCAAACTTCTCATCCATTGGTCATTTTGCTAGCTTTAACCATGCAGTTTTTACTTACAGTTTTTATCTAAACCCACTGATGTTCAATATTGAGTCTTAGGAGACTTCTTCCACGTATGGTTTCAGCTGAAGAGAACACTGCAATTCCACATCTTGATTTGTGGTGAGATCACCTGCTTCTAGAGTAAGACTTTCCACAAGAAATATGCCTATTTGCTAATTTTACAGGCAAGCCATGGGCTTGTCTCTAAGCCTCTGTAAGCCTACAGAGGTCTGTAACCTCTGTAAAACCAGCCTCAATCAGTGCGGTCCCTTTCTTAGGTGTGCTATAGCCACATCTTTTGATGCATGCAGATCGTCATGCCACAAAAGACCTGGACTTGCCTCCTAACTTCAGGCACCTGTGACCCCTGCCGCGCATGTTGCAGCCTGCCGGTAACAGGCATAAGAGAAGTACCTCTGCATTCAAGTAGCTCAGCTGAGATCTAGGTCCCTTCCAGAGACAACTGTCCTTAATACTTTGAGTAGTGAGTAGCTACATCCCTGCTTTTGGTAACGTGGGTGCTTAAAGCAGCTGGGGTGAAGTTGAGTGCCACACAGATGGCTCCTGACTAGGAGACAGTTTGTTCAGTGGTATAAATCCTTCCCTTTCCCAGAGAACTGAAAGGACTTAACCCACAGATGTGTTTAACTTTGGCTGTGCTGCCAGGTTTGGGGCAGGGAGCGCTGAAGGAGAAGACAATCAGCTCAGGGAAAAAAATAAATTATTAATCTTCACACTAATGTAAGGCTCGGCAGAGGAAGAGAAAGCAGCAAAGACGTGTGATACACACTCCTGTTTCCTATTCATCAAGTCTCTGCTGTAATCACTTCAGAAATGCAACCCTGAACTGGGGCGTGCAGGAGCGGCACCCTTCCCTTTTGGACTCAGAGAGAGCAGAACTGGAGACAGAGGAACAGCTGGCTGGAGACTGGGAGCCTGAGGCTATGGACCACTGGTGGAGCAGAGAAGCGTATTCCAAGTTGCTGGGAACCTCTTCTGATGTGTGCCTGAGAGAGACCTCTCCACCTTGGCAGCACTGTTTGTGGGGATGCAAGGAGCTGAGTCTGTCGCATTGGCTCCTGGTGATGCTCACATGTTCCTCCCATGTCCGGAGACGCTAGGTTGGGCTTTTGGCAAGGAGCAGATAGCCCATCCCCTGCAGAAGCACAGTCTCAGGGGACATAAGGAGTTTGGGCGGGATTGCGGTTATTGAAGGATTGAAGGCTGTAGAATTGCAGACAGCATCGGTCTTTGCCTTTCTGTCTGTGGATATTCTCTGGGTTTTCCTGGAGGCTTTGGATTGCTGCTAGCTTCCAAGGATATGTACTATGCTTCTCCTACTACTTAGAAACTTTCTGGAGTGTTGCATGAAATAAGGCGACCTTGAGACCTCGCAGTCTCTTTCAACTTTCCCACCCCCTCCTTCTGTGAAGGAGCCTGTTAGTACTGGCACCAACCACAGTTAAATAATGACCTGTTCTTCTCACAAAGGTTCTTCAGGACCCTTTGGGTTACAACATTCATGATTTGAGAATCCTGAGGGTGCCATTCAGTTAGCAGGATGAGTAATTCATTCTCTGTTAATAACTTTCTAGGCTAACTCAATTGCAAAAGAAAACAATAGGGACAAAACTCACGCTATTTTTCTCTCAAACTACCCAGTTCCTGGACCTTGACAGCTTTCACTGGGGTGGTTCCAGTATAGCAAGTCTTAGGTGAGATTATCCATATCACAGATGGTACAGACCCACAAAATGCAGAACAACCCTCTCCAGTACGGCCAGGGCAGTGTTCCAGGGTCTGAGGCCAGAAAATGAGAAAATTGCTTCATGGTGTAATATTGTATGAGACAGGCAGAAGAAATAATTACTCTAATAAGCTTCCAGAAACGGTCTTAATGTCTTGTGAGCAGATGAAGTTATCTGTCGCCTTTTGTCACTGCCAGGGGATGACATGGCATCACTGCTGGAATTTTCTCAGGACACATTCATGATTTCCTGCCCTTTCCTTGGCTGAAAATGTCTCCTTCCCCAGTCCTTGCTCAGATGGGCCAAACTGCCAGTTGTGTTTGGCCACAGTCCTGGCAGGGACTTCTGCAAACAGATGTCTTCTGGGAGTTCGCACTTGTAATGCATTGCTCCCAGTGCCTTCAAAAATGACATTCAGACATCTGATATTTGAGTTAAGGGAGAACAAGGAGGAATCCGTAGAAATTAGCAACAAATTGGTAATACCAACCAGCCACTTTAACCGTTTATAATTATGCTAACATGTAATAATGTATTCCCAGCTAAAGCAAAAAGAGTTGGGAGTAAGACAAGCACAGCTCAGCGCATACAGCAAACGCTGTCCTGCTGTGCTTACAGAGGCTGTCAAGCAGTAGCTCGCGAGCTCTCAGGATACAGTTCTCTGTTTCACCCCAAAGGTCCAGCTGAGCTCAAAGGCTAGACATAGTTTGATGCTCCTTTGAAAGGCTGAGCAGCAATAATCAACTGTGGCATTTACACAGTGCTTTTCTCTTTGGTGTTTTACAGACACTAATCAATCAATTCTTGTGTCTCTCCAGGGAAGGAGGAACTAAAACATCCCTCCCAGGAAAGAGGCAATTGAGAAAGCAGCTGAACGCCATTTCATGACTTACAGAGATTCAGTCTCAGCAGAGGCTGTTGAATTCAGGAGGCTGCATGCACACCACTAGCCTACACCTTCCCCTCCTGGTGCAACTGCAATACAAATTCCTCCTCCCCTCTCTGTACCTGTGGAGACCCAGGGCAGCAGCGCATGTTCTCCTGCATGCCAGGGGATGTGGTCATGCCACTGCCAAGATTTTTTGTTATAGGTACAAAAGCTTGTTCTTAGAGTGTTGATAATATATATGGACATCGTAAAGGCTTATTAAAGACTAAGCCACACTAATAAAATGCGCAGATTGTCATTTAGAATGGCAAATCCTATGATATAAAGGCAGTAGCCAAATATTGGATCGTCTTATATATTGTTAATAAATCAGAACAAGCAAGGCACAGAGTATCTGGTGTAAAAGTTACAGCTCTCATCTAAGTGCCCCAGGAAGGGACTCTGGGCTTTCTGTGCCAGGTAAACCCCAACACCTGTGTGAGAACCTCTTCCATGTACACTGGTGGCTTCACGTACAGTCTGCCCGTGCTGAAATGGCTCAGGGAGAGATGTTTTGTGGAGAACGTGCTGCTGTCACCCATCTTTTGGGTCCTTTTGTTCAGGTGTCTCTAGTCAGGCGCAAAAAGGCTCTGCAAATAGGATAGGAACAATTTTACAAGTACACAGCAAGCCTTTATTGACTGGCACACACAAAAGATAGTTATGATTTTATGAGCTACAAGACAGAGCTACATTTGCCACCTCTCGTAAGGCATTCAAGGAGCCTTTGTTGGCCCAGCAGGCAACATCTGGAGCAGGGAAAAGCACCCACCGCTGTGGCTCCCTGGAGCAAACACGTGGCATTACGAATACAGTGTCTTCCACCAGCTCCATCAATACCAAGGAAACCCAATAACCCATCAACCAGCTCCCCATGTCTTTGCATCAGAAGTTTATTCCTCCTCATGTAAGTATTTTTCCTCTCAAATTCTTGAGCTACCTTGATCCTCTGCCTGTAATTTTACCTTTGTTATTCTTACTTCTTATTTTCTACAAACGTTTGCACAGTGCTTTGTCGCAGGTCAGCAGCAGCACCGGCAGTCTGAGATGAGGTTATACAGCCAGGTGGGAGAAGAGTTGAGCCTCGAATCCCTGGATCATGAGCAGCGTTGGAGGGGTAACAGACAGGGGGTTGCAGTTCCCTTTGTGGCACTGACACACTTACCAGTCTATTCTGTATCTGAATGGAAAACACTTAGCTTCAGGCATTAGCCACTCTTAAACACTTCACGTTAGGCTGTGGACTGATTTACTCCCCAGCAATGTGACAGAAGTCTGAGACTATGAGAGGGGTAAAGAGAAGAAAATGTAATAGAAAATTACAGCACGTGAGCAACTGAACAAAGTGTTTCTGCGCAGGCTATAGTCCTCTGCAAACTCAAGGGAAGGAGGAAACAAAAAGGGGATTTTTGTCTTAGGAACACAGGGCATTCCTCATTCCTCAGCGCATGTATCCATGCTTATCTATGCCTTCTTTGCAAAGCACTGCCAAATGCAGTGTGGCTATTCATGTGAGCAGATTACATTTTATGCAGTTGTGACCTTTGGTGTTTCACCCATCACAGTCTGGTTCCTAAGGCAATGACATTTAATCCATGATCTTGAATCATGTCATCTTCTGGTGATCAGCATAAAAAGCTCTTTAAGTGGAAACCCTGCCATTCCCACCTCCAGCTAGATGCATCCTTTGGCCTTTGGATAGCTAGGGTATGCTGGTGGCTATGACAGTCATCTCCAGCTGGGGTTTGTAAGCCATCCGTCCCCTTGGGAATGGCATGCCTTGTGTCTGATCATTCTTTCAGCCCTCAAGCTATTTAAGTTTTGCAAATAAGAGAACACTTAAAAGCTGTAGATTCACAATAACGGAAGAAATTTACCAAAAGATCAAATACCAAATACATTGTTAAGATTATATTTAATGATGAAGATTTTTCCTTGGCTACTGCAGTGCTGCCAGTTGCCTGTGATTCTGACTAATCAGTCCCTGTAGTGTCTTTTAAGGCTGGCATGTCCTGGAGAGTTTTAGATCTGTGTCTTTTCCGGTTTTATGGCTAATGATGACTACAGGAGCCACCTCTCACAATTGCTTTGGGAAATCTGGACTTTTTCCCCCAGTATATGCAGAAATACCTCCTTCTTTTCTCCTCCCATCTTTTAGTTTAACAACCCCTTACCTCTAAAGACCAGCTGTAGGTGTGTTATATGCTAAAAAGGAGCTTGGGTCATTTTTTGTCCTCTTTCCATTAAGGTCACTTAATATTTCTATTAACTAAGAATTAATACCTGAAAAAATAATAGTGAATTTATTAATATCTGAATTAGAGCATTGCTAGCTTCAAGCTTGAACAGTATTTTCAATTTAACAGTCTTCTAAGACACAGTGGTACAGCTTTACGAGCCATATATTAAAGAAGTTATTAACCACATAATAATCATGTTTTACTAACCTGGAAATCAGTTCACTCTCAGCATCACGGAAAGTCTAATCACAATCTCTCAGCATCATAGAAAGTCTCACCATGGTCTTTTAATCAAAATGAATGACAAGACTGGAAAGTGAATTATCTTGATTGGGTAAAGCTTCTTTATCCCTCTGTAGTTTCAGATCCCCACAGGAGCATAGTCACACCAATATCACCAAATATTCATTAATTTAAATGCTGTGCTATTAGTTTGCACCATTTCCAACTAAAGTGCAGCTGTCTGCATGACCTGACATGTTCCCCTAAAGCAACATTTCAACAGCCATTATAGAAGCTGGTGCATCCCCTGGAGCTCCCATTTAATGCCTTCAAACCACAGACTAAGCTGTTCAAGTTTTCTAGTTTAAGATTTATTTTATTCAGTTACAAAACTCCCAGATGTTCTCCAGCCAGTACCTATATGACAGAATATACTTGTCTCTTTCCAGTCAAATTAAGCCAGGATGATTATAGAGTAGCACAACAGGGCGTGAGCAACCAACCAACAGTAAGAGACACGGTACAGGAGACATTAATTATTTTACATTCACAAGAAGTTCTCACTAGGTTTGTTAAAATTTTTTGCACACATTACACTGGTTGTGTACAAAGCTTATGAGTTGGTGTGAGAGAGAAAGCAAACTAAACTGAGCTAACAAACCCCTAAGGAAGGGGTTTGGATACTGCAGCACAGCAAGCAATGCCAACCCTTCAAAAGGCAGGGGTTGGAGTGGGGGAGTGCTGGGTACTCATACCACCTCTTGCTGTGTGACACTCCTTTGCCTCCCAGGGTCTCAGAGTGCGTCACCGAAGTGAGCATAATTATTTCCATTCCTAACAGACTACCTTGGGACAGAGATCACATTTTGTCCCTCACAAAGGGGAGTAACACCCTGGCACATAAGCCTACCTCTCTCTTGACAAACTGTTGTGCCATCAAGCTAAGAGTCTCAAAAGAAAAGGTTTTGTATTCCAATCACCTGTCGGACCTGTTCTTCTCCCAGGGAACAAGCACCATTTCAGAAACAGACACTTTACGAAATCTCATCCGAGGTGCGTTTACACCAGTGTAAGGTGCTGACCCCTCTAGTGGCTGGACCATGTATAGAGATGTGTCCGTGGTTCCGAGATAATGGAACTCTTCAAGCAAAAACATCTGCAGGGCGGCAGGCGGAGTTCCAACCCCAGCTGGCAAAAAGTAGGGGAGAGTAGTTAAAATGAAGGCCGGAGCAGATTTTTGCAACCCCTAGAAGGCGAAGATGAAAACCTAATGCTGGATGTGAAGACTGGAAAGAGAGTGAGCAAAATAATTCAGGCTGAGCAGCACAGTGGTAAGGAGAGGGCTTTTGCAGTGTTGCTTCAAACAGACTGTGGGGAATTCAAGATTTAAAACATGTTCAGCTACGTCCTTTTAGAACTGCAGCTTATAAAAAAGATGAAGGAGAAAATGTGCAAGAGTCTCAATGTACGAGAGTGCCATTTCTACTAAGCTTTTCGAATTTAAAATAGCTGAGTCAGTTTTGAATTTGTGACTGAGACAATGTTGATGACACAGTGACATTTTAGGTATTGCCAAGCAGCGCTTGCACAGCATGAAGGTTTTCTTTGTTTCTTTCTGTTTCCTCAATGAGTAGGCTAGGGCTAAGAAAGTGGTTGGGAGGGGACACAGCCAGGACAGCTGACTTGAGTAGACCAAAGAGATAGTTCATGCCATATAAGGTCATGCTTAGAACAAAACTGGCATGGGGAGTTTTTCCAACACAGATGTTGCTTGGAAACTGGCTGGGCATCAGTGTGCTGGTGGGAGGTGGTGAGTGGTTGCCTTTGCATTAGTTGGGGTTGTTTTGTTTTTTTCTTCACTTAGGAAACTGTCTTTATTTCAATGCATCATGAGGTTTTCTTGCCTTTGTCATTCCAATTCTCTCCCCCACACCCTGGAGGGAACTGAGCAAGCAACTGGGTGAGGCCCTGGCTGCTGAGGTCAACCCACCACAGGGTCCCACATAAGCTGGTAGCAGATGATAGCGGGGGACTGTATTGGCATAGGTACATTGGTGGTTTGACTCCCTGGCAAGAGAAGAATCAAGTCTTGAGGACGTTGCAACTTTTCCCAAGTCTGGACTCCATCTCCAGGTCAGGTCCACTGTGTAGCAGAGAAGTGAACTGGGGAGTCCCTGTCATCTCCCACCTCCAAACAAGGTATCCATGTCCTTAACCAGTAAAATACTCAGAGCTTGCAAACATCAGCTACATTCCTACAGCCCACTTGGTACAACAAAATAATGGCTGTGGCTGATCCTGATTCTATCCAAAAAGTGGATAGAGCTGTTAAGAAGTTTAAATAACTTTTCTTCAAGCTACGTAGTGAACTGACACAGATATACCATTTTTTAAATTTTTTTGGGAGGGAGTAAAACCTAAGCAAGTAAACTTCCTGAAGGACCGCCCTCACACAGATGGAGGATGGTGGGGGCATACTCCTTTCTCCTCAGCCAAGCCCACCTTGGGTACTCAACAGGAGCAAACAAAAGGAGGGCAGGCTCTTTTCCATGGTGCCCAGTGAGAGAAGAAGAGACAATGAGTACAAATTGAAACACTCTGAACATCAGGAAACACTTTTTTTTACTGTGAGGGTGACCAAATAGTGGTACCATTTGCCCAGGGAGCTTGTGGGGTCTCCCTCCTAGGAGATACTCAAAACCCACTCACTCAAATGTGGTCCTGGGCAGCCTGCTCTAGGTTGCCCTGCTTGAACAGGAGGATTGGACCAGATGACCTCCAGAGGTCCATGTCAACCTCAGCCCTTCTGTGATTCTGTGGTCTTCAACAGCAACCAGTGCCCAGAGGGGCTGATGAATGTCCCAGTTTATGTCTACAGCCGCTAATTCTCCACACCCTACCTGGGGTGCCCTTGGGGTGATGGCAGCTGGAGCTATGACCTGGGAAGTGAAATTATACATGGTCAACTTTGCTGGGCTTTGGATCTACTGGCAACTAAATAACCATAACAGGACTGATCATACCCTGCCTTTTCCTGTATTCAGGAGTCTTGTCCTCCCTTTAACTCTCCTGTTGATGTCCTGTCTATGGGACAAAGTCCATATAAGTTGTAGAGTGACTGCCTACTAGCACTTGCTAGCAATTCCATTTGAAAACATGTAAGCATAAGATACCTAAAAACATAGTAACAGAGGGGAGGAATCCTGCATTACAGTGAAGTCTCTCAGACTCTGCCCTCTCCACTCTCAAACAGATCTGTTGTGAAAAGAGTCTTGTTTGGGATGGGCCATTTAGAGATGCTCATTAAACAGAACAGATTAAAGCAGGTATTTATCTTACTCCAACTTTTATTATGTTTACAGAATACTAAGTCCTAAGTGCTTGTTAATCACTTTCAATAGCATGAACTTTTCAAACATTGCATTTGTGTTGATATACAAAATAAAATAATTTATTTAAATAAAAGGTCAGCTCAAAAATCATTGTCTCTTCCAAGCCTTCTGTATTTGAGTTACAGGGTTATTCTCCTCACTGTAGGAATAATAAGGATTATTATCAGCAAAGGCTGCAACATATCATACATCTCTTTCTTTTATACCCCAGGAGAAGTTATTTCAAGTTTTGTGGACTCCTAAGGTAGAAGAGAACCCTACTGTCAAGTCCAATTGTTCTGCATGTGCAAGCATGCTCTAAATAAAGTAAGACAAAAGCAGACCAGCCTGATATATGAGAGAGGAAATTCTGTGAACTGGGGTGGCATCTTGCTGTTTCTGTCTAGGAATGGATCCCCAAACCCATAAATATAGAAGCAAATCAGATTTGCATATTTGTAATATCCTTTGAAGCTTAAATTTGCAAACTATGTGCTACCTTCATTTATACCGCTTCTTCTGCTCTGTCTGAGTTTTCTGCTCCTGAAACAGGGCTGGGACCTTTCAGAAACCACAGGTTGAATATTTGCTGAACACTGGCAGGACTAAGCCTTCATGAGCCTCCTGTTTTTACTGTACACGGGGTGCTCATCCTGCTGCTGCTGGGGGCCCAGAGCGAGAGAAGTCATGCTACCACTGTATCAGCCACAGGACTGAGGAGACACTGAACATCTGCAGTGCCATGGCAATTTTGTCTCTTGCAATTCCATACTTTACAGCTCTCATTCCCCAAAAGCTTTGGTCGGTATTTTACAGCAGACAGAAAGGGCAAACAATGTGATTTTTTTTTTTTTTGGTGTCTTGTGTTTAGATTCACACTGACATAGGCAGAGAGCCAAGTAACGAATCCAGGTGTTTTCCTGACAGGCCTTGGCTTCTTGCACCACAAAATGCATCAAGACTTAGAAGGAACAGAGTAATTGAGGCTGGAAGGCACCTTGGGAGGTCATCTGATTCAACCTGCTGCTCAAAGCAGGACTACATTTCTTTAAAACATGCAGGACACTAAAGCCAACGTTCAAATGACATGCTCCAAAGAGGACAGAGGCAGTGATTTAACCTGTCATCCCTATGTTAGAAACAGATGAAGGTGACAGAGTTTACCAACTTACAGGCAAGAGCTGCCCACATGTTCCCTTGGCATCACTTGTAGCTGCCAAGAGGAACCATCCATGAAGAATTAGGTCAGATCTTGGCTTGGCCTAAGGGCCCCATGCACGGCCACAGGTGAAGTCACTTACAACCTGGCTGTCCCTCTTTTCTCTGCAGTCTGAAGGGCTACAACACATGATATGCTTCTTCCCGCTGTAGTTTCAGACCCAAAGCTCATCTAAATGACCTTAGAGATCGATATGGAAAGCTAGTTTCAGGGTTACTCAGAAAAGCAGCATGGGTGGAGGATCAAAGTAATCTGTTGACTTGCTTGCTTTTTTGGAAGCATCTCTTTTGTCCAGTAACAGTTAAAAAACCTCATACTGCTGCCTGTGGTTCTTTTAAGTTTGAGCTCCCAGTTGAGGGTACAGTAAGTAGTGAGGATAGTCAGGTCTTGAATATCGTAATGTATGAGTTTCAAAGTATCCCTACAATACATTAATTTCTATTTCTATCCTCAAAGTCTTGAATTATTATTACCGAATACCTTCTTAGAAGGCTGAAAAGTGCTTTGCCATTGATGAAAATAGAATATCCCCAAATATATCAGTATCTGAAATTCCAGGTGGTTCTTCAGAATTCTTGGGCCTGTTTCTTTTTTCTTACTTACCAGTATAAGTTTATTTACACCTCTGATTCACCCAAGAGAGCAACACAGAGTCTTTACATTTAAGTGGCCAATCTTGCAACAAAAGCATTTTCCAAGAGATACTGAAAACTTCCTGCTTTCAAATAGTATAATACCAAGAATTATAGAGATGCAGGAAACTGAAAAGGAGGGAGCTAAAAAGCTACAGAAAATGTAAAAGCTCATATTCTTGAAGGAATCTTATCTAAACTAGTTGTGAGGGGGCTAACCCTTGGGGGTGGGGGATGATAGTAGTCATTTTTTCAGTGAAGAGTTTCTAAATATGTTGATAAAACAAAAGATCACAACCTGCTCAGAGAAAAGCAGGGGTGTCTGGCATGTTCCTGACTCACACTTTCTTTCTTTGACACTTCTGTACTCTTGATGTTATCTGTAAAAGCGACCCTTTGGTGTTATTTCTGACCACCTGCTCCTGGCAGATTGGAGTATAAATTTTGCACCATTTTCAGTGAAGTTTGTACCACACTTTGATGTTCCTCAGTGTGTATATGGGAGCCCATAAATGTTGAGGAGTGAAAACCTGGCTGTCCAGTACTTGGCAGGACACGGCAAGGATGTCCAACCATTCTAAGTAGCCAGGAGGAGGCATTGCACCATCACACAGTTGTTTTCCTTCTCTCTCAAAGACCCCAGAGTTTTCCCAGCCTGACCTGGACAGGAGAAAGGAGAAATCCCAGAGGTATTTTTAAAGCCAAGTCTCCAGCGTGATCAGACATGTTTGATTTCTTTAAAATGAATGGGTGGAGACAGGGGAAAGGGAATTGAAACTATTTTGAAGTAATAGCAACCTCGGCTGCCGCAATGGGGTACAGAGACATGTGATATACTGTGATTATTGCAGTTTAGAGGCTTCCTCTTCAGACCACGACATTTTTCACTGTTTTCGGAAACAGTATTACGTTACAGGTGTTATAATTTCTCTTCAGAATCAGGCTGGCCAGGGAACTGTAAATCTAAATCATGGCTGCCCTCAGGAAACCTGCCAGTCTGTAAACACAATGAAATGAGTGAGATGAAAGCATCTGAGTGAGAAAATGAATTTTAGGCATTCCACTGAAGTCTATTTAGTTTTTACAGTCTGGCCCAGCATCTAGAAGCAACAGCTGTGGAGGATATACTAATTCTCAGTGACTAACGCTGGAAAGGTTACCTTAAGCTTGAAATCTTTGCATAGGGGTCAAAGAGGGAAGAGAAAGCTTATTCCTTCAATATTTCTCGTATTTTTTTCCATGCTGCAAAGGCACTTTAAATAGCAAGCTTTCCCACACCTGAAAGCTTATTTGATCAAACCAACGAAGTTTGCAATGAGGAATTTACGTTGAAAGGTAGCTGAAAGTGCAGGCTGAAAAACCACAAGACTAACTCTTCAGTACACTGCTAGTTTTGCAGCATATTTCCTTCCTTGACATATTTGTCTGCTTTCAGAGGGCTTTCTGATTTTTAAATAGGTCTCCCTTCTCAGAGACTTTTGCTCACAGCTCTAGCCTTGCAGGGGCAGGTGAACATAAGCCAACAATGTGGGAACAATTCAAGATCTTTTTTTCATGTTCCTCCATCTGAACCTGAGCAAAGGTTCCTTTTAAGATACAAAAAACTTCTAAGATGCCAAATAATGTCGTTCATTAACATGTTTATCCCCAGCACTGCTCCATCATTTTTCATTTTCGCACGTTCCTGTATGTTGTCTGGGCACAATGAATGAAGCCAAAACACTGCAAGAATATTTCCTGTCCAGACTGTAGCAGACTATGAGTCTCATGTTAGCTCATTCTCACAAGATCTCCAGAGCACTTGCACAGTTTTTGGACAGTGGAAGAACATCCAAGAAACATCATTTGCTGCCTATGCCGAATGTTCCTGGCAGTGTAGTGAACTGAAGGGTCACCTGATCTCCTCTAACATCTTTCAGACAGTATTCATATCTCATATTAATTTTTTCCCTGCTACTTCCCACAGTCCCTGAGACTATCCTGGATACTTTCTAGGGACTATTTCTTTCCATCCTTTATAGCTCCCTGTGAAGAAGGCCATAGGGTTTTGCAAATAAGGAGATACTGAGCAACTGCAAAAATAGAGGACAATGACTTTACCACTGTGTGTCCTTATCCCCAGACACCAGGACCTTTCCTTCATTGACAACCTGTCATTAACATTCCCACTGGTTTTTTATATAGTTGTCAACAGTTAAAACAAATTCTCACTGTCCAGCAGAAATGAGACTAACAAGTTGTCCATCAGCGCGTTCTCTCTTTCACGACTGGAAGGAATAAGCTGCTTCTTCATTTAGCTCTATCAGGCTCACTTTGACACAAAGATGCTCAAGCAGCATTAAGAGCTGCCACAGGCACGAATGTGATGAAGAAACTCGGAATGGTCATTGACTGCCCTAGAAAACATTCTTCCCAAGTATAGGGCCAAATTTTGATTTCTGGATGGGTGTTGTCTGGTGCTGGTAAACCAGGTGGATTCCCGTTCTTCTAGGAACATGCCCTGGATAAGGAGACTGTGGCTGAACTAGGTGTAGAGATGAGCTGATCCTACAGCAATGATTTGAACTGTCTACGTGTCGGCTGCTAAAAGGCAGCGCTGTGCAGCACTGTTTGTCAGACAGTCACCAGTCCCAGGCAGCGGGCCACCTGCTCTTCAGCTCAACAGGTCATGGAAACAGAAAGGCTGCAGTTATGTCATCACTTAGCAGCTAAAATGGGCAGTCTATGGAGACTTTAGATGGAGAGGGAGACTCCCAGAATCACCGCCTCAATTACCGAGGTCAAACGGCCTGTCCTGAGCATCACAGGGAGGATACTACACATGAGTCATAAGGGTTACCAAGTAAAAGGAAGGTATTTGCTAGTGAAAGGGAGTATGAAACACATTCATATTGAGAGTGTTTACTGATGGAGACTAGGGATAGTGGGGAGAGGAGGAAGGTGTATCAAGGCTGGAAAGAAATGTGGCAGAGGTGTCAGAATTTGCACAGGTGATTCCTACTGCACCAACTCCTTTGATAGGTTGAGCAAACAGACATAGAGCCTAAAATCCCGAGCAGGCTGTGATGGGCAACTGCCAAGCCTCCCCCATTTTCTATTTGTGCTGGTCCTGACACTGGTGCAAAAATGAATCCCTTTCTGAACATCTGGGAATTTACTGAGTTTGGGCTACTCAGCTGCCTCTTGAATAATGAGCTCCTTGTGTTAGGGGAGATAAAAGGCTCCTGAGACTTTCCTACAAGCTCAGCAACAGGCAGCAGGTATAAATAGGGCAAATGTCCGAAGGGTCTTTCAACTTTCTTTGCTGTTGGATGATGGTTTCAGTTCTTCTGAAAAGAGATGCTGGAATTCAGATACCTTTTTTTTTTCTTTTCCTGAAAAGAAGCCACCCCTCACTGTCTTTCCTCATATTGTTGTTCTCAGGTGTAGAAATATGTTTACTGTGTAGCAAATCTACTTTGCTTTACAATATTCATTAACATCGAGGTTTTGACCTTGGAGCAACAATCAGTTTTAATTAAGGACTCCCAAGTAAATAAATAAGGATGTACCCCTCTAAAAGTCATACAGTCTTCAAAGGTTATAAGACAATTCAATACCTAAAAATTTTATGTGTATACATATAGGCATACAAGCATACACAATTTTGAAGCATTTGGTATATTCCTAAATTGATGATGTTAGTTTTAAGTGCATATGTAAAAAAGCATATATGGACGTATTATATGTGGTAGTAATAACATTATATACATAACATGCTACAGAAATAAAGCAGCAGCAACGTGTTCAGCTTAGAAGGGTGTGGCAGAGCAGTAAAAGCAACTCTATCCAGCTATCCTATATGCAACACTATGAGAGAGGCAAATCCGATTAATTCAAAAAACAATTACGTTTTGCGATCATATTATAAATGGTTATGATTAAGTTGTTAAAACATTCTGGAAAATGTCTTTCAAGAAATTACTGTCTGAAATATAACACGTGCTTTTATAGAAGTCTGTCTACTTTGAGAATATATCTGCTGTTAATGGATCTAAAATAGTTTTTGAGCACTTTTAAGAAGATTTTTACATTCCTGTCCATCTACATAGGTAGATTACAGACGAAAACTTTACAGATTTGTGACTTTCCAACCCATTGTTTATGTCACTTTGAAATACACTGAAAATCACATGACAAAGTCACTTCTGTGCCTGGGTCCATATCTCATTATTCAGCCCTGCAATGGTAACTGAGGTTGCAGCTTTTATGAGTTAGACCCAAATCCTCAGCTGTATTTCAGTACCTGCCCTCCTGCAAGGCACCACATGAACAATTTCACAGCCTGAGCCTGTTTCCTTCCAAGCAGTTTGTTCAGGCAACACAGACTGTATTTCCCAGATCAAATAGTCTCCTGGGTACAGTAATGAACACTGAGCACTGAGATTATACAAATACAGGGATGAGCCAGCCCAATCTCCCACTGGTTTTGAAATGTCTAGCCTTCATGTGGCATTTTATATCTTCATAACACCACGTAAGACAAGTTCACTGGATTTACCTTCAGATAAAATCAATAAAAGAAAGCTAATAATGTGATCGGTTAGTATCTATGGCAAATACTCACAGACGAAGGAGAGAGGGAAGTTACCCACAGTTTAAGATAAACAATCAGCTTCTAGCACAATGATTCTTCAGCTGTTTGAGGAGTTAAATCAGAGTGATGAAGTCACTGCTGCAAAGACCCAGCTCAATATTTATTTCTGTTCTCTGGGACAAGTACTTTGAATATAAAGAAAGCAAAAATATGTTTCAAATCAGCTCACTGCATGATTCTAGAAAATTGTCTGTAAACCTGTGTTCTCTATTAATTTGGAGTTCTGTGTCACTTGGGCCTCTCTCACAGATAAAAGATTTCTTTTCCTGTTCTTTGTTGAATGTCTCTGATTTCTAGATAATTGAAACAAGAGAAGCAGAGTGTACTTGGGACCGATACTTTCTAAGCTGTTCTTGGCTTGAATCCCTGATGCAAGGCTTGCCATTCTGAATTTTTTTAAAACATGTAACAAGCTGTTGGATGGATAAATAGCAAGCTGGGTGCAGTCTGAAAAGATTAAAAAAGAAAGAAAACAAGTCCACTCAAAATCCTTCACTGGTACTAAAGGGGTAACTTTCCAGTTTTATTCAAAAGTACTTAACTACTTCTGTGTTACCACAAAATAGAGAGAAAAGTGTCAGGGTGACTTCAGATAAGCTCCAGGGTAAAGAAACTTGCTGCCCTCTCCAGTACTTTGAAGAAAGTGTGTCCTTGAAATGTGCAATTCACTTTTAATTATTTACAAGGTTGTTCTGATACCGCCAAATTCAGAAGAATAAAGTTAACCTCTGAGCTCAAGCAAAGAGTTCCACTTTGTGTCCTTGGGCAACCAACTTACAGGTCTTGAAGGTTTATTTCCTAGTCTAATTAGTAAAAAAAAAAAAAAAAAAAAAATACACCCGACTTCCAGCATTTTCTAGAAATGGACTTATTGTCATGTTTACTTGTTTAGTAGTTGCATCATAACCATGCTGAAGGTACCAATCAGGCTTTGACCCAGGTTCAAGCGTTCATGTGAGTTCTGCCCCTGCAGATGGTAGTCCATACTTGTACCGCAAACTGCAAAACAAAGCACACCGAACAAAACTAATAAGCTTGCTATTGTTTGACACAGCAGATTAGAAACATTAAAATGCTGATTTTTAATAGCACATTTGAGTATACTTTGTGTGAACCATGTGGAAGCATCAAAGAATATTATTTTTATCCATGTCAATTCTTCCAGTTTGCATGGCACCAAAGAAAAGAGAGGTGGAATGAAATGGCAACACTGAAATATTCAAACCTTATGAAGCCTCAGAAAATGCCAAATTCAAATGTGGGGTGCAGGTTTGGGCCTTTTCTTGTTAAGTTCAAACTAATGTGCTCTTTTCTGACAGAGATGTCATGAACGTGTTTGACTTACGTGAACAAGATGAAAATGGGGATTCAGAAGGCAGAGTGTTTGTGAATGTAAAAACATGTCTTTTCTCATGCAAGTTTTCCTTAATAAACCGTTTATCTTTCAGATACTAGCTCTGGTTTCACCTGGAAGACAGTTTGAAAAACTTAATGCTCAACCCCACCTATTCTGGTCCTCCTTTTGTAGTTACGAGCAACACCAGCAAGCTTTTGCAGAAGGAGTTTAACTTGCAGACCCACAAAATAGCAAAGGAAGTCTTTCCTGCCGAAAGACTCCACAAGCGTCTGCAGAGAAAAGTGTTGTTTAGTTTAGCCTGAGGTTTTCCAACTTGGCTGAACGTTCCGTCCAAAGCGTTCCTCGCTGCCTGTGGATGCTGGGTGTGTTTTCTGAGAGTAATTTACAAGGATAACTTATGCTGCCCGAGCGCCGTAATGTAGGAGCAGGACACAAGAGGTGGCAGAGGGTGGTTCCCGAAGGCAGGTGTAGGTTTGTGTCGGGATGGATGGATGACGATCTCCCCCGTAGCCACAAGATGGCAATGCGCACTGCGCTACTTTCCGTGCCTCCTGACAGCCGCAGCAGGGGCAAAGAGGAGAAAGTTTATTTTACTCTTTCTCTACAAATATTTGCTACCTTATTAACTGCACGTGTACGCGCTGTCCAGCTGGGTGTCATAAAGCCACCTCTGCTGTTACGACTTAGGACGGGAAATTGAGGTTCGGTCAATCTTTCTCCCCGAGTCCAGGAAGGTGCAGGACATTGCTAAAAGGAGGGCATAAAGAGCATTTTTCTTTAATGAATTTTAACGTTTTCCAATTAACTTACGTCAGTGGATATAAGTCCACTGGTAACAGGCTTGCTTTTTCTATCTCTGCAGTCCTCCAAGAAGTCCATGGACCCCTATTATGGGTTAGAGATCGTAAGCTGAAAATTACTGAGGCAGAAAAAGGCAAAGGAACTTTGTGTGAACAAGCACGCTTTTCTACACAGAAATTATCCTGTCATCTTCCCATTCCATTAGCAAAGGAGCGTGAGGCCTTAATTCTCCTTTCATCTCTATAGGTGTAAAGCAGGCTTAATTCTGCCAGCGTCACTGTGATTGTGTTAGTGGAAACTTGGTGTTAGATCAAAACTGAGCTCCAGATAGTCTGTCTTGCAAAGTCATGAAAGGATTTTTAAAGTATTGATGAGTTCAGGTTGAAAAATAAGCGGCCTCACTTTGGAAATGCAGTCATTGCTGGATGCCAAGAATAACAAAAAAAGGGCCTGAATTTACCACATTGCAATGACTTTTCTGTTATGTGAAACCATTAGGTAAATTCTAGTGCTGAATGCTTGAAAGGCCGCACCTTCTAGTGGGGCACTTGGGTTGTCATCTCTGTCAGAGCTAGATGGGGCCTCAGTCCCCACTTCCAACGATAAGAATGCAGTTAAAATCAATGTAAATCGGTTTAACCTCACACCAGGAAAATAAAGCTCCCAAATATTACACACATGCACTAATATCTACCAGGATCTGATGGCTTCCTCTTCGTTAAGTGCCCCATCAAACCTATAGCTTCCTGATGACCAGTAGTCTTCTTAGCACAACAATACTGGTTTTGGAAGAGAGCATTATTTATTACACCTCTCTTACTGTGCACTATAATGATATTCCTGTTTTACTGGGAAACTGCTAATAAAGTAACCTTAAATGCCATTAATGGCCTTCCTCACTGAAATATCCCTTTTATGGCCACAAAGTGTTCAGCTCAGATTAGGCTTGCTTTTTCAACCCAAATGGAGAATTTTTAACAGAAAGATTGAAGCCTAATCTGCTAGTTCAAGAGGTGACTGGAGCACCGCACCACAGAGGCTACATGGCTTCTCTCCCCAAGTCTCCCAGCCTGTCTTCGGAGCAGAGATATTTCTGCCCTCTGATTCCTTTTGTGGCTGTCCTCTGAACTTGCTCCAACAGTTCCACCTGCTTCATACGCTGGGGGCCCCAGAGCCGGACACAGTACTCCAGGTGGGGTCTCACCAGAGCAGAGTAGAGGAGCAGAATCACTTCTCTTGACCTGCTGGCAACACTACTATTGATGCAGCCCAGGATATGGTTGGCCTTCTGGGCTGCAAGCACACATTGCTGGCTCGTGTTGAGCTTCTTCTCGTCAACCAACACCCCCGAGTCCTCCCCAGGGCTGCTCTCAATCCATTCTCTACCCAGCCTGTATTTGTGCTTGGTTTTGCCTCAACCTATGTGCAGCTTGTAGATTGGTTGCTTGTTCTCATTTTTGTGGAGATGAAGGAGAGGACACGCATGTGAAAACCCACACTGTAGCCTGGCACACACCCTCACACAGATCTGGGCAGGGGGAGACTGTTAGCTTAACTCATGTAGCCCAGAGAGGTGGCATAACTACACCAACTGGGAAACTGCTGTTAAAGTATACAATGTCTGTGTAAACACAGCTTAAACCAATTTAATGTTTGCTGGCTCCTCTGTAGCTGCAAAGATTGCAATGTAGAAGGGGCCACTACTGACTTAGATAAAAGCAAGGGAAATAATATTTATTTTCTAAACACTGACCAGTGGTACAGTCATCTGTCAAAACAGCTGGTGTTTTGGGAAATGTATCTTGTTGAAAAAAGTGCAGCACTGACTTATTGACAGTGTTTACCGGTAGAAAAACAATCCTGACTTGGGAGGAATTTACAGTAAACAGTTGGATTTTCGGGTTTTGATGGTGTTGACCACATCTTAATTTAATTTCATTCCCCTCATTAGCTTGCTCACAACACTGTTGTGGCAACTAGCATACTGTCTCACCTTGAGCAGAAGTTAAGAACATCCTGATGGATATTTAACTGAACTGTGTCATACCCTTGACGTTGACTTTTCATTGTCCTTTTTTTTTTCTTCTGCCATTTTTTGCACGGTTTACTCCGGTGTCGTAGAGGAGCCAGGGCACTGGAAGCTCATCTAACATGGCAATCAAGCCACTTCTCATTGGAAAGTGCGGTGCTAGGATTACGTGGCAGCCTCACGCATCCAAGCTGTCAGAACAAGCTTTACAAACGCCCCACGAGGTCTTGCCCCGCCACTGGCCCCTGTGGCTTCCCTCCATGCACAAAACGATCGTTTTGGCGGTGTTCCTCTGACAGAAACTGTAGCCAGCAACCTTCTAGCAGATAGTGTAATCGGCAATCCACAGCCTGGATACGCGGTTAAAGGATGTGGTGATTGCTATATAGGACAGACCTGTGAGACCTTAATCTATGATCACAGGGGTTTGTTAACAAAATGGATGTGTTATGTGAAAGCTGCTTAAAATGTTATGTCGTATCCCACAAAAGGTGATTCTACCCTTCATACACGTCTTTAAAACCCACTGGGTGAATGTAAGAGGATAAACTGGCTGCCATGGACCAGCCAAAAGGCCAGCCTAATGCCGTAGTCTGTCTCTAGCAGTGTCCAACAGCAGATGTCCAAGGAATAGTGTAAAGGCACGGCAAGGACGTAGTATGATAGTATTTCTGCAGTCTGTACTCATTCGATCCCTGTGCCACCCTGATCTCAGGTTGCGTCTTTTTATTCCAGCCCTCCCTTAGTGTTGTTTCCCAATAATGTGTTCAATCACTTTCTGAAATCACACGTGCTCTTAGTTTCTGCAGGTCTCTTTCCAGAGCGTGTTTTGTTTTAAACTTTTTTCTTTTGATGTCCAAGGGTACACAGGTTGGGTGATGAGGAAACGCGTGAAGGGTAATAGCAGGACTTGTAGCCCTGCTCTGTAGGATGCACAGTCACACGCTGAGCACCAGACTGTCAAGGAGGAATAAAAGGCAGTTGCCTTCTCTACGCAGTGTGTGTGGGCCAACTGATGTGCAGGCTTCTTGACCATAGTCCCAGCCTGCATCATTTCCCCTGAGTCACCCAGCTCTCGCCCTGCACAGAGGAATCAGCAGATGTTCGCAGATTCTGCACAAGGGTGCTCTGTACAGCACATTTCCCACAACGCTGAGATATAATGTCTCAGCTGTGCCCAGACTTTCTGCAGCAGTAAGGACTAGGCTTGCCTTTGTGATGGAGGTTTATATACTGTACATACTGTACATTTTTTGGGAGAAAATGATGGCAGATTGTGGCTATTTGTGCATTTTGTAATGTGTGTTTTCGAGGCATTTCCATTTTAAACAATCCCCTACGCAGTTGAGTCCAAGAGCATGAAATAGAATTAACACCAATATTAGTTGCATGGTTGCTTTCATTAGGGCTGCTTTTTGGATGCTAACGTTACCTGACCTGTAAGCAGCTGTTACCAGTAAATGTAAATCAAAACCAGGAAACTGAATTACTTTATACAATAGGAACAAATCTTTTTCTGCTTTCAGTACACAAAATATTTTTCCTTTCCTCTAAATAGTTCAGTCGTATTATTTTTACACAGTGATAGCCACACTTCTCACTTTCCTTTTCCTTACTTTTTTTTTCTTTCTTTCTTTCTTAATGGTTCTGCTTTATTAGCCAGACACTTTTATTCGTGCAACTAAGTATTTTTGGGTATTGATGACAATGACATAGTAAAGGGGCTAAGCTGTGCTGAAATAGATGAGATCTGTTACACTCATTCTGATTTATCTGGCTCCTTTGCTGATTTGCCAGCCTGAAATCCTTGGCACAGTTTCAGACCATGTCTCTGGGATCTTTTTTCTTTTGTCACTGTTGTTGAAAATTCTTGCTCCATTTTTGTTACAGATGTGGTTCGAACTTAAAGTGACACAAAGTAAAATGTGTCTTAAATCCAACACTTTTTCTTTTTTTCCTACAGCTATAAAAAAAGAAGTGAAGCAACTTGAGAGGGGAAGGTAGTTCGTATCAGTTGCTCGACCTGCATGATCACACTCTTAGCTGTTCCCACACAGAAGCACCTCAGAGCTACCTTGGAACTCAAGCATCTGGACGCAGCAGTAGTTTATGGGTTATGTCCTCTACTGAAATCACTGCAATAATTGCAGTTGCACAGATGTACTGAGCTCTCTTGAAGCTTTGTAGGCCAGCCAGCCCTAGCCAACCGGCCTGGGGCAATGCATGCAGGCACACTGACCCGGTGATCTTGCTAAGGACTGTTCCCGCTCCCACTCTGTTGTGCATGGGTAGGCACCATTCATGTTGACAAACCTCCTGCTTCTTGAAGTGAAAAGGAGTTTTGTCCGTTTGATCAACAGTTTGATCCAATGACTTATCTTTTTTCTCTCTTACTCAAGCTAACCAAGGAAGAACCTTTTCTGCACCCTCGCAATTTAATACATGCTGATGAATTCCATTACAGAGTAACCTCAGCAGGAGAAAAAAGAAGGTGGCTTCTTAGACCAACTGGTGTTCTGGGAGTACAGAAAGAAAGGAAGCCAAGTGTACAAATATTTGGTGTATGAGCCATTCCTAAGACTAGTCATTTTTTTCCACAGGTACCACATACTTCTGGGAGCCATCTGTCCAGTGTGGGAGCTCTGATACTTCTCCACTTGGTAGCAACTGCAATATGTAAAGCTAATACAAAAGAACATTCTTCTTTCACCTTCATAACCCAGCATAAGATAATCTACATAGATCCTGAAGTACTTTTATTTGTTATTGTTACTACTTCTCTTCAATACCTTTTCAACTTGGTCATGAAAAAGGATATTTTCAACACAAACTAGCAGTGAAATTAAAGAATAGTCCAAATTAATAATGTTTAGAGGCAATACAGTCTGCACCAACAGCAGTATCTTTTCTTTATTAAGACACTTCAAGAGCAAATCAAACAGAAATTATTAATAAGATATTCTCCTTTAAAGAATAAATAATAAATCATAATGAAATTGTTATTGATGCAAATATATGACTGTATTATCCTGAGAAATTCCTTACGAGATACTATGCTAATGAATGACTCACCAGAGCTCTGTTCCCATGCAGAATGAATATTCTCTTGCCAAATGTATTGGATCTGGTAAAATTATTTCTAAATTTGTCTTAGAAAAGTACTTAATGCATGAGAAACTGTCACAATACAGATGCTTTGGCCTACTAAAGGAACTAAATCAGCAAGACTACAGGTGGACCACGTGGAGCAAGATCAGAGAAATGCCAGACTCCATTCAAGCAAGACACCTGTACCGTTTATCAGTGCCCAGATGATTCATTTACGTTTTGAGGGTTATGTGTGACAGGGGAAGGATGAGAACTTCCCTCCAGCAAAAGCAAAACTAAATACCACTTCCTCACTGAACAATTTTTGGGCTTTGGCAGCAACTTGATACACCATACAAAAGCTACACAACAGAAAGTCAATATATTTATTACAAAAAAAGCCTGGAATTACTTTGTAAAAAAGCAAACGCATTGACCAAAGGTAATAAAGAGCAGAGGTATCATGTCAAATTTAGATTAATTTATTTTGCTCCTGAAAAGATTTTAAACAGTACTGTATTCTGAACATATTCCTGTGAGTGGATACTGTGTCCTTCACCTAATTCTTAGGTATATGACAGCTGTAGGCACAAGAAAAGTTTGTTTACTGTGAGTAGTTTTATTGCTTTCTTTCACTGCTGGTCNTGATTATTGATATCTGAAGATTCAGACTGCTTATATGCCTTGCTTCTGTTTCTTATTGATATGGATAACCACAAACAGCCATTTCCACAGTATGTTGTATTGCTGTAAACTAGACACTACCTATGAAACTCATTACAAATCAATTAACATAAATGATCTGGAAACAAAATGATTCATATTTGAGGGATTCTTGACAGAAACTATTGATTGTTTGGCATCATTTCAGCCAAGTACTTAACAACATGCTGTGTCAGCGCCACTTTCACTCTTGGAGTTAATTGGGATTACAATTTATCTTTCATTAAAGCATTTAGAAAAGAAATCTGCTTAAAGCATTTGAGGAGACAAACAATTCAAATCCTTTTTGACGTAAGTACTTCCTCGGGAAATACATTGGACATGTTAATAAAAAGATCAAGACAAAAAAATCGCTCTGCAGCACAATCATCATATGTGCTTCATGGCAAAAAAAACCCCAATTGTTTAAAAGCCCAGATAAAACTGTCAGTTGCAAAGTTGCTTCATCAACTCACTCAGCTTCTAATTTAGAGAGTTATTGTACAATTAGAGTATTGCCTGTCAGGCAAGTGGTCTAAGAATGTCAAACAAGGAAATTTTGTTTCCCAAAGATGCTATGAGAATGAGGAGTGAAGGTAGAGTCATCCAGCTTAGTCTACTGTGGCCTAGAGCTGACCTTTTCACTAAGTAAGCACCCTTCCCTGCAGGCATAATATAATCTTTCAATGTTGGAGAAACAATATAAGACAACACGATTGCTCGAAATATACCAAAACCTTCCCTTGGGCCAAAACCACAGAAATGTTCACCTTCCAGAAGCAGTAGGTGGCAGATGCCGAGGTCAAAGCCAAGGATGTGTCAGCTATGGGGGCAAATCCATGGCCGCTTGAGTGCATGTTTTGTTCAAGAGGTGACGGGGAAACTTTATAACACCGGTCTTCATGTACTAGTTACTGCAGTCTCCCTGGCTTGACTTTCAGTCCCTCTTTTTGTCAGTTTCTAATTTTGGGGTGGAACAGGGTTTGGAGAAGCTTCTTAGTTGGTTGATGCTGTTGAAGGCACTGCTGGAAGCAGACTATTACATATGTAGGTAACCTGGCATGTCCAAGTTTAGGGAGGGAGGCTGGTTAGAGGTGCCTGAGGACCAGAGAACTTATCATTTCATGGGACTGGTGCTATGTGCTGTTGTAGATCTGGTCCCATAGTCTCTGTTCCCAACATAGAGAATATCTCCAGACTAGTTTCAAGGAGGTGCCTCTGTACTTTATTTCTGTATGGCATTTTTCTTCTTGATTATCTCTCAGAGACCACTATCTGTATGCCTTCCTCCAAAGAGTAGCAGTCATTATTTTCTGTAGCCCCACTGGCATCAATATCCTACCTGAGACTTAATCTGTTGATTTTGCCATTGAAGTTTGTGACTGAAGACAGATTAACCCATTTCCTTTGATGGGAAGGGAACAGTAGGAGATTCTTCATTTCAAAGACAGTGTCTATCCAAAAACTCAGTTCCACATGGGTCGAAATGAGTGGTGGATCCTGCAAAATATGCGAGACATTGAAGATGTCTAACCTTCTCTTCCCACCTCTTTCTCTTTGTTCCTCATCACTTTGGGACTAACCATCTGTCATGTATTTAGGTATTCATGCTTATATAAAAATATAAACAATTTTTATATATATCTATGCACACATACACACACAGACACACAGAGATACATAAAAGCAACCACTGTTAGGCAGCAGGAAAAAAAGAGATGCACATTAACATTGGGGATCCGAAGGGCTTTGGGTAATGGGCTGCTTGACCAGGAAGGACAGGTGAGAGTGGCAGGGATTCAAAAGAATGCAAGGGAGAAAAGACAGGGACATAAGGGAGAGGAAACAGGAGACCAGAAAGAGGGGAGTCTACACTGAAAACAGCCTTCACACTTAATTAACAAGGGGGAACAGAAAGACCCGCTCCCCCTCCCCCAGCCTTTTGCAACATCAGAAGCTCCAGTACCAAGAAAGGACATAAACTAGCAAAATCTGATGTTATAAACATTTGCCATTATAAAAAAGGTTAAATGGCTTTCTGAAAATGACACCATGTGCAAGGCAAGAGGGAGATCAGACAATGTCTGTCCAGTGTCCAGACCTTACTCTGGTGTTTCTTTGTGGTACTATAGTGAAGCCAGGAATTATTTAAAATTACAGATAAGGGAACTTTGTAACAATAAGTATTTTATTCCTTGGGAGAAGCAGCTCTGAATCTCCCTGAGCCTAGTGCAGCAAACAGTTCTTTTTCCAGGCATCCGAGCCAGAGTCACAACACAGGGTATCCATCTCAAATTGAGATTTTATTTTATAGTTTTGTTTGATACTTTCTCAGACTTTGCTTGAAACGCAGCTTTTCTGAAATTTGTCATGCCTCTTTTGTGGTAAAAACATGTAATAAGCATGTGAGGAAAATGGGGGAAAGGCAAGCAAAATACTGAGTACAAGTCACTTGGAAAACTCCAAGTACAAAGTATTTTTTGATTGAGGATACTGCCTTACAAAACAAACGCCAAAATGCTATGCATCAGACACCCTGTCAGACACATCACATGATTACTGCGGGAGCCATTGTTAGCAAGTTGAAATCACGTATCACTTTTCAGTTTAAAAGGGGGGAGTATCAAATGAACAGCCAGAAACAAAACTTGTCAGTTTTGCCCAGAAAGCCATTATTCTGCACTCACTAAATAAAACTAGGTGATTAGCTTTCAAAGGGATGGGCTCCAACAGTATAAAAAAATCAAATACTATCCATTTCTTTCAATGCCATAAAATCACTGTGAGGACTGAAAGGAGGGGTCTGCTATAACACTTCTTGCTGTCACAAGATAATAACATGTTTTCTAACTTCAAGGACTAGGAATGTGAAGGAACTTTAGCTATTTTTTTCTCAGGTATGTGTCCCATCTTAGTGCAGCTGCATTTGCAGAAATGTCAGGTTTATTGCTTTTGTGACATCTTGTTGCTTTTATCGAGCAAGATGTTCGTGGCTCTGTAGACCACTTGTGTTCAACAGCAGTTACTACAGCCAGATGGTGGAAAGGTTTATGAGTAGCATTTTGATCAAGACTATTATGTCTGTTTTTCAGGACAGAACCTGAGCAGATGTTGCCTCTTACATTATCACATACAACCCCTCCTTTGAAAGGGTCTTTTAAAACATTATTTAGAAGGACTATTTCATCATTAACTGTGTGTAAATTGATTTACTCTGAAAAAGCATGTACACGTGTATGTATTGCATCATGCACAGCATATTAGAGATGCCAATAGTGGCAGGGATACTACCACATGCAACACATTTTCTCCAGTAGTTTAAAAAACATAACTTCTGAAACTACCACTAATTCTGTTGCCTAATAAAGATGCATCAGGCCAGCTTTTTATCAGCTCATCCACATCATTTTTGTCAGGCCTTCGAAGATTCATACCTTCATCGCTTACGAGTGATGCAGTACAGCTTTTGTATATGGGAAGGAGAAGGCTTGGAGTGAGATGGTGGTTATGAAGGAGGAAGAATGGAGGCGCAGGAAGCTACATAACCGCAGGCTGCCAAAATGCCCTCGTCTTTGTCAGCAGGGGTTTGCATTTATAATTCCAGTTACAGGTGCCTTAGCTGCCTTTTAATCACACCCAAGAACAGTGATGTTTCCAGCAGTTGTGACCAGACTGTAGGCACTGATTTAGCTCTGCCATACCTTCAGCAGAGAGGAATATCATTTGGCTCAATAGCAAAGGTACAAAACAGTAACATCAGAAATAAGTAATTGCTGGTAATGACCAGAGACTGATTCATAGAGCACTGGCAAAGCTGTTATAGTTTAGCACCTGCAGAAGACAAAATTATAAGAATCTGATGACTAAAAATGTTCAGGTTCTGGCTGATGACTGCAGACCTGAGGGTGAACAAGCAACTGATGCTCTTGTCTCTGAGAAAGGAAGTAGCTTTACAAGTGCAATAGACGTCATCATGTTTACACCATACTGTCAAATCTCTAGACCTTTACAATTAAGAGAACAATTATATGTGTAATCCTAAAATATAGCTTCAATGGTGAGATGGTTCAAGAGGCATGGGGAAATGTTCTGTGGTCCTTGTCATTCCTGATGTCAAAGCCAAATGGTCAGTTGGTGCCCTCCTACACAAAAAAGATACTACTCCATGGAGTGTTGCTTGGGTCATTTTATGGCTTGGGAGACAAGGCACAAACACAAAATAACCTTTGCAAGGGCTTCCAGAAAGTTTAAGATAGAGCAAGAATTTAAACATAACAGCTTTGGAGCAAAGAGATTAACAGTGGGATCCCCCTTCTGGTTAGGTGTTCAGTGATAGATACCTCCAGTCCTTCACCTTTTGATGAAAACTGTAGCCCAAAACTGCTGAGATGGGATTTCTGTGACTGCAAGTGAAGCCAGGTATGGTCGTGAATGGGAATGCAGCTGATATCCCCGTAACAGCCTAGGAAGTGCCATTGTGTTTACAGTCACTGGAATAGTTTCCTAAGTTCACTTCTGAACAACATGTTTCACTCTGTTTGTCTATTTGAAGTCTGGAACAAGAGCTTTGATATAAGCATTTGTTTTATTTAGCACCTGCACTGAAACATTAGTAATGCTGCACTGAAGTGTTCCACATGTTTCTCTTACCTCAGACTAGTTAAGCAAGAGCATTCACACATTTCCTTAATCCCAGGCACCATAAATCCTTTACAAGATCCCTGTTTCATTGTTCTTCTCTCAGGGGCTTAGCAAAATACGCAGTGCGCACAATTCTTCTCTCCCAGAGCCCACATGGTTTATAATAAACCTCGTCATTGTCTTGTTCTGCAGGGCTTGATGGTGCTGCAGATGAGAAAGTCAGCGAGAAGTAGTAGAGAAGAGTTGAAGTGCTCTTCCAAACAGGATCAAGGACCCTAATATCAGTCTCTTGCCCAAGAGCCCATGTTGCAGTATTGCTACACACAGAAGTAGCTTTTTACATTTTTGAAGGCTGGAACTCAGCTACAGCAGTAGAAAATATTGTCACAGCAAGAGTTTTAGTTAGCTGCATAGCAACAGCTAATGTTAATTAAAAAGTGTTTCTTTAACAAAAAAAAACTCCAGCCAATATTCATTATTTCTTATCTGAGCAGTCCTTCAGGTATCTCTGTGTGTATTTTTGGAGAGTCCCATCATGTTATCATGTCTGCAACACTCCTTTGACTCTGTTTTAACAGTGAAATATGCCAACAGAAAAAAATGCAACAGTGAAAGTGGCTAACCAGTAAGGTTTCTCTTCAGTAGTTTGCTTCTATGTGTAAGTAAATATGTTTGGCAGGAACTCCACAAGAAAGAAGACTGTCCCAGTGTTCTCTCACTATGCTGACTCAGAAAGCAACCTTCAGAGTGTATCCCTCCACAACAGATGCCTGTAATAGTATTTAGGCACTTTTTTGCATTGATAGTCACGGGAACTTCTAAGCCAGTGACACATAAACAGGTTCAGGAAAAAATGCCACAGATTTTCTTCTTCATAAATATTTGACTGTTAGTGACACTTGTACATCACTAGAAGGCATAGGGTATTCATCAGAATTCTCAAAAGTTACTATCATTTTACTCCCTCTTGATCTAGTAAACCCTTTAAATCAAAAACCTGTTGACAAAGCATAAGCCTTGATGAAGTCAGTGAGTTCTAGTAATTTCATTATGGTCAGGCACTTGATTTAGTGGTCTACACAGCCACTCAGCCATGCTCCGGCTAGTATGCTAGTATAGGCTGGTCATATCAATCATTTTATGGATCAAACAGTTTCACATTTGTGAACCACATTAGCACAAGAACCCACACTTTTACTTAAAGTAAAGATACTCCACTTTGAGAGAAGGCTTTTGTGGAGGTATTTCAAAAAGACAAAGCCCAACTCCCTCTAAGAGCTCAAAACACTTTTCAGTTCTACCATCTAATGTGCCTCGCGACCTTCTACTGCTTCACTCTGCTTGCTGGTCATGCTTTGCTCTACACCTGGGCCGGCATGTGCATTCAGAAGTCCTGCTTACTTCATGTTTAAAGAGTGATGCTCTCGCTTTTAATTAAGTATTTTTTTTGTTTCATCCTAGAACAGCCTTGCTTTTTGCTTAATGCAGCAAGGACAACTGAATCATAGGACTAGAAAGTCTCATGACAAAATGACAATGACAAAGAGACAATGACAAAGAGACAAAAAAAAGAGATGAAGTCGAAGTCAAAGAAGAAGAAAAAGAAGAATATGAAGTCAAAGTTGAAGACAAAAAAGAAGCAGAAGAAGAAGAAGAAGGAAAAAGAAAAAGAAGGAGAAAAAGAAGGAAAAAGAAGAAGAAAAATAAGAAGAAAAAGAAAAAGAGGAAAATATTTTCTGTTTGATAGAAACTGAAGGAACATTCAGTGCTTTTTGTCTAAACTCAAGAGTAGAATAGCATAAGGAAAGAGTTTTCTGTAGGTAGTTTACTGTCTGAAGTTACCAGTGTACTAAGAACCTATGAAAAACAATTACTGAAAGGCTTAAGTTTTCAGTAGTTTGGTGTGAATAAGTTATTCTGTTTTAATTTCTTTCCAGTTCAGTATTCTTCCACAAAATTGGTGATAGGTAAACCTGGTCTGAATGCCAAAAAATGTTTCCCTTAAAGAGCCAGAAAACTTTTAAATATAAGGTAATTTAATTAAGAATTATAAAAAAAAACTTTTACTTTCTTTTTTCCAAGCAAACTGGACATTGTTATGGACAGGGGAAGTTTAATTTGTAAATATTGCTGCTCTAAAAAAAGCAAAGAACTCTAGATAACCACTGAACCTAAAAATATAAACAAATAGGATAATTTTCCAAATTGCAATCAAGAAAGAAATTATCTACTACATTTAGTCACTTTAATGAAAGAACAAGTACATGTACAGAGAGAAATATCAGGCAATCAAGGTGACATATTTTTGATAGAGGTTCTGAAAGGAGGCATGACATAATCTCATTATTTCTAACTCAAAGGATCCTTGAGGGATGGAAAGATACTGTTCTGTGTCAGACAGGGAGTTGCTGCTTCATGGCTAATACCAAGCCTAGTCTCTCTTGGGACTACCTTTATGCATCAGTCTGTTGAAGAGACTAGACTGCACAGTTTCAGGTTTATAAAAAGAAATTTGTGAGTATGATGAGAAAATGCTCCATTGCATTCTCTTTACAGTTCACTTTCCATTAGGAAGTCCCTGTGACGTTTCTTCTAACTCGAGTATAAGGGGATGGGAAAGGTTGTGCTGGGCTGTGGGGCTGCAGCATTTTCATGTTTTCCACTGTGACACGCTCATGAATGGCTGGCACTGTCCACAGAGTGTAGAGTAGGAGAGACAGGGCAGATTCCTTCAGGCTTGACACCAAATTGTGTGTGTTGTTGATGAGGATATCATGGGCTAAACTTCCTAGAGGAGTATTTAATTTCCACAGGTGAACCAAAATATGAAATTCGGAGTTTAAAAGAGAAATGGCTCACTATGTGTTGAAGAGGATAATTTCACTGAGCAATTTGGTGTGTTTTTTTCCTATCATTTGTTTAAAGGATAGATTGAGAATAAATACTGAAGTGCTGGCAGGTAAAATTTACATGAGAGTTTCTAGTGTCCAAGAGTAACCATACAAAATCTAGGCTTTATAGGCCAAATTATATGGAAGCTGAGAAGGTTCTTCATGCAAGGAGGGTTAATTTTGGCCTTACCAGGCTGGTTCTAAACTCAGAGTCCTAAAATGCCCAGAGCACCTTGTATAGCATTTTGTTAATACCTTGAATAGATCTATTAAAGACATTTTAAATATTAAAAAATGGAACTTTGCAAAGCTTCTGTGTCAGCCAGTGACCAATATCTAGGATGCCAGGTCTCGGCTGAAGCCTATTTAGTCCAAGTATCAGGAAATGCAGGTATGTCCTGTTGTTCTCCTTGTCTTAGGGACACCAATATTTGTCTTAGAGTGCGCCTTTTGAGGTCAACTAGTGCAGACAGATACTGAACAGGCAGGAGCGCAGACTAAACGATACTCAAGCAACAGTTATTCTGGTATTTTACAATGGGATGGCGAAAAATACTGGTTCATGAATACTAGATTCAATAGAAATAATACAGCACAATATGCCATGGAAATCAAAGGTTTTCAAGCAGTAATTCTTTTTGCCCAAATTTCCACTTAAACCATCCCAGTACATATAGTCATTCCTACTATACAAATTTTTATACAGTGTCTGTCTATGCCACCTGATTCTTTTCGCTACAGATGCCTGTTTGGTGTACCCATAACTGATACACAAGGACTCAGAGGAAAGTGGAGAATTTTTGAGTTTCCCTCTTCCACTTCAGTTTTCTCTCCTGTTCTGCATTTCTGAGGTGAGGAAATTCAACAGATGGAATCACTTAATTAAAGCTTAAGTTAACCTGCCTGTTACTTTGTTCCTTCTCTGTGAGTGGATTTGTCTATTAACAGTTGACTTCTCTCATCCCCATGCTGACTTTGCTGGGAAAGCATTTACTTATTCAGATCTAAAGAACACAGGTCTAGTCTCCCGTCTTTCTTTTTTAGTTTGACGTTGACAGTGGAGAGCTGACAGATAACCCAGAACAGTAATTTGCTCAAAGTAGCTCTTCAGATAATAGCATAGGGGTGGAGGGTGGGACACACCTTCCTTTTTTCCCCCTTTTTGTCATATTGTTAAAAATAACCAGCAGTGGCAATGCAGGGTGGGAGATTAAATGGTATTTGTCATAATAAACACAGATGTGGAAGGGCTTTTTCACCCTTATGCTGTGCCTGCAGGAACTCGCATAGGATTTGCATGTGGTGGAGGTTTTTTTCCTTTCTTTAAACTTCAAAACAGAGGCAAACACCCATGTATTGCTTCGCCTGTTTAACTATTTCAGAGCTCTCTTGCATGTGTTGCATGAGGACATGCAAGAGAGATTTCTGCTGCATGGGGCCTTAGGCAAGACCTGGTTTTATGGAGTCTGGGAAGTATGTGTGCCAGTAAATCACAGGCAACCCATAAGGAGGAAACCTTTTGATCCAAAACCTTACTGTTCAGTTTTGGTACTTTTTAAAGCATCGTCTCAGTACTCAGAATATGCCAGCAATGGTGACATACAAAGCAGTCTGCCCTAGCTGATCAATATAAAATGTATGAATTTCCTAATTAGTGTTAGCTTCCAGAAGGTTTCCTTCTAATGCATGTCATGTTGGGTTTGAGTGCTTTTGTATCACTGAACATAGAATCATAGAATGGTTCAGGTTGGAAGGGATCTTAAAGTTCATCTAGTTCCAACCCCCTGCCATGGACAGGGACAGCTCCCACTAGACCAAGGTGCTCAAGCCCCATCCAACCTGGCCATGAACACCTCCAGAGCTGGAGCATCCACAGCTTCCCTGGGCAACCTGTTCCAGTCTCTCACCACCCTCACAGTAAAGGATATCTTCCTAATATCTCATCTAAATCTGCTGTCTTCCAGTTTAAAACCATTGCCCATGTCCTATCATTACAATACCTGATAAAGAGTCCCTCCCCATCTTTCCTGTAGGCCCCCTTTAGGTAGTGGAAGGCCACCAATTTTGTCAGGCACAATTTGCCCTTAGTTAAACTGTGTAGGCTGTCACCAACCACCACTTTATTTTCCATGTGCTTTAGCAGAGTTTCCTGGAGGATCTGCTCCATGATCTTGCCAAGCACAAAGGTGAGACTGACCTGCCTGTAGTTCTCCTTTTCTAATCTTTTTAAAAACGGGGGGTTTGTTCCCCCTTTTCCAGTTAGCGTGAACTTCACCAGACTGCCACAACTTCTCAAATATGATGGATAGTGGCTTGGCAACTTCACCTGCCAGTTTCCTCAGGACGCACGGATGAATCTCATCAGGTTCCATGGACTTGCGCCCCTTCAGGTTCCTCAGATGGTCTCAAACATGGTCTTCTACAGTGGGTGGTTCCTCACTCTCCCAGTCCCTGCCTTTGCCTTCTGCGACTTGGGTGGTGTGTCTAGAGCCCTTGCTGGTGACGACTGAGGCAAAAAAATCATTGAGGCACCTCAGCCTTCTTATATCCCATGTGACAATGTCTCCTGTTTCCTTCCAGAGAGGGCCTACATTTTCCCTAGTCTTCCTTTTATCACTTATGCATCTGTAGAGGCTTTTCTTGTTGCCCTTGATGTCCTTGAACAGATTTAATTCTGTCACTGATGCTTATAAAGTATGGGGAATATCTGAACGTTTAGGAATCACTTGTGCTCCATTTTAACTAGCATCTTCTGCTTCTCCCTCTGGCATGTTTCCAGGGAGTTCTGAGAATCTTTTTTTCCTAAACTGCAACAGTTTTCATGGTTTCAACATGGACATTCTGATCCCAAAAAGAACTTTACAGATTTTGCCATTTTCTCATGATGATAGGAAGACATACAGGGAAAAAGAGAACAACATAATGATGCAAGAAAGAGTTGTCCCTTCTGGTCCTTTGGAGCAGTCTCAATCTTCCAGAATTTTGCTGTCATGGTTATTATTGCAGTATGTGCTATTTCGGTCATAAAGTTATCCACCCCATAAAAACAAGCCATCTTCTTGATTTCATGGAATGGTGAACTTCAGGCTGATGGTCTGCTATGTACAGTAAAATTTCTGCCTTCTGTGTGTCTTCATCTTGCTCCCCATTCATTTCACAAGATGATACCTTCTGGAATAGGGCAAGAAGAAAGTAATACCTTTTTTTCTGCAGAACTAGAGTTCTGTTAATGCATTACTTTTTAAGGCTTGCTCTCTTGCAGCTTCAGTATTTAAAACATAGTACACGTTCGTTTTATTACCCTTTCTTCTTCATTGCTGTTATGTGGAGATTATCACTTAGTGATGAAAGCTCAGAAAACTATCAAATTGGTGGTTCAAAAAAAATCTGTAAAGTCAGCAGTCAGCTTCAAGTAGTTAGAGGTATTTTTTGTTACGTGTAAAGCCATTTTCTTTTGTAACTTTGTAACAAGTATGAAACAATACTGTCTGTACACAAGGGCTATGAGTATCAAATCAAACTAACATATGGCAGGTTCTAAACACAAAAGAATTTGCATGCAAACTAGGAATACTCTATGAAACAGGTTGCTACCGGACAATATGGGTGCTAAAAAATTAAACGAGTTCAAAAAGCAACTGGACAAATATGTGGATGAGAAATCTGTCAAGGGATGTAAAATACAAAGGTGTCACCTCTGACTCAGAAATTACCTGAACAAGTCATTGGAGGCTGAATAATTATTCTGCTGAAATATCACTACATGTTTGGTTTTGTAAATCATTAATTTCCCAGAATCTGTGTTTGCTCACTATCAGATGCTGTGATAGATGGATATTTTGATTTGATCAGACTTTGCTATTCCCATGCGTCTGTCCAACACAGGAGTTAGAACAGCTACAAGCCTTCATACAATGAGTATCCACAGAAAATTGTCACAGTTTGTCACTGCTATCTGGTTGGAGGTTTAGCCCTAATTTGATAGCCTGCAATTTGCTTCTAAGGTAAGAATCAAATATACTTCAGGTTCATGGACTTGGAGGCCTCTGTAAAATGTCTCCTATTGAACTAATGTCATGAGTCCATAAATCACAAAATTTCAAGCTTTATCTGCAAAAGGAACACAAGGGACTGCTGCAGTCCCTCATGATAATCCATAGGATGACTAGATCTTTCCACACTAAAACTAGGCTGTCACCACAGAGCCACTGCTACTTAGTTCATTTGCAATGCGACACCTGCGTGCATCTGATACAGACGGACATTTCTAACCACTCGTGGAAACTAGGCTGGTCTAGTTCCATTTCACACATTTTCAATCATTTCCAGGAAGCTCACAGCAACGTCTCGGCTCTAGTTACAGGAGAAAGGGCTTAGGTACAGAAATCAGATCCTACCTTTCATTTTCTTTGTTAGACTGGTGGGGTTCTTTCTGACACAAATCTCAGCCTTTCAGAGCACGACATCATTGCTGCTGTGGAGGAATTACACTTCACTTCAGCAAAGTTTTTGTCAGATTTGACAAGAGGCATGTTTGGTTTTATTCTTTGAATATGGAAGATCATAATTCTCTTCACTAACAATGTGGGTTTACTTTTGTTACCTAGACATGTAAAGTACAGTTTTTGTCTTCACTTTAAGCAAATATATAGAAAAATGCAAGAAGTTTCCTGTCATCTGAGAACAAAGACAGTTGTCGAAGTCTTGGGACAATAGACCTTTGACACTCTGTTCTGATCTCCTTGTAATCCTCTCACGTCTTTTGATGCTTATCAGTACACCAGAGACTATGCCACACTAACAGAAATTGTGTCTGGGTCTCCTCAACAGATGCTGAGGGTGGTGTGAGGAACCAAGACGATGATCAAGGTAAAGAATATGGCTTGTTTATCAGTTTTTGTTAGCATATTCTGCTTACACTGATTTCATATGCTGGTGTGCCTTTTATGGGCAGTTAAAGCACTGGCTGTAAAACGGTGAAGAAATCTACCTACACTTAGCCTGCCTGTAAAATTATTCCCAGGTGATCCAGACCCGCTGAGCAGTCCCTGCCATGGGCGTAGCAACCCAAGTCAGGAGCCTGCAAAGAGCTCACACAACAGCGATGGGGTCAGCATCCTACGTCCTCATGTGTGCACCCGAAGAGACTGCTTCTTTCACAGCATTAAGCTCCTTTCTCACATGTGGCTGACTTTCCAGCTCTCTCCAGGGATGGGGTTTTTTTCTACTTTGCTCCTTCCGCTGTACCTTGAAGGCAGGTGGGTGGTGTTGAAGGAATCCCATAATTGCCTTTGCATAAAATACCTGTTGCTGGTGGCATTAGCACTTTTCAAGGAAATTACTACCTTATCCTTTATGATATGCAACACAAACCTTTACAGTAAAATGGAGTTGGAAACATACTAGCACCTCATCACAGAGGTCTACAATGTAAAGTTCCTTTCATGAGTAGAATTGCAATATTAAATGCTAAACTTGAGGAATCACAGAATCTACACTAATGTAATCAGCACTTCTTTATTAACAAGTGGTTTAACAGTGCATAGGATTTGTTTGGGTCATTTTGTTCTAAGCTAAGGTCCTAATATTTGTTTAAAAGGGGTCTAATAGCCTCTTTTTCCTAACTATTTTGCCCCCTCTATGTTGCTACAACTTCTATCTTTGGTGGTATGGAAGTGTTTTGTGTACATTGCTTAGTACTTGAAATAATTTTAGGAGGTTTTTTTCTAGGTTTATGGTTTAGTTTAAAAAAAAATGCTTTTTGCTTGCTTGGAATTGGCTTTGGAAACTTAAAGTCTAGAACTGAAAGCTACACAGTGATGACTATACAGTATGAAGGTACTGTATTTTATGGAGGTCTTTATCCTGCAGGCTGGCACGGTAGGAGGGAGAAATTAGCACAAAGATGAGGCGTAGAGAACTAGAGCTCCTTTGCAAGAGTGTTACTTACATCATTTTATGCCAGAAAAATTGTAATATTCTCACACCTGACAATTATTCAGTTCCTCTTTCAAACAGGCATTTCCTCAACTGTTCCCGCGGTCTTTGCACGTTGCTGTTGTCACAATACCATAGGTTCTGCATTCACCGCCTGTGAAACTTAAAGTGCTCCTTAACTCACATCTAGAAGAAAGCACTGTTATCAAACATTGACAACTTCCACTTAACTTCTAAAGAACTACTCAGGGGAGCCAGACTTTATTTTTTCCCAGAGCTTTGCACTAACCGTGTGTCTGTGTTGCCATGTGAAAGCTGAAGAACTTGAACTGGGGAATGAGGACCATTGTACAAATACTGTGTCTGGAAATGATTCTTTCTAACTTTCCATTGTCTGTAACAGATTTTCTTCTTTGAATCAGGTTGTTGCGAGGCTGGCCATATGTTAAGCCTGATCCATTATACTTAATCCGTTGCACCTATGGTTACTGGAACTCCTCTTGGACAAGGAAAATCCATTGCTTCATCTCAATGACCAGAGTACTATTCTATAATAGTCCAGCAACTACTACAGCAAGTTAGATGTTGAGGCAGAGAAAGTACATTGCAGAGTTCAGAGGCTTTCTAGCTTTTTAAAAATGAATCTCAGTATTTCAGCTCTCACTTCCTACCTCTTGCGTCAGGGCTACCACTGTCTTTTGACCCAGTCTCCTCACTTCAGCTGGCTTTTCAAAGTACAATCACTGGAGCGCAACACAAAAGCCCAGACTGACCACGTGCAGAGCAAAGTCAGGTCTAGGAAAACTTCATCACAAAAACATCACTGTGCTTGATGTCTTCCTTGTAATGTGTACCTAGTTACAGTTTTCTTCTTGAATATCCAGATCCAGGCAGAACACCAATCTAGTAATGCAGAGAAGAGCTGTCTTTTTCAAACACACACTGCTCACCAGCTTTGATGGGCCCAGGCCATCCATTTGGAAGGACACAAAGACTGATAGGTACACGGAGTACATGCTGGACAGTGCAATGCCAGCTGGCTGTGAACCCCACCTGAGTGCCAGAGAGGCCACTGACACTAATGTGGCTTACCTGAAGCGAAGTCAGTCAGTCTGTGCTGCACCCCTCATGGTCCCTCTCATCTTTCCAAGAGCTCCAAAGAAGGATTCATGGTGCTCTATCCTGGTGGCATAATCATTAACTTTTTGATGATAATAATCAACTATTTATGGACTTCATATCTTCAAATAAGAAAGGATGAAAAGCTGAAATGGCAGCTTGAAAATTTCTGCCATGCACCCCTTGCTGGACTCTATTCTTTTTTAACTGCCCTCAGTTCTTTTGAACCTTATTAACCTTGTCCTTATTAACATGTTATAAATAGTTAATTAGGAATTAAATATTCTAATAAGTAGTTGTGAAAATGTTACAGAAACTTTCTTTGCCTCCAAGACCTAACTGTAGTGAAATTTACAGAGTCAACATAGTCCTTTTAGTCTTGTGGAAAGATCCAATTTAAATTACCATAACACCTATTTTGGTCCACATCCCCTTAGAAGCAAGCAGTAGCGTGTGATAGAAAGTATTCTTGACATCTATTCCCTCATTTTTTTTTGTTTGGTTTTCATTTTCCTACTCCTATAAACAAAACAAAAAGCCCCTTTTTTCCTGTTCTAAAATAATCATTCAAAGACAAATGCACTGATAACTCCATCAGTGCTGAATGGTAGATTTCTGTCTAAACAAAACAAAACAAAACTTAGTACAACAGACTCTCCAGATACTCCTTTTACCTAAAACATTGCTTTCACTTTTCGCATAGCTAACAAATGCTGCACTACTATATGTTCCAAGTGTCACATGTGCAAGAAAAAGATATTCTTAAAATTTAAAAAGCTTTTTAATGGATTTAGCATGACTTCAAATGAAAGTCAGTCTAAATTACATTCCTACAAACTTAAGTATACTATTGCTTAATACTTAATACTATTGCTTAATACTTAAGTATACTATTGCTTAAAACTTGAAAATACACATTGAATTGCTGCTGCTTCTGCTACTCATAACAGCATCAGGCAAGCACACCATGAATGACAGAGTCTGTACAAGAAGAAAGGTCACAGGATCTATCTGTTAACTAGCAGAGCTTCAAAGACAATCCTTAAGTTGAGAAGTTGTGGTGGAGTTCCTTTGTGAGTAGCCTTAGAGCAGTAATCTTTTGGCCAACTTGTGAACTTGGAAAACTGGTTCACATCATGTCACACCCACCGTCCTCATCTCTGGCTTTGTCCAGCCTCTCTAAGAGAAAGGCTGTCCTTGGCAGATTGTCTGGAGCATGAAGACAACTACCTTTCTCAATTTTTTAAATTTGTCTCATCACACCATGAAACCGCATGATCCACAATGTTCAGAGGCTTTTCCACAGTCTTTAATTAGCTTACAGACTATATTCCAAAGTCCAGATATACCAATGGTTCAAGTATAGAGTACTATAGATCCAGAACTGATGGTTCCCAGATTAAGATGTCCTCAAACTGTTGTACCTGTGCAGTTATTTGACAGGTATGTGCTACTTCTGTCAACTTTATTTTTGCAAAGCCAACAATCATGTTTGAAAATCCTTGTGCCATGGTTTGACTGCCTCTTTTAGTCACTTCTTCTTTTCAGTATTTTAATTGCAAACAACTTTTTTTGTTCTTCATGACTTGACCACAGACTAGTTAATTTTAGAGCCTTGAGGTTAAGTATACGTATCACTTCTAATTGTCCTGCTGTAGACAAACAAAGATTTGGCTTCTAATAAAGTATGTTTGTGGTTATTTGCCTCTCCGTCTTTCTTGGTAAAAGTTTCAGTCCTGTCTCTTTGAATCAAGTGGTATTCACCATTCCTCAGTCAAGTTTGGCTCAGCCTTTAGTGGCTGTATCCTAAAATGCCTACACATCCTGGGAAAAATTACAATAACATAGTGAGATACAAACCGCTTTTTTTTACAACAGCGTGGTGAATTCCCACAGGCTGAAACCAGTAACACCTGCGTTGATGGTCCCCCTGTTGCTATCTTCAAGAATGAATAAGGAATGAGGGTTGGTGCTAGCAAATGCTCATTCACACTCTCGCTGATTTTTCTGCGAGTATTCCTCCACAGTGGGTGGTGGAGACCATGCTTAACACGCAGTTTGAGCCTCAAATCCTGTGAATTTTGTAATATGCCTTGGTCTCTCACCTCAGCACAATGACACACTGGTAGTTCTCTTCATAAACAGTTCTCCTAACAGTGCAGGCAAGGTGGACAAGGACAGTAACACTAGGGATTGTGCTACCTACTTAAGTTCCTTGTAGAAAGCTACTAGGGGTACAGAAGACAAGAATTTTGAGCCTGAAAATATTCAGGTTTTATCAAGTTAGCTTTCCTCCTATTTTCTCTTACATTGTGGAAGCACTTTGAAAAGAACTCAGTGCTGGTGTGGTCCAAGTTGTTTGTGGTGTTCGTGTTAGAGGGAAAGCCTAGTAGTGCAGGTCGTTGCCAGTATAACTCTTCCAGCAGCAGCTAGGGCTCCTGGAAGGGCATTGTGAGAGAGGTCCTGGTGCTGAGGTGGTCTAAGAGCATGTCATTCCCTCCAGGAAGGAGGTGGGAATGGCATGAGGCCTTTGGTTTCTCCTGTTGATGAGCAGGCAAAAGAGAATGCACCATCGCATGGAATCAGATCAAAGGAGTCTGGGATGTGTACTCTCCTGGCTGTTCTGTTGGCCACAGCTGCTCAGATGGGATGTTTGTGTTGCACAGCTGACAGAGATTTCTGCATGGATCTGGGTGTAGCTTTCAATAACTGGTATCAAACTTGATCAGACTTGAGCTCTGATCAAAATTTTCAGGAAGTTTGGCTTTAGATCACAGGCTGTTATATGGCTACACTTCCCCTGGACCCACCTTTCCCTGGCCTGTCATGAGACAGAAGACCCTTGTATTCCTGGATGTGGCTGAGTCCTGTCTCCCTCTCCTTCATGGGAAGGGAGAGGAATTCACTCATGGGTGGGTGGGTCCTCAGGGGCACGGTACAGACCAGAGTCAAAACATTGAGGGCTTGCACATATTTGACACCAGGGGTGGCAGAGGCATTAACTGCAGCAGAAGAGGCCTTCTCCCCAGGGGCCTCCAGTATGGATTAACTGACAGAGCAGTTCGATCTCCAGACCCTGGGAGTCAGCAGCCTTGCTGCTGTGATCAGGAAAGGCGGGTGGGTGTGAATAGAGACCACCAGGAGCAGGGATGAGATTGCACGTTTCCCATGAGCCTTTGATACGACTGCTCCAGATGGTCACAAGGAGTCAGGGTGCGTGGCTGGTGGGACCTCTGCCCTAATCCTTGGCACCCCAACTCTTTCTGCTGCCATTACAGGCAGCAATGCACCCCTCTGCATGGCCCGATGCGGGAGCCCTTTAAGTCCTGCTGACGCAGGCGGCCAGCTCCAGTGACAGATCTCCAGATAGCGCGTCCCTGCAAGCGAGCAGGTGCTGCCTGCAGCCAAGGACACATAAAAGCAAAGAAAGTTTATCCTGTCAGAAGCCCTCTCATTAATCATCCTCAAATGCCGTACCGATCAGATGTATTTCTCCCCATTAACAAGCTTATACAAGCAGGCTTGTTTGGCTATAGCTGGCAGTGAGCGCAAGCCGCTAGGAACCCGGTGCCGAGTGTTTAATTTTTTAAGTTTTCTCCTTTCCAAGGGTGTTGAAAGGTCTTATTTGCGGGTAACACTGCCTGCATTGTCCGCCCTCCAGAAAGCCCCGAGTCTGTCAGCCCCTGGAGAGCTTGTTTTGTTCCTCCCCCAGGCCCTGCCCTCTGTGGTCACCTGCAACGGAGGACGGCAAACAGTATCCTAAGCTCGCCCACCTTCCTTTCTTACCGCCACAAAGTAACGTGTCACGGCCATGAGAAAGGTTTCTATTTAAAAACAAAGAGCTGTGACCGCAGAACTGTGACTAATATTGGAATTTAGCAAGAAGTCAGCTCTTGTTTCAAGAGGTTGTGTTGCAAGTTTGGGAACATTTGCTACTAAAGCTCTTGACGAATGACTCCAGGAAGAGGGAGTTAGGTTTTTTTATTTCTTCTTCTCTTTCAGTGCTCGTTTTGCACAGATGATAATGAGGAGTGTCAGGCAAGCATGTAGCAAACTGTTTTCTCTCTCTTGACAGAGCAAAGCTATCATTATGTCAGCCTGACATTGAGAACCTGTTGAACTTGGACAATAAATAGATTTAGAGAGAAAAGAGTTCGAAAATAACAAAAAAGAAAGAGGAGTAAGCATTATAAATCACTTTGCTCTTTCAGGACTGAATCATTCAGGACATCTCACAGGTATCCACTCTTCGTCCTCCCACATCCAGGTTTTTCTGCCTCCACCATGTACAGTTTACTGTCTTCCCTTTTTTTTTTTTAATTTTTTTTTTTTTTTTGGCTTTTGACATCTTGTATTTGCCGTAGACACTGACAGCGAAAGAACAACTTGCTGACTCCTGACTCAGATGGAAGTGGCTGCCCAGATCCAAACCAGACACAGCCAAAAGGGTCTCCATGTGTTCTCAGCACCAGTACATTTCCTTCACTGCCTCTGCTGCCTCCGGCAGCAAGGCCTGTACCTATGTCTACATTTGGTTTTGTCAAGCTGCACAGCAGTCTCACTGTAGAAGGTGAAATGCAACCATATGACCTTCGTACTTACATATAAACATAACATAATAATAAAATAATAACCTTTTTTTTTAACATTTTAGAGTTGAATTTGTTGCTGGTTTCTGTTACTAGGACCCTTTTTTTCCCAGCATGCAATCTCATCTTCTATCCCTTTCCTGAAAGCAAAGGGGAAGGTATGAGCACTACACCTTACACAATTACCTGAGATGTGCAGTTCTGTCCAACAGATTGTGCAACAACCATTGCATTTTCCAAGGTGAATAATGATAATGGAGTCCCTCTTTTCTTTTCCAGGCTCTGGGCTGCTCATCTCCCTGCAGGGCATAAGGATTTTTTTTCCCTGTGGGAAAGCCTCCTCTGCCTACCCTTCCCTCTGCCCCTAGCCAGGGGATCGTTGCTGCAGGGTGGAAAGCCGCTTTGAGCCTTGTCTGTTCTCCTGCTCTTTCGCACGCTGTTTCAGCTGCCATGTCCTTGCACTATTTTGCTCACAGACGTGCTGATTCCCTGGAAATTGTGTTGAAGGCATCAAGCTACACTAGGAGATCAGCTTTCCTCTCTTCCAAAGCCTGTGTGCTCTAATCTTGTTAACGGTGACAGACGCACCCCTTAAAGCAGGCCCGGTGTCCACACCTCAGTAACTAATCACGAAAGAGGATCTTGTACAAGAATTTACCAAATTAACACTTATTTCATCTGGCTCACAATTCCCAGGTTGACTTTGCTGGAGTTGTGGTTTCAGCATTAAGTCGACATCAAAAATATTCAGTCTGCAGTGCGTCTCAAAATGAACTTAGCAGAAAGTGCAGCTGATTGCTTCACCACTCCCACCATCCACCTCACTGTTTATTATTGTAGCAGACTGCTCAAAGCACAGTGGTTACTCCAGAGACACAGAAAAAGGCACAGACCCAGCTGCGCTGAGGTGGCCAGAATCCTGCTGCCCCTCAGATCAAGAGTGGCCAACGCCGGGACATATTCCACTGGCATCACAGAGCTAGCCCTGGTGTACACAGAGTGTACACGTTCTCTTTTTAAGCAGATTCACTTGCCCTGTTAGTTTTTATTCTAGATAAACTCCACAAGCCCCAGCTCAGACATTCTAATCCACCTTTCCACTTCTTTCCTTCTGAAGTGAGGCAGTTCCTGTTGTTAGAGGGCTAGCAGCACGTGGTCCGGAGGTGGTCTGATCTCACTCTCCCTTACCTTTCCTTCTTAGCTGTGGTAGAATTAATGCTGACCATCCTCTGTCTTACTTAGAGCACATTAAGATGTCATTTAAAATCCCTTAATTTAATAAATAAGTTAATTAATTTTTAGTATTCTGAAAAAGCATCATTAAATCTAACTTGCTTCATACCTTGAATATGCTGCTTGGTAAGCATGACATAATAAAGCTCCAAAGTCACCCAGCCACCAGTTCTGCTGTGATGATCTCTTTTGCATTCGCTGGCTTATTCCTGTTTATCATGGCAAAGACGTCACCCCATACTGCCCAAATCAGGAAATGATTATGCAAGATTTATAAAAGCGCTAAAGCTGACCCTTGCTGGTACATAAACATGCACCCATGGCATCAAAGAAAGACCTATTTCCACAGGAGTCCAAATGCTGTAAGTTTGAAGATGTAATAGAGGACAATATTTATCTGGACCATCTACTGCTTATTCAGAAGGCATGTCTAAGTGGAATTGACACTAATAGTGGATCTATGCAAAGACTGAGGATCATATTTATGGCCTTAAGAGGTACTTAAGTTGTTGGCTGCGCGCCATTGTCTTTGGGCTTGGAACAGTTCCAAATCAAAGTAAATTTAAATGTGTCAGCATGAATTAAATGATTGATGACTTCGTAAGAGCTGCTGCATGTCCTTGCTCCTGCGCTCATCTCCTACTCATTTTGCATAGCTGCGCTACCATGGGCTTCATTAGCCTTGCACCTGATGAACCATTGCAGCAAGGAGATGGCAAGAATGCCCAGAAGGTTACGTGCTCCATCCAAGGCTTATTGCAGACAATGAAGGACTCCTGCTGCCTTCATGGGGCTTTGAATAAAGGCCTGTGTGGTCAAAATAAAGCCCAGGGCTTGCTGAGATAAAAGTTTTATGTAAAACTATTATTTAGTAATGTTTGTTGTAACATAATGCTTGATGTTGATGCAAGTCATTCTTTCAGGACACACAGCAATACAGAATGAGTATTTCATGTAACAGCTATGTGTTCATACATATGAGATTTTTTAATACTCTCATGTAAAAAAATGGAGGCTCTGTAGGAGATTTCTTTTTGTTAGAGTTTTAAAAGTATGTGGGCAAATTGTGATCACTTTTTTTTTCAATGTTGCAGAAACCTGCAAAACCAGTTGTTTGCCATACTATGTGTATTCTTACTTGAGCAAAAGTGTTCAGCAAATGAGACAACTTCTTGTAGAGATACGGTATATTTTGAAAAGGCGTGCATGCAGATGCCTCTCCCTGACACACAATCCATCACACAACAGTGCGCCAGTGAATTCTGTGAGACAGCAGACACCAAGAAAGGGAATGGCACCATGTCAAGCTGCCAGCATCAGAGCAGCACCAGGCCACTGGTATTTCGGGTTGCCAGTAATGAATGGTCAAGTTTTAAACCTCACAGCAGAGCTTAAAGCTCCCTCATTTCTCCACTGCACCAAAACACTGCAGTGCAAACTCCTTCTGTGTTACTGACATGGTGTTGAAGGCTGCTGCCACAGCCTTGGCTTACATTTGTCTTCAAAGCACAGGGTTGCTGACATGATGCCAGCAAATCATCTTTTGACACTGCAAATGGAAGTTTTGTGGGCTTATGTCTGGAAAAAGCACCAGATATGGTACTGTTCACATCAAGGAAATTTCTCATTGGCCTCCCCCCTGGAAGTACATTTCCCTGCTTAAGAGCAACTCTCAGTGCATACCCTAGCTAAACCCCTGTATCCTTGACTGCAATGATTTACACCCACCTTCCCCTGGAGTATATAACTCTCTCTACCCAAAATGTTCATCTTGTTAATAGAAGAACTTAAGCCTGGATGATAATTTATTTGAGTCGTAGAAATAATTCATTTAGACCCTAATGTGATTTTTCTATCAAGCCATGAAATCTGATTTTTTTTTTCCCGTCACCATGTCCAACTGATTGAATGTGTTTTCTGTCTTTGTGATTTACACTGTACCTAATTGTAGCATGAACAGGTTGGCTTCTCAGAAATAACTAACAGGTGTACAATTATGTGCACGCATATTACTCCCATCCGGGTGATTTCACACTCCATATCCAAATGCAGCAGTTTATTTTTCTGTTTTGGCAAGTGGTTGAAAACTAACTCAAGGTGGAATGTGCCCTGTTGGAAATCAAACTGCAAGCCTGACACTCCACCATGGTCTTAAGACAATGCTTGTGTCATGTCATAAAGTACTGTAGAAAGTTGTTAGACAGGTGACTTCATTATTTGCAAATCCCATAAGGTATATTTTCAAGACAGATCACTGTCTATGTAATTACTGGGAAGGTATAAGGTGGGACGTTCATATCAGCAATGATACTCCAGACAGTTTTCTGTATGCTTTAATTGGACATATAGTGTATGAGATGCTAGTGATGTGATGCTCACAGAATCATGAATAAGAGCCAGTAATTTCACTGATATTTACATTTTTTTAAAAGATTTTGTATAATATTTTAATTTGGTAGCTGTTTACTAGTCACTGTTGCCATTCCTATTATGCAAAATGTTATATGTATTGCACACACAAATTGAAGACTTCAGTTTACTTTTGTATTTAAAAAAATCAGCTCCCTAAATTGAAGCTAGTCTTTGATTTTCCAAATAGTTCTTTCCTGAAGTCCTTCTTTTGGCAGCTTGTCTGTGCAAAGCTGTAGGGCATGCAGGCATGCCTTTGAGTACCAAATAACAGAGGTAGTTTGATATCTGAAGTGAGGCGAGTGTGCAAAGATGTGGCCTGCAATGACTGGAAAACTAATCATTTTAGAGAAACAGTTTATCTACATTTTTACTAGCTATGACATATCTTCAGCTATCTCTTTTCTTTTTAAAGCCAGCTGACTCATCCCTATTGCTTGATGCTGAACACTACCTTGAACAGCAACTAGAAGTTTTCTTGCTACCTTGCATGTTCCTCAAGCATGTTAATGCCATACCTGTCTTTGAGATAAAGAATTCCATGTACTTTGTCCCAGCATTGAAGACAATTTCATCTTGCGGAAAATCTATTTACTCCATGTTGTCCTACTGAAGGTGTACACCGTGGGTTCTGACCATTGAACTCTCCCTTGCTTCAGTAGTGTCACTGATTTCTCTTCCACTAGAAAGCTAGCTCCAAAAACTCAGAACTCTGCTTACACTGGTATGTACTAGTATGAGAAACACAAAGAAGTCTGTAAGAAAACGCTCTGCCTGAAACACATTATAAAAAGATATCCTGTGGTCAGTATAACCTCAGAAGCTGTTAGGATTTATGTTATTAATAATTTTTATTAAACAAATTTCCAAGTGACTCTGAGAAATGAGCTATCAGAGGTACATGCAGTAGGTTAAAGGAGCTTAAGAACCCACTGGAGGTACATGTAACTGGGTCCTCAGTTTGTCCACAGTGGGATAAACCAACATTTATTCCATATTGACTTCAGTGTGAGATGGACAATAAGAAGGGCAACACAGAATAAAATGCACAATAAGATGATTTTAAAAAGTCAAGGAGACTGAAGGCAAAAACCTCTTTCCAAAAGTAGAAATTCATAGCATTCTTTATAGAGTCGACAGTTCATGTACACATTGAATACATAACGTCTGCACACTTGGCTCTTCTGGGCTTCTTAAAGATCAAAGAGGAGCCAAAATACTGCAAGACCTTCAAGAACAAGCTGAAAATGTATGGCTGCCCTCCAGAGGTCTTTCCCTGGTTTTGTTCAGCAATAATTAGTAATAATAGGCATTGCAAGAAGGCCAAGTGCATGCTGCATCTGTTCAGTATTTTGCGCATTGTTCAGAAAGGGCTTTCAGAACAAGATGTCTCAAGTTGCACCAGGGGATATTTAGGATGGATATGAGGAAAAATTTCTTCACCAACAGGGTTGTCAAACGCTTGAACAGGCTGCCCAGGGAAGTGGTTGAATCATCAGCCCTGGGGGTATTTAAAAGACAGGTCAACGTGGTGCTGAGGGACATGGTTTAGTGGTGGTTTTGGCAGCGTTAGGTTAATGGTTGGATTTGATGATCTTAAAGGTCCCTTCCAACCTAGATGATTCTATGATTCTAGATGTTCCCTGGAATATGTTTTCCCCTTTGAGTTATGCAGATCTCCTTTGGAGGGAAAAAACCCCTTCAAACTGCTGAACTACCTTAGTTCCCCTGAGGGACTGCAGACCAGAGAGCATTCCATACTGGACGAGTTCAGGCTCCTAGGCTTTACCAGGTGGACAAGGAGCTTGCCAAGCTGACCAACTGGGCTGAGTGGAGGATGCCAAACCTGAAAGGAGGCATTACAAGGCAGCTGGATAGTTACAACACGGAAAAAATCTAATATTTCTTTCAGGTGAGAAATCTGGAAACTTACTGTCTCCATGCAATTCCTTGGTTTCTTCAAGACAGTGCTTCAAAAGCACAGAGTCTATTCCCCTTGCTCTCCTCAGCTGTGTCGGCTGCAGTGTAAACCTGAATTTCCAGTCTGGGATAGTCTGGGTATCAAAGCAAGTGAGGGGTTGGTTGTCCTGTTGTTGTCCTCGTATTCTATACAGCCTGGTCAGATTTCAGGCAAGACTGTGTATCTGAAGCATGGAGATTTAAGCGACTCTCAGACAGTCATAAAGGGAAAAGTGATTTTCATCTCTTGAAGATGATAATGTGGGAAACTAATTTTTAAATGTACCTTGTGAGACACATTTGGAATAGCTCATGTTGCTCCAGGACTTGCATTATGTGCTGTCAACTAACACGGCCTCCACTACTGCAGGAGGGGCATCTCTGCCAGACTCCCAGGCAACCTGGAGTACTGAGTCAAAGGGACTAAAAAATGTCAGCTGTCGCAGCATGGAGCCATGAATGTCATCACTACATCTGAGTGTAGACCTAAATGTGGAGGGCAAGTGGAAAAGATTTATGGAGCTGATTATCCTGTATGTATCTACAAGCAAAAAACATGGCACCTGATGGAAGATTTCTTTCTTACAATATCCATCCCTAAGGAACTTGATGTTTTAAATGGTTTCAAGTGACTGGGACAAAGGGTACTAAGTATGATACTGTAGTATGGACATTTGGAGAGAGCTTAAAGTAGCACAGAAAAATGAGATAATCTGTTTTCAGACAAGGACTTCAGAAGAAAAGCCAAAAGGTGAAATAATATATGACCAGTTCAAGGCTGGACAGCATGTTTGTCAAGGTGAGCAGTGCAAAGTCCTCAGAGGGCATCCCTAGGGCTACACTGACACTGGCAATCTCCAACAACAGCCAGCAGTGGGAGAAAGGTACACAAACTTCAGTGGATCACAGGTCTTTGTAAGAGGTTGCCAATGCCAGCGATTGGTGAGGACAACTTGGCAACAGCCTAAAGCAGTTAACTCTCCCTGAGGCAGAAGGATGGAGTAGGCAGCTTTTTGATGCCTTGTAAGGCTGTCTTCTATGACTGTGTAAGAGCACCACTCTCCCAGGGGAATTCTTCACTGGAGAAACAGGGAACACTGCACAGGGAACACTGCACTGAGCTGTCAGTCTGAAATGGGATGAGCCATTTATTAAGTTAAACTCCGGCACTGGCAGGCAAGCCTACAGGCATCAGAAACACTGATGTTTGCTCTGGAACAAGTTACAGACATTATACAGTAAACAGGAAACTTTAGGCTCTACAGTGATGTATTTGTCATTCATGGAGTGCCTGAACTGTATATACTTGTTAACAACAACTGAGAGACCGTGACATTTATTAGAGTATAGGAGCAAAGTACCCCAAATTATATTTGAAACTTGTTAAGTTGTGGAGTCTCTGTGGAGGAGAAGTGGACGTTAATAACTGGGCAGAAGATAACAAGGGTCTCAATGGGGTATAGACCTGTGCTGAACAGATCCAGTTGTCGTTGCCTTAGATTTCTGACTTTCTTACAGAGAAATGAGAAGGGAGAGATATGTGTTATCCTGCTGTAGCCCTTGTAGTTACATTAGAAGAACCAGAGAGGATGAACAAATATTGTATTTCCCATTAAAGGAGAAATGCTAGGAGATAAGGCCAGCACTAAATACATGTGGTTTGTTTTTTGGTTGGTTTTTTTTTTTTTTTCACTCAGGCACATGTCCATCAGTGCTTGTTCAACCACTTATATGGGAAACAATATTTATGCAGACAACCATTTGGGTGGCCCTCAGTGTCCAAAGGTATTGATGATAAGGTTGGTAGTCTCTGAGTTGATATGAAAAGTCTAAAGATGTGATGCTTTGGTTTAATAGGAAAACAAATGGTAAATAAGGTCAAGTGGAGGCATGTGTCTGTTTTGTGCAGAAAGAGGTCATGCTGCTGAACTAAAGTGGAAAGTTGGCATCCCAAAGTCAGGCAGCTGGGAGAGTGATCATGGGTAAGGTGCATCACAGTCTGAAGGGTTGTCACTGTATGACGGAGTAGCAGTATGATATACCAGGTACCAGAGTATGAGGGAAGCCCTCAGCAAATGCTTGGCCCAACAGATAAGAGAAAATGGGGAAAAGGCTTAAAGCTGTGGAAGAAACAGCAGGAGTTAACCTCTAATTCGTGGTGTTGCTAAGTGCCCAGTGCTAAGTTGCTATCACGCCCAGATTCTTTTCAGAACTCTCTCTGGCTTTGGTTACTGCTCACACAGATCTGCCCGTAACACACAGCAGTCTGCAAGGCAGATACATCACAGATTTATTTCAGTGAGCAAACTTTAGGCCACCTGACACAGTCCCACTGGCCTCGGGTCAGGGAGTGATGCTGTGCTCCAGAGAAGTCCACAGGGCTGTGACAAATGAGATCAATATTGGTTTTGCTGCTTGGAGCAGAGCCTTCTTGAGCAGGAGCCGCTACAGGCAGCTTCTTGGTGGGAGTGAAGAGCAGTACTGCTGTGGGGCTGGCCAAGCGCTAATAGGTACCTACAGGGCTATTTCCTCTGAGGCTGTGGTGGAGGGTCTCACAGAGGGAGACTGTGTGTTCCCTGGATCTCCTGCTTGAACAGCTCCTCCTTCCAACTCCACAAATTGCAAACCCTGCCTCATGAAGGGGTCAGTGAGGTAAAGTAACAACCACAAGATACTCGTGATATGTTGGAGCAGGCTTCGCATTGCTGCAACTATTTCCATGGCTGGGAGAGACTTTCAGGCCAGGTGTATTTATCAAATTCACTCTCTCTAAATTTATTCTGGTATAGCCTTTTGACTCATTCTAAATACAAAAAAGAGATCCAAAGAAAGCATTGGTTATAATTTTTTTAGGCAGAAAACTGTATGAAAAAATGTCCTAGTTTCAGGAGAATAGGAGGCTTATGTGTAAGACAGTCAGTAAAATATCCTGTCACAAGTGAGAAAGCAGATATATGAATACATCCAAGGAACTGGAAATGAGCTGAGTAGAGCTTGGCAATCAGTACAATCGCTCATACTTGAATTCCTCACCTCCTGAATAGCTTAGCTCTTGTGTTGTATTTTGAATTTTAACACATCTTCAGCTACCAGCTTGCTGACTGGCCTTGCTTAGGAGCAAACAGAAAATGTCCATACGTGGGGGTTTTTGTGGTTATCAAAGTCTGTAGGGTCAACAAGAAATGTAGAAATGTCCAGGAAGGGGGAAGATGAAGGGTGAGGGATGACTCACCAAAAGGTGGTTTGCTCATTGGAGGTCCTTGTTAATGTCAATAGCAAGGAGGTCTTATGAAGATAGCACTGCCTCACTTAGCCCAGAAAATCAGAAAATGGCACAGGCATGGCTTTGGCTCTGAAGAAACAGGAGTGCAGGAACTCATGGCATAGCCCTATTTCTACAACCTGACGGCTGTTCAGGGAGAGAGGACTAATTTGTGATTGAAATGAAGCAAGAAAGCCTGATCTCTGCTTTTGGTCATACCACAGCTTCTTCCACTGTGACATTAAAGCAATGACACTTGGAGTATTTCAGAAATGAAAGGTGAGCATGTGTCCAAGCTTCCTCCAAAGATCAGGGATACCCACCATCCACCATATGTATAAACATCCATGCTTGAGCATACAAGTTCCTGCTGAGACAGGGCTTTAACCCAAGCTTCAGAGTTCATTCATACTTTAAAGAAGTCCATTTGCAAAGCCAGTTTCACCTCTGCCTGCAGGTTGAGAGCACTAACTACAGGGACACACAGGCTTATGCAGACCTGGGTTTCAAGCAGACCTTCATGAGGGATTGCTGACCATTCCTTGGAAGGCTTGTATCTATTCATATTCCCTTTAGGAAGGGATTGCAATAGCCTAGGCATGAGGGTTCAGAAGCACAATATGGATACTGTGTGGTACTAGTTAAAGGCAGGAATTCATACAGGAAGTCTGTGGGATACAGGAGTCTGTTGATTCAATGTAGCTTACAAGTGACGCTTTCTTCTTCCAGTATGGATGTAACCTTATTTCTTAGTCTGTCTATTGGTAAAATGAGGATAGAACTTACCTATAACATGTGGGAGTAATAATCCTCAACTAAATGATGCTTACAAAGTGCTTTGCGTTCCTTAAAAGGAACGTGTTGTACAAACACAAAATATTTCACTCAAACTTTATGTAAAGGTTGCATTTATAAATGGCATACAAGTGGGTAACAAATGATTAACAGATGTTATAGCCGTGTTATAGAGATTAATGTTTTCTAGATGGTTATAAAGTATCTATTGAGTTGTTGGACTCTTTAAGGATCTAGAGAAGTAGATTAACCATGGATTAAAATACCAATCATGTGTTATACTCATTTATGTGTGCCCTTAAAAGTGTATAAAGTGTAAAAAAAGTGAATATGCTTTCCATTAGGTTTCATTCATGGGAAAAGAGCAAGTGAATCAAGCCTATCATTTCACTGTTACAAAACAAGGTGGAGGGAAGCATTACACTTTCCTTTGAGAAGCTTCATTTTGTTGATACAAAAGAATTCATGTAATAGAAATTACACTTTCTAAACCCCTCTTCTCTTACTCTGAGAAAGACTAAACTCCCCTATGCCTGTGGATTAGACTCTTTGCAGTCTTTTCCCACATAACTACTGAAGTTTGTTACATCATTCTCCTGAAAAATTGATACAGAGCAAAAATTAAGTAGGTATAAAAATACAAAAACCTAAACCTCAGCTTATTCAGATCCCTGAGGGATCTAACATTAATGAAACTCATAAATAATGTGGTAGCAAAAGCAGCCTTTCTGTCCAATTATTAAATTTTATGTCAATCATTGTCAGCAGTCCTGCTCCAATTCAATTGTTACTTAAATACTTCCAACTTTTTACAGCTTTTAAGTAGTACCATGAGAATGATTACTCCACTTTTGTAAGGTATTCAGCACTCAGCTCTTTGTTCCCATCCTCTGTTTTTCCATCGTTTTTATAATTTCTGTTTTTTTCAGGAGCATTGCTGGGCCCTTACTGTCATTTAGTAGACACTGTATTAGACCATCAGAATGTTCCCACCCCTGTCTACTCTACTGCAAATCCAGAATAAGTCAATAAAGGTACAGGTGGTGTGACACAACAGCATAGAAAATGTCTATAGGGACTGACTTTCTTCTAAATAACCTTTTAAGCCCCCTCTTCTGCCTGGTTCTCTTGATATGGATGTGACTTGTTCTATCGATAATCATTACCACCAGAATCACCCCACGGGAACACACTCATTCAGTAGTTTAAATCAAATGTCTGCCATCTTACCTGGTCTTATGGGTTTGTGAAGGGTGCACCCTGTTACCCTTTCTAGCATGCTGGCATATACAGCATCTCTGGGCTCCTCTGTTTATTAGCCATTGGATCTCCAAATATGGAAAGAAAATGGTCCCTGCTGCTCGTGTTTCAGGAGTAAAATCATGGGTGTTTGAGACAGAAATGAAGGATCACCATGAGTGTAACCTGTGTAAAATGCTAACCAGCAGCAATCCACCTAGTATTATCCAAAACATAACCCGTTCTCCTACACGCAGTGTTTCAGACAGTGCTAAATGACAACACCTGGTAAATAATGACTTGTATATAGCCTGTGGTAACTCCATGATTTTTTTTCTTTGATTTAAATTCATAAACGGTTACTCCTCCTTGTGTAGTAAACTCTAGTGCAGGGTAGTAAACCAAAATAGGGAGGACCTGTAGGCTATCCTGATTGAACCACAGTTGCCACATGCGACAGACCTTCTGAGAAGGATTGGCATGCACAGATCTGCTTGAAACCATAATGAAAAGCTTGGATTTGTATACTTTTTTAATTTTTATTTTCCAACATGAGACTGCATTTTCTTTACAAACTCAGTTCCTACATGTTTTCTGCTCCTGGCCTGTTGTTTACCTTCCTTTACATATGTGCTTTATTTCACGCTTTTATTAATCAAGGTCTTCCCCCCTTCCCATGCCTTGTGTTTCAGAAGTAACAAAAGAAACTGTATCAAATCAATAAATTCCTAGCTGAGAGGCCAGCTCCATCTAAGCCCTTAGACCCACTGGGCATTGGCTTGCTGAGTGTAACCTGAAATCTTAAAACACTTTCTAGACGAACATTAAGGTACAAATGAGGGTTGGTTTGTCTCTCAAGTCAACACTTAAAATGAAAAAGTTGATGATGTTTTCATTGAGGTGGAAAGAGTGACAGACGGCCTCTTGACAGAGGATTACCAGGAGAGAGAAAACAGAGCTAAAGTTCTGTTTTCACTTTCCCACTGCCGAGTGAAGGAGGGAGGTCGGGGGGCTGGGGAGGAGGTTGAGAGTGGGGAACTACATTTTTCCTTGTGTTTTTTTGTTGGGCTCAGTTACACATATATCACCATGGCTAAATTAAAAGGCCTGTATTCTGCTGATGGATGGGCAGTAGGTTATGCATGGAACCACAGGAACTCTCAGGATAACATTGGCAATACCTGCGCCACAGTGAAATTGACAGTATAAGCTGACTGTTAAGCTTCCTTTCCAGTAACAGGCTGGGATTCAGTCCATGCAAGTTCTTTCTGTACTTATCTTTCTGCAGCAAAACATTTCAGGCATCTTTTAGGGCCCAGTCCTCAAAAAAGTACTTAAAGACAGAGAAGTGGAAGTTCACACTAAACTCCCCTGCAAGATCTAGAAATGGGAAAAAAACAACTCGCACATCATGAGAAAAAAAGCAGAGCTAATTCTGGGGTACAGCTGAGTGCTCTGAGATGTACTATAGCTATTCCAACCAGGAATAGGTCTTCCCCAGGCAAAGGGAGAGAGCACAAGCAATGACAGCAAATATCCACGCTTACAGCATTGTTAAATGAAAACAAGGGGAAGTTTTCTAGTAACTCACACCCTTGGCATGATAGATGCCTACTCTTCTTCCCCTCTGGGGTTAGGCTGTCCACTTTACGTGGAAATTGTAATACCTGACATCTCTCTGCTGCAGCCCATGTGTCAGGATCAAGCTATGACTCTGTCCTTCCAGATGTCTGAGTTTCCTTTGCTCTGAGGTAGTAGACTATTCCCACTAGTGGAGACCTCTGACAGCAGCATTTCCAGGAGAAACAACTTTATTGTCTCTGATGATACTTATGTTTCGGGATGCTGGGCCATTCTGTGGGAGCAAAGGGAACCTGGATGACAAGAAAAAGCAGCTACCCTCTTAGTGACCTTTTGCTGTCTTGCTGCTTGGCTGGCTTTGCCCATATACCTCAGGACAGCTGTAGCAGGAGTGGGGCAATTGGATGTCTTCCCAGCCAAAACATCTATTTTCAAAGGGAAAAATTATTGTTACTTTCTGAAAATCAATCTCCTTTTTAGGGCCCTCCAAGTCAGGCTCCCCCACAATTTCTGCCATCTCCTGGGAAAAAAAAAACAAAAAAACAAAAAAACAAAGGCAAAATAAAACTACTTATCATGTCTGACAAATCTTGGCCAGGTTCACCTCTGCAATCTCATGGCCAGAGTAAACACTGCAAAAGACCCACCACACACATGTTCCAGCAATGTCTTTCCGCCACCACACATGCTCATGCAAAAGTTAAAAAAAAAAAAAAAAGGAAATAAACAAAGTTAAAGATGATTGAATAAATCACACATACAGTGAATGTGAACCCAGGTGGAAATGTTTAGCATGTTATAAAATACATTTTATTTTTAAGTAAAAAAAAGATAGAAGTAGAGACACTTCTACAGCAAGTCTGGTCCTAGACTGGAAGGCTCAAAACGTTGTAGAACTGGGTAGTATCCCTGCACTGCTTGGCACCAGAGTATCTTGCATATGTTGCCACTCTGCCATTAAAATGCAGGCAAGAATTAGACCTTGATGCCAATATGTAGCAAAAGAGAATATCAGAGTAGGTCTCTACCTATAGCAAAGCAGCAATATAGGGAAGACAGGGCGGCATGATAGACAGACAGACAGATATGAGGGTGACCAGGCCCACAGTGTGATGTGGGCAACAGGAGAGCAAGGATTGATCATAAGGATGGGACAGCACTGAAGAGCAACTGCAACTGGATTTTGGAAGAAAGCTCCAAATGCAAGTTTTTGAAGGACACTTTTTTGAGGGTTGCTTTGTGTTTTCTTCATTTTTGTTGTTTGGTATCTTAAGTAATTGTTCAATCTGACCATTCAAATTTCAGCACTGATTTGTGATCTCCAGGATATCCAAAATTGTATTCTTTTTTGAGTGCTAAAGTGCAATCATTTATTGACAGAGAAGGAGGCAGAAAACAAAGGGAAAATTAAAAAGAAATTAAAAGAAAGAGTAAGATAAATCAAAAATGCAGAAGTGAGTAATATTGCATGGAAAGTGTAAGGGCATCCACATGTATTTATGTGACTTTTTTTCTGACATTTTCTATGTTTTATTACATTTTCCTGGCAGAAAAACACAAGCTTAAATAACAGAGGAGACCGGCTTACTTTGGTGATGGGAGGGGCTTACTAGGCTGACTAAGAGCAAGAGCAATTTGGACCTATAGGTAACCTGGGGACAGCATTGTTCCAGTCGGAATATTTGTCATCGGAGGCTACTTTATATCACAGAGCGGGGTAATTGCTACGGGCAGAATGTTTTCCTGAGGCAAGTTGGTAGCAGTCAGCAGAATTGCAGTAGAGGTGTTTAGGGCCATGACAATTTTGAGACATCTTTCTTTCCTGTTCAGGAGCAACAGGAGCAGGAAAAGTACATGTGCTTCACTGAATCAAGCCAAGGCTGGGGAACCTGTGACTGACAACATCTGAGAGACAAATTCATTCATTTTGAAGTACATTACATGCAGTCTATATTAATCTCTTACAGGAAGCAGCTCCAGAGGCACGGTAAAGGTGAGTTTGCCTGTGCAAACCAAAAAAGGTGGTGACGCCTTTTTTCCCACTGCCTGAACTGTCCACCCTCCCCATCACCATGTCTCACTGCAGTACCAAACCTACTGTGAAGCAGAGCAATGGAGCTCCTCATCATCTGTCCTAGTATCAGGGCCACTCCTTTGTATCTGTTTCTCAGCACATGCATAGAATAAGGAACCCCTTTTGATGGCTTTAATCATAAAAGAAAGCATACAATGCAGACAAAAGACTTCCTGTTTCCCCATAGCTCTCTTCTTTGTATTTCCCATTATCTGCTTATAATTTCTCCTTCAGGCCTAAATCAGATAATGCATCATGGCTGGAGAAAAGATACCAGTGTCTCTCTTTGATCCATGATCTTCGGTGTTGCACAGTTATTAAACTTAGATCCCCGGTCCCGAATGTATTTTCTACATTGCTTTGCAGGATGTTAAAGATCCACCCTGGCCACCCTGGAGCACAATTACTCCGAAGTGAAGAAGGCATGGGAAACCTACCTGGAATATAAGCATAAGGAGGATAAGGATAAGGATAAGGATAGGCATAAGGATAAGGATAAGAGAATAAGAATAAGGAGCATAAGCAGTACGCTATTCTGTACCCACTCAGTGATGTGTTGCTAAAAGTCCTGAAGTCTAAAGTTAAATGAAATTATGGTGAAACTGGAACGCCCCTTTGCTTCCAGCAGAAGCAGTGTGAGGGCTGTGCATCCTCAAAATGGGGTAGTGCTATCCCCGACTGCAGGTGCATGAGGAGGAAGTGGCTCTTATGAGCCTTACATTTGCATTTGTTATCTTCCCAGGTCCCATACACAGCAGTACTAGAGGAAAAGCAAATACAAAAATGCAGATAAGTGTTTGCTAAATACTCAGGGAAGAGGAGAAATGGAAATTGGCATGCGATGGAAATGTCATGAAATGCAGCTGCACAGCTTCTGTGTTTGTTTGGCAACTGACAACAGGCCAGAGGAAATTTCTTTTCAGAGGTCCGCTATAGGGACCCCTCTTCTTCACTGTACTCTTCCGTTGGCAGAAGTGGTGTGGCACAGCTTTCCTTCACACACTTCAGAGGTGTGTAAGCACCCATGTAGGCAGAACAAAAACATTTGCCCTTGTACTGCTAATAAATGTAAGGCAAACTTTGAACAGGGAGCCCGCTTCTTAAGACACCTCATTAACTCTAGTTTTCTAATGAGGAAAACCACTTTTTCCAACTGCAAGGAAAAGCGAGCAACAGACAGCAAACGCCGGCTGGGTTGGGATCGACAGAAGGGATTCAGCTTGCTTTCATACCGGCAGTTCTCTCCATCATCTGCTGAAAGACATATGTAACAGTTACACTAACAAGGAAACAGCGATAAGATCAGGCAGGATCAAGCTGGGACTGCGTGAGCATAGCAGTACAGTGCTGTGGTGCACCTGCTCTGCTTCAAAGGATTCAATCTACAAGCTTTTTTCTGCTTCAAAACTGTGTGCCTGTCCACAGTGCCACTGTTGCCCAAGCACCTTCCCAGCCTGGGAAGCAGCAGACATAGGAAGCCAGAGGAAAAAATGCCCCCTGAAAAGAAAAAAATTATCTCAAGTCACGTCATGCTCTTTCCTACAAGTTTGAGATAAGAATAGTTGTAGTATGGCAGGAAAAACGTCAATTTAGCCATGTTTTCCAATTCATGGAGATCAACATTGGAGGCCTAGGGAAGAGTGAAAACAGGGGAAAACAGCCATACAGCGGTAACATCCACCGTTGTCTTCCAGCTTCCACATATCTGCAGCTCACCGGCTTCAGAGCCAGATGTAGCATCTTCATGTTAGATAATCCTTGATAAGTCTTATTCCATTAACCTATCTAACTCCTTTTAAACAGACATGGATATGGCACAGAAGCATACACGTATACTTTTCTCTAGATTAGAGGAGTCTGCTATTTTTATGACTCATCCTGTATTTGCCGTTGGAAAAGCTGAAATGTATTTTTCTCTGGCTCGGTTTCACGAACACTAATGAAAATATCAGTCTTCACAATAGTAGGTATAAAATGAAATTTCATATTTCCACATTACTCAACATGTAAATATTTGGTAAGATGTTATGTTTATATAGTAATATTTAATTAAATATCCTAGGATTAACAGATGTCCTAAATCCTTTTATGTACAGCCATCTCAGATATTGCCAAAACCATAACAAATTATGATAAGTTTGGAAATACACAAAAAAATGCTAATTTTTTTGAAAGAAGTATTCATAAACAAATCTTTGTACCTTTGCGGAAAACAGGTACTGCATTGTAAATATTTATTATAGGAGTATTATTAAGAAAGAGACACAGCAGGAGCTGTGCAGCTGGAACTAAGCTGCTATGAATAATTTTGTTAAAGAACACTGTCAACAATATTTATACTGTGTCCAAATTGTGCTAAGTTTTTTACACACTATTAAGAAGATAAGATCACATACCTATTGTGGTGTTTGGCAACTCGCTCAGAGCCAAGAAGTCTGGTCGAACTCCACTGCAGTCAGTGCCTAAGCTCTTAACTGATCAGCATTGTGCAATGTGTCACTCTGCACAGCGCGTCTCACTCCAGGACTTTCTAAAGGTGCAGTTCCCCATCCCTACACTCCTGCCCGGCTGCGGCTGAGCAGTGGTAAAAAATGGGGTTCAAGGAAAAGAAAGTAATTAAGCCCCTAACGCGGTGAGCTGCTAATGAGTATTTTAAGTGTCAAGAGTCGTCTTCTAGGCACATTCTCGTTCAGTGGAGGCACAGTGGAGAGAATTACGCCCTATTGTGCACATACAGACTTCAGACCATTTCTGTGTGTCTGGATTCTGCTCAGATACTCTGCTCTGTCTTTACCAGTTCAGGGGTAGAGAAAGTTACAGGTGAATTCATGAATGCAAACAAATATAAACTCTCACAGGTTATAATTATGAATTAGTACATACATAACCAATCTAAACTCAGGTATGTATGCTTATGTGGTGTACTTTACCTACTTCTTATGTTGTGAAAAGTTTACACATTTTAAAAATGCATGGGTTTTTGGTTTTTTTTAAATAGTTTTAGTTTTGTTTGGATTTCCCTGATGGCACCGTATATTAAATACTAGTTAGGGTCAAGCCAATAACTTGCAGTTCCATAGAATTCCTTCCTTAGAGCATTCAGTCATATGATTTAGTTTTAGATAGTCCTGCGAGGAGCAGGGAGTTGGACTTGATGATCCTTATGGGTACCTTCCAATTTGAGATATTCTATGATTCTATGAAAATCATATAGACTGATTTTTCCCCACAAAACACCCTAGGAAATTAGATCAACAGAGTTGCCTTTCCAGAAACATATGATTCAAAAGAAGATTTGTTGTCTATCAATCAAGTTTTGGATTGAATCCAGATGGCTGATTTTAGGGATAACTTTAAATAGTAAACTCCAAGTTTTAACCCAGGGTTCTTAAGAAAACAAAGCTTGTGAGACTAGAACTGCTGTCTGTATCTATTTGTCCATCCTGTTCACCACTAACAATGTTTCAACCATTAATAATTTCAATCCAGTCTAACAGAGAAGGCGAAGTCTCCAGTACCACCAAGTTTTTCCAAGTCCAGAGAAAGCAGCATCCAGGTAGAGATAAGGGACCCCTGTGGCGGTCCCTTATGGGGTGCTAGAGGACTCAAGTTGGACAGAGCCACCACAAAGGCTTCATCCACCAAAACAGACTGTGGATCAGAGCTCTCGCCCAGCCTCAGCATAACACAGCCCCCAGGAGACAAGACCCTTGGAAGCCAGACAGTAACTCTCGGTAGCTCGGTTTGAAGACGGCGATCTGGAGGTCAGGCACTGCAGCCTGCTGCTTTTTGCAGATGGGTGGCTCTGCAGCTCCTTTAGTGACAGAGGGTCTTTAATCAGCGGAGCCATCACAACGAGTGACCTCCTGGCTCTGACTTTTGCAGGACTGCATTATGTGCTGATGCTAGTCGCTGCCCACAGGTGGCAGTGAGCCTTCACTGTTCGCGAAAGAGAAACACCAAAATTTCCTCTGAGCCTTGCTGGTCTTCGTGGGCAATGGCTTAACAGCCCGGTTCCTCCTGAAGCCCTGCTTGAGGTGCTTGGATTTGGCTTTCTGCGAGCTACTTAGCGGAGGACTGGCCGTGCTTTTCAGTCCTCTCTGCAAATGCTGTAACACAATCTGTATGACTGGGAAGAGTTTGTAGGCCAGTCAGAATGAGGAAGATCTGCCAAAAAGTTCATTCAAATCTGCAATGTCAAACTGTTTCAACACAGTTGAAAAAAAGTATGCTTCCAATAAGAACGTGTTGCAAATTTGGTGGTCATTTTATTATCTACAGCTGCCTGAACATACACCTAGTGGGAAAAGAAAGAGAACGCGAGGGGAAAAAAGAAAAGCAACTGAACAGATCAGTGGCGATCAGAAAATTGCTCATGCTATTCAGAGTAATAAACTTTGCTGTCGACAAATATAGCTTCCCTTGGATTTTCCAAAGGATAAAATCACAATTGTTTACATTTAAGAACTTCTTTCTCCCATGTCCTTTATCACAACAAAGTTATTTAGGTTTCCTATGAAACAATGATATACATTTCTGACGTTCCAAAATACATGCTGAGTGCAAGCTTTTAAACCTGCATAGATAAACAGATTAGATTAAAGGACTCTTGGAACAAAAACAATGATGTTGAGTGGAAAAACATACAGTAAGTAACACTTAGCCAATCTGTACATTGAAGATGTTTGTATATACTACATAAAATCTGGATATATGTCTGTCCCTCCATTTTTGTCCTGGAATCAATAAATACATGAATCATATAGGGGGGTTTACCCCCTTTTTTCTCTCCAGCAATAGCAGCAAACTTCAAAGTGTCAAGTAACATCAGCAAACCAAAAAAGCAAACAAATGTAATTTTTTCTCAAACACACCGCTGCCCAAATATGAAATAACTATGTGAGTTTTTTCTCTGCTTTCAGACAGCTGTGAACATCTGCCAAGTGACTGGAAATCCATTGCATGTGGTGCCACCTGCATCTTGATATACAGCAACAAGCCAAGTTTTGCCATCATATACGTCTTCGCGTCTCCACAGATCCACTGGGGCTGCACACATGTAACTGAGAGTTTAATCCCAGTGAAGATCTGTTGTGTTGCCCAGTGACCAAGTTCAGTGAACTTCAGTGGAGTCACAGGATGTAACTGAGGTGAGACCCACTCTATTTACCAGTAAGCACCTTTATAGTAAATCCTTTTACCAGTCTGAAAAGTTTCCCATAAAAAAAGGGTATTCTGACAAAGAGGAGGCTTTGCTACTAGCCATCTCCAGCTCAGTGGGCTGATTTGAAGATAAAAGTTACAGTGAGGTTTCTGTTATTTCCTAGTGAAAAGGCAGACCTCTGTGAATTCTCTACTCCAAGTCCCTGGGCCAATGTCAAGGCACAGGTCCTGCGCGGAAGACCAGTTCAGGAGCTACAGCTAATGAGAAAGATGTCTGGGAACAGGACCTCAGAAGCCATCAGAGTCCTGCTTCTCTGAGGCAATGGCCAGATTGGCTTTCTGTGGGACAGTAGATACATCATATTCAGCACCCAAACCAAGCTGATTTATTATCGGAGGAGAAGCTTTAAAATGGCCCTGGTCTGGATGTCTGGGGCAAGCAGGAGGCTCATCCCCAAGAGTTTGGCGGTGCAGATACAGAAGGTGAACTGCACATTGTTTTGTCTCACAAGCCTCGTGGTTGCAGGAGAGAGGTTTTATTCTCAGGCTGCCTAGAAAGAGATACAGGGCAGACAATGTCTGTGTTCTACAGGAAAACAAAACCCCTCTAAAACAGCCCACAAATTACCTTAGGGATTTAGGATGTCATTTTTAACTCTGATTGAGATACCTCAAGGGAAAACATCAAATAGACATTTGCATTTTATATGCTGTTGAAATAAAAGAAATCCTTGAAGTCTTTGTTATTTTGTATACTTTGTGCATTTGCAACTGTGTGTTTTGGGCAAAGTCAGTTTCACATGGTCTGCATATGGCAATTTTATGCAGGAAAAAAATTCACATACAAAGCAAAGCCAGAATCGTCTGGCACATTGCTCCTAGGGACAGATGGTGCCACCTGCATCCTGGAGTAAGAATAGTCCCAGCCAGGTTTGTAGACAATGACCTATTTAAATGAGAGAGGGGGAAAAAAAACCACACGAGCTCTCTTCCTTATCTAAGTACAGAACATTTACAGCAATAGAGAATGATGAAAACTAAGAGTTATCAAGAGCTGTATTTTCACACTGAGACATAGCTCTGAGAGAGAAAACATGGAAAAAGATATTTCCCTGTTGCTATTCAAACCTGTTATTTCTTTCTTGCCACCCAGCTTCTTTTGCAAAAATGTATTTCAGATACAGGTTTTGGGTTTATATAGAAATTATCAACCTCCAGGTCTTCTTTCTCTTGTTCCTCTGACCAAGGTTTTTCAGCCTTACAGTTTAGTTTAAGCCGAGCTTTTTGATAGGTTTATAGTTGCAACAAATTTGCAGTTGTGTGTTCATCTCAATATCATATTCTCTTGCCACTGAAATGAAGGATGTCACAAATTCAGCTCTGAAGGGAGCACTGAGCGCTGAAAATCCATTTGAACTTACATTTTCTTTAACAACCAGCAAGAACAACCACAGGAAAAGTAAATAAAGGGAGGAGAAAGAAGGGTAAGCATGTGAGTTTTTCTTGGTATGAAAAGTCTCCTACTTACAGGAAAATCATTTATTTTGTCTGTTATTATTGAATTCCATGTCCTGGTAAGAAAGCGTTTGTGTTGTGGGCTTTTTGTCTGTGTAGAATGGTGTCTGAAAACAGATATTCTTTCACTTATTGAGTAACAAATTTTTCTCAAAATTGTGTGTGTTTGTATGGGTGTACAGATACATGGCTATACACCAAGGTTTATGCCTAGTGAAGTAGTAAAAATCTGTACAGGCAGTAGTTGACAATGGTTTCGATTCTTTTCCAGCATTGTTAATAGGAAATCTGATGAAACCTGATTTCCTTCTAGAGAGAAAGGAAAAGCTAAATAAACTTATAGTTTTAACTTTTAGTATAGGTCTTTCCTTTCTAGATTTCTCCTATCTAAAGAAAGAAGAGTCTGTTCAGACATCGTATCTGTTTGATGTGCTTGAAACCAGTGGATGCTACAAGGTCGTTCTATGTGTTGCAATGGTGAATGTCCCCTAAGTTTTCGTAGCTCACTTTTTGGAAATAGAGATCATTGGATGTCTTCTACCTATAGATAACAGTAAAAATTTAATCCATACAATTTTTACACTGTTACCATCATTATTTTATATTGGGCTGAAGACAGATGGCCACCCTATTTGCGGTATTGTTGTTTTTAGTCAAAATAAGGAAATGCTACAAAAATCAGGCTATACAGAAACACTTTACCAAACTTCTATAAACTTACAAGGAAAGTTTTTTTCCATTTGAATTTCAGGTTGAAGTTTAGTTCTGTCTTTAATTTAAATGCCCAGTTTTGTCTGTTTCTAGTTAGAATCTTCTGTGGTGGAAAAATAAACACTACCACCTCTCAGTGCAGCTAAGTACCATGGGAATGAACATTCAAGGACATGCTGATGTACTCCCTTCAATGCTACAGTACAACACCCAGTCCTGTACTTTTTAGTTATTTTTTTATTAATAAAATTGTAGAAACATTGCTTGAAGACTAACTAAATCCAGAATGGTGGGTTTGTATGCCATCTATGCAATTTAGATAGCAGGGGTACGAGGTGCTTGAGGTTGTTAAATTTTTTTATGCTCTCTCTTTTTACACTAGAAACACTGAAATAATTTTTTTAATGTCAGTAGCATATGTGTTTTCATAAACAGTATTTCTATTTTACTCTGCAAATACAATACAGAGGATATCCCTTTTGCCAGGAAAGCAAGGCTTGATAAACTCAAATTAAATGGAATATAATGAAAAGAAATGAATGGGGGCTTTACAGTTTAGTTCACTGAATGGTTTTAAAAAGTTTCAAATTAAATGACACATTAAAAATACCTGCTTTGCCAGTTTTTCCAGCAGAAAACAACTACAACAAAAGGTAACTAAAGCTCTTCTGATGTTTGAATTACAACAAAACCACAAGAGAGAATTTTGAACAGAGGGCGGGCTACAGACAGCACTGAATAGAGTCTAACCAGTGACTTCTGCCCCTATAAGCCTCAGTGGGGTGTTAGTCTCACATGCAAAAGTATACAATAAGCCAGCAGAAGGAAATACAGGTTTTAAAACTGCTTCTTTTACGTTAAATCTGGTTTATCAGACCTCTCCAGGTGGGGTCTTGAACAACAAACTGACCACATGGTCATAAATGGCTATTTTCCTTCAACTGCCTTTGACAAGTTATTTTCCAGCCTAATATTACCGGCAGCTTAATTTCTCTTAATGACTGGATATACGAGCTCCATCTTCCAGAGGAGGTTTTTTCTCAGGAGGAAAATACATATAACCTTATTTGTTTCTTCGGTAATTTTTTCAGACCCTGCTGTGTGATATAGTACCTGTCTCAAGGATGATATGCCAAAAAAACTGTAGGTAAAAATCAGATACGCTTTCTAAAGTTTTGCTGCCTATAATTTTCCTTAAAGTTAGTGAAAAATTAACTTCTCACGTATAATCAGTGCCAGCATTGAATTTTTCTGCGCTGTATATTACTTCCCAGTCCTGGGGAAAAAAAAATAAAATAAAAAAGAAAGGTAGTGTTTGTTCTGGATTTAGAAGCAAAGAAACCCAGCAAGAACAACACTGTGTGGTCCACAGAGCACTGAAGGAGCAGTTAAGCTTTTGGCATGGAAGAATGCTACAGCTGAAGGCAGAGATTAAGGATAGGTGGGATGGCTGGTATTACTTGCTTGGAAGCAGTGACTTTCTGCAAAGAACTAGGCAGCCTGGCTATCAAGTGTTTGCTGCCACATGCAAAGGCTTCTCTTTACACCTTCTCATAAGTTTCTTTCATATTTTGTCCAGCCATAGGAGAGCGATTCATGTGTTTGTGAATGTTTCCTTCTCAGAAAAGAAAATACAGTGAAATGAAAAGATCAACCACTGTGAGAAGACTGACTGAGAAAACTATGACTGAGAGTGGAAGAGTAAGGGGAGTATGACCATAAGAGAGAAGTGGGGAACTAGGGTCTATCAGTAGGGCTGTGCCATGAGGACACTAGAGAAGCAGAAAATCTGGACCACAGGCTGAATTAGTACAGTCTCCTGCGGTTCATGGTGTTTGCTAGAACCAAGTAACCCACAGATCCTTATTCCAACTGGATCACAAAATATTTGCTTGGTGCCACCTTTGATGCCTTCGCGCTAGCCAGATGAAAGTTTTCCCATTGGCTTCTGTGGTCAGGTGCTCAACTCAGGAGCAGAAAGAAGCTAGATGTGTCCCTCAAGGAAAATGAGAATCAGGCAGGAGGATAGCTGGTAGATCTTGGCTGGAAGATTTAAGGAAGAAGCAGCTGTTTAAGAAATGATGGTCAAAATCTCTCAGCATAACTGGAAGAAAAGGCCTGTTATTAGGATAATTATAAATGCACGTCTCGAGCCTACTTTTACCATTTTACTGTTTTGAAGGTTATTCTTTTCAGAGGTGGGTTTGTAAGCTTACTGAAATTAGTTTCTTTTTGCAATGTCAGTATCTGCGAGGACACCATGTTTGTGTTTTTATGATGATTGTCTGTACTCCTTGAAGTATCGATTAGTCCTGAGGAACAGGCTACCACTCTGCCAGGTTGTGGATCAAAAGACTCTATTGCGAAGTACAAAGTAAACCACCACAGATGGGTAACATAAAGGCAGAAGTGGATAGCAATGGTCAGTATGTGTACTGGGTCTGGTTGGGATGGCATTAATTTTTTTCATAGCAGCTCACGTGGTGCTGTGGTTTAGATTTGTGACCAAGACAATGCTGATGACACACTCATGTTTTAGGTCTTGCTGGACAGCATTTGCACAGTGTCAGTCTTCTCTGTTCCTCAGTCTGCCTCCCCAGGATAGATTGAGAGGTTAGGAGGGAACACAACCAGGCAGGTGACTTGAACTAACCAAAGCCATAATCCACGGCATAAAACATCATGCTCAGCAATACAAAGGGAAAAGAGTGGGTTTTAGGAGAGCGAGCCATGTTTTGCTCAGAAGCTCTCAGGACATCTGCTGACCCAAGGGCAGAGAGATTGCCTTTGCAACGCTTGTTTTGCATTCTTTTCTTTTCCTCTTCTTCTACTCCTTCACTGAGTAAACAAATTTTATCTTGACCCACAGCTTCTCTTGCTTTTGCTCTTCCTTCTCTCTTTCCCCATCCTGCCGAGGTGAGGGGGAATAGTGAGTGAGAGGCTGTGTGGTGCTTTGCTGCCTACTGGGGTTAACCCACAACAGTTACGAGAGGCAGCAAGAAAAAGAACACAAAGACGTTTGAAAACCTAACAAGTGAGTGATGGATGTGCAGGATAGGCCAGCACACTGGCATGGTCTTGTAGAAAAAAGTGAGTTTTAAGGAGAGGGTAGAATGAGGATGTCATGTTCTTAATTTCTTAATATTGGCAGATGCAAGTCTCAGTTACAAGAGGCAGCAAGAAGAACACGAAGATGTTTGAAAATCTAACAAGTGGGTGATGGACGTGCAGGGGAGAACTGACATATAAGAGAATGAGACATGAAAAACTGGTGTGCAGAGGCTGTGAAGCGCTCTGAAAATAAAATATTTTATGTTAAACACCATAGAGGAAGGGGAGGCAGTACAGGGAGATAAAAGAGGGGTGATTTGGTGAAGTCTGTGTGCTGAAGAGAGGGATTTTGCGGGAGGATACAAAGTGAATATAAACTGATTCTTCTTTTTCAGTTTCTTTTTTCATTATTTTTATATCCAAAACCTTGTCCAGCTAGTAACGAGGGAATTTCACAATGCTGCTGAACAGAAGTAACAACACAGGGCCCAGGCACCGCGAACTGGTATGTTCTTTTATTTCAAAAACATAGTGAGCTGTGCTCATTCCTCACCTTTCAGAACTATTTCTACGGATGTCTCTAAGCTCACCCACTGCCCAACTTACCAGCACTGCATCTTCACGTTCAGGTGTCCATGTGCAGAAACGGACAGAGAGATTTAGTAAGCTTCTTATTAACACACACAAACGGACAGCAACATCTGGGAAAAAGAACACCAATAAATTTTCATAGTTGCTTGTGTGTTGCTTGTTCCATTTAGCCACATAGATCAACCTCACCACTATTTCACATGGCTCGAATGCAGAATGCCAAGCACGTACCTGTCGCAGGGTTAGCATAGTCCCAGCCTATGAAAAAGGTGTTTTACCTCAGCAAGCCATGTGTGTTACAGAAGGCTCAAAGCAAATGCCCTTTTTGTTTTGATTGTAAAATGTGTGTCACCCAAGCCCACTGGAAGAGGCTGCTCCTGAGAGACTGGAGAGGGGCAACTTGGAGAAAGACCAGCCAGAGACACTGCCTGCACCAGAGTCCTTTCCCATACAGGGATTGCACTGTGCTCTCTGAGACCTGTCAAACAGAAGTAGAGCTACTGTAGTTCTGAGTGGCAGACAGTACAATTTATTTTGTTTCTTCACAGTTAATGTTGTAGGCAGGATAATGTCTGGCTTGTTAGGGAGGGATGGGGTAGGGCAGAAGGAAGAAAGCTGCCTGGTCATATTTGCCTTCTCCTGAAGTGTGTGCACTCTGGATGACATGGAAACAGACAGAGGAGAAAGTGGGAAACTGGTTTTTGCCCCAAGTACAAATGTAACTTTATCGCTGTATTAAGCCTCGGAGCTCAGCACAGTACAAAGCACAGTGGTAGAAACACTGTCCAGAGGGCAAGCAGAGACTAGGAGAGCCCCAAAAGCAGACACAGAGATTAGCTTCAAAGTCAATAGAGGAGATAATTGTTTCTAATGGACCTGGAGTCCATAGTGCAAAAGTTGTTAAGTTGTAGGTAGTCATTAAAAACATGAGTTGAGGGACAACCTCTGGAAAAGGACCTGCCTCTGCAAGGACATAGTAGGGAGAAAATTCTTCATAAAAACTTGTTTTCTTTCTAGCAGATCAAGGCTGCTCTATTTTAAAGAGAAGGTTCCTGTAATTTGGGTTTTTTAATGTTAGTTGCTCTAATTTGGGTTCTTGTAATAATTCACACAGGAAACAAGAGCTCTTTTGAGATTTTTCACATTCTTTTCCAAAGAAAAGTTACAGGTGCTTCCACTGCCTGACTCTGGATAGTTCAAGATCCTGTGGTGCGTGCACCCTCTGTGCCTCACTGGAGAGTCCAATAAAGAATGTTTGTAAAAAAACCCAGTGCTATTAAAATCATAATGTGTAGACAGAGGTGAAGGAAATAAACACAGCACGCAAGGGTAGGAAGCCACACAGTCCCAGATCCCCACAGTATTCTCTGTGTATTTGTTCAGCTGCTGAGGGATTTCAGAAGTTACTGTTATGTTGGTTGCTGATGACGTTGGACAGTGCCAGCTAGGAGCAGGTCTACCCCAAAAAATTGTACCATTCGCCTTTCAGGAATGACAAAGCAAAGCTGGTGGTGCTATTATTGTAATTCTGTCTTATCTCCCTGGCTAAGCACTGTTCCCCGTGCTAACTACTTGTATTTTCAGACAGAGGAGAAGGGTGCTAATGAGAATGAAGTGCCAAAATATGTGTGATTTTATAAAACATATAAATATCTTTTGTATATATTATATTTATATACTTATATTTATAGATAAGATACAAAAGGTAGATTCCTTTAGCAAATTGTGGTAGAAGCAATACCTGTCCCACCAGGAGAACTGGAACAGGATAGCTCTTCTAGCTTGTAGGAAATAGCCAGAGAGGTTAGTCACTGTAAGGCTGTTACTTGTGTAACTGTTTCTGAGTTGGTCTGGGACCAGCTAGCACCAATATTTCAGAAGACTCTTTTCTTCGATTTGTGTTACTCACATGCAAATGATAGCACTTGAAAGACAGTAGAAATTGTTCTATTTACAGTGATTTTGCAGACAGTGATGAAACACTGAAAAGCATCCTCTTTGTCTGAAGCAGAAGGACAACATTCTCCCAGCACAAGGGATGAGTATGGCATTCCCTACAAATGCAACCAGTTTCCCAACACAGGAGGCAAAGTTTTCTTCCAGTACATCAGATATCAGCCTGTACTGAAGATATGCACTGTTTACTATACAGAGTTATTGCTAAACTATAACTGGACAGAACTACAAAGGACACATCTTAAACTAGTTTTGTAGGGCATAATTTCTTCTCCCAGTCATACTGCTCAAATGCCTCTAAATACTGACTCATTGTTGCACTGAACTTGAAACGTGCCACTTTAGTTGTCTCTTGTAACTTGTTCAGCAACACTAAACAGAAAACCAGTTCTAAAAATGGTGGAGACAACATCTTAATGATGTTGACAGCTACTTGCTAGGCTAGAAATGTCCTGCCTCCCCTATACGTCCTCCTCGAGTTAAATTTCAGTGACCTTCAGAAATTATGTTTACCAAAAAATGGCTGACAAAACTCACAAGAACACAGATGTGCTGTATAAATGCATCTTCCTTTCCTTGCCTGTACAATTTCAAAAATATATATCACACCTGTGAGGGAACATAAAAGGTGTGGCTGAGGTACAGTCTGCAGCAGCAGGAAAGCTGCTACGTTCTTCCTATGTCTAAAAGCCTCCAAGACAAATGAAAAAGGTTCAACCTGTGCTTTTATAAGCAAACTTAATGGCATTTCCTGGGCCACTGTTTTGGAAACAAGCAAAAGGGTTTGAGACCCCTTTTGCCAACATGTCTGCAGTGGGGGGCAGACTTTATGCCATTGAGGGAGGGGAGAAAAACTTCATTAAGAGCCTTTTCACATTCTTGAAGTAACTACGGATTGAGGACCATCAGCAAGGTGGAATTAGGCCATGGCTTAGCATAGGGAATGTTGATGAACATATTTTTAGGCTGGTATCCTAGCTAACACTCAGCTGTTAGTTTATGACAAAATGAGAGCCAAAAAGCCATGTACAATATGGAGCATCTGTGTCTGCATGCAAAACATTTCGAATGTTTCTGAAGGGCTGGCACTGCATTTTTTCACTTCAAAGTTATCTAATGAAGGACAGTTACTGAATGCTTTTCTCAAGCCTCCTTATCCCATATAATCTGCCAGTGAAGGGCTAAGAAGGAGGAATCTGGGCCAAAACCCATGCATAAATGAAATGCTGGCAAAGGGAATACAGTTCATTTACACAGAAAAGGATTTGGCCTTTTCCTTTCTGCTGTTCTTCAATTGCAAGTAAGAAATGCACATTTCATAGGTGTTCTGAAGTAAAATCAGTGATTGGTCCCAAAAGCTACTCTGAGAAATTGCAGAAGAGCTCTAGAAGGTTGAAAACAAAAGGATGAACGCCTTGCAATGGTGCAATGTGTTAAAAAGGGACAAAAGTGCACATTTCATGTCAGTTGCAGGACAGTGGCCCAGCCATAAATATTGTGTTGGGATGATCCTGAAGGGCACTGTCCAAAGATGGCTAAATTCTAGAGAGTCATTAAAACATGGCATTAGGGATAATCTCTAGAAAGAACCTGCCCTATGGGGAAAAGAAAAACTTTCTCTCTTTGGAGGGTAACGGTCTCAAGGCTGAGCCTCGAGCTCCCAAGTCTATAATCATTATATCACACATTTATTCGTTCTGCACAGTTCTATCCCCCCTCCCACGATAGGGTTGTGGCAGAGATTTAAGTGGGCTGCAGCTCTCCCTCCAGCGTGTTGGTGCCTCCCTCCCTCCCAGCTTTCCATCCAGCCCACAGCATGCCTGCATCTCGGCCCTCCCCTCATCCAGCTGAAGGCAAGGGGAAGCCTTGCATATTCGCATGTCAAATGCCTAATGCTACATGCTAAATGAGACCTTTTTTTTTTTTTATAGCCAGTTCAAAGTCCTGGTATGTGTCACCTAACACAGTCAGCTGCACTGCTCCAAACACTCAGATTCATAGGAAATCTGGGACCTCTCCACCACACCATACCAGGACAACAAAGGCCGTTTTCATAGACTTTGGCAACTTTTATGAGGCTGAAATAATCACAAACATTTTGGGTTGTGCCACAGCCTATCCAATTCTAATTATAATTCCTCTCCAGCATTTAAAATGTTACTTTCAGTCAGTCTCAGTGTGCCTCTTATAGGGGGGAAAAAAAAAAAAAAAAGATTCTAATACCTATATCTGTATCTTACCTATAACTTCTCTGAATTTATATGAAGCAAGCAGCTACTAAGTGCCTAGGACATGGGGACTGCTTTTTCCCAGCTTGAAACATCACTGTGTACTTCACTCATTTTAAGGGGTAAACTTTATGAAAGGAGTAGCAGGATGAAAAGCAAAGTGCGTGTCTTTGCCCTACCTCTTTGTATACATCTAAGGTGCCTTTTTCTTCTGCCTTTTTGCAGCGGGATGGGCAAGAGGTATTTTACTGAATGCAATCATAATAACTGAATAAGAAGTTAGAAGTGTAAGAGTATAATTCCTAGTGTAGATCTTACAAATGGCAAAACTCTCACTGATAACAGTGTCACAGAGGAGTTGGCAAGTAGCAGGGGTAGTTCAGTTGCTGCATTTTATAATCAGAGATTTCACGAAGTTGTATGAATAACAAGTTTTTACATCTTACTGTGTATTTTAGATCATGATGTCACATTCAGAAACCTTGTACAGAGACTAATGTCACACGCCTTTCTCAAAAATAGCAGCTTAATCAGAAAAACTACCTGTAAAGGACCATGTTTCTTATTTTAACAGTAGACTTGAGAAAAAGATCTGCAAGACACAGAACGTACAATATGTTCTTGCAAAGAAAGATGATACGTGTGATGTCAGCTTACTGAAGAATTACTTGGCAGATGGAGGAGAAACAACAAAACCCGCAAGACCCAGCTCAAACTTTGGTTGATCTTGCAGCTAATTGCACCGCAGCTGTCCAGCAGCGGGCCTTGGAACACGCCGAGCACTTCTTTACACCTCCAGAAATATTTGATTTCTTATCCATGCCTTAAGACTGTGGTTTATTTACATTTGGATGTTTGCAGCAGTTCATGGTTTGCAACCAAGAACAAGCTACGCTCAGAATTCCCCCATAGTCTCTTATTTCTTCCCAATTCCCTTGGTAACCAGACAATATGGTGCAGCTGGACAGGATTTTAAATATGCATTTCTTATGCCATCTGCATGTTTCCTCTGACAGTCTTCTGCCATCCCCCACCGCACCAGGTGGAAAGTAGGGTTCAGCTAACAGAACTGAGAAAACCTTTCTGTTTCTTATAAAATTTTTCATTTTTTCCTGCGAGTGATGCAGTAAGACCCGCTGTCCTTCTGCTTACCTACTTGCTGTCAAAGGCATGGCAACCAGAGCTAGCTCAGGGATGTTTTTAAATTAGCTCAAGACAGCGTTGTTATGACAATGCTGAAAATAGACCAGCCAGTCCTGACCTCTCTGTAATTTTTACAGTTTGCAACGAGATACAAGCTGGTCTGATGGGAGATCAGTACCAAGACTGGTTAATTGAAAGCTGTCATCTCAGGTGTTTTAGCAAGCTTCATTCATACCTTTGGCAGATGCGTAGGTAATGTTTTGCTGGCTGTATTTGAAATATGATGGACACGGTATTCAGGAGGTAATGGTTTTCACACGTCAGGAGCTCAGGGATGAAGTTTTCTTCTGCTTGCCCTCAGAGTGCACTAGGATTTGCAGTCATTACTTAAGAGTTCTGCCAATGAGCAGAAATAACATGTGAGCACCGGTGTTTGTGAGGCTCTACTCAGCTGGGGGTGAACTGAAAGAATGTCCATTTAGCGTGCTCTTGGGCACTGACATGTTCATCTCTGCGCAAGCTACCAGGTCTGTGTCCGTAATGCCTGCTAGTCAGAGGCACAACGTAGGTGGGTGGGGAAAATGAGGATATACTGCAAGCAATTTGCTCTTGAGAACAGCTTTCACAGACATTGCGGTCTTGTTTAGAGCGCTCTGCTTCTTGCTTTGACTTTCTCGTCAGTGCTGCTTCACGCTATGTGTGTTGCTCACACACTGTGTGCAGCTGACTTTCGCTTGGGGCCTTTACTTGAGCCAGGGTTGAGAACGTTAATACTCACCAAACACATCAATGATGCCCATCTGCCCACATGGCAATGGGACTGTTCCTGAAACTGCTGTTCTTCCACCCTATTTTCTGCTGCATAGTTTCTCTCATGTTACAAGAAATAATGAATAATTAAATGTTTCCAAGGATCACATTTTTATAACGTCAGTTTCTCTAATCAGTTAAAGTCATAGTCCCAATCGACTGACACTTTACAGAAAATACCTTTCTTTCCTCTTGCACTATATGTCACTAATCACAGAAACTAAATGTTTAACAGAGGTGTAAGACACGTAAGAGGTGTAGATAAGATCTAAGCATATCCCAATGAAAGCATTTTGCCTTTTTTGGAGACCATACAGAACTCTGTTATCCACAGGAGCACCGACACACAAGAGGGAGGTTAGGCTCTCTGGGAAAGATACTTGGGTTGTGTCCTTTGTAGTACGTTCATCTCTCCTAAAACAGTAAGAGGTAAGTCTACATTTCTCTTCAAATATTTGTTATTCACTGGATAATCTCATACCCCAGGTGTGGTTTGCCTACTTTAGCCACTGAGCCTATTTCATATAAAAAGGCACTTACTAACACATTTTCTGAGTTACAGTATTTGTGTCCATATCTATAAACATCCAATTATGTTTTGAATTTTTATGTGCTATGGATCTTTTCAACTCCTTCCACGCCATAATGAACAAAATGTGGAGCCTTTATTTGAAAAATGGTTGCAAAACATAATCAATCAATAATATATCTGGATATTTTTCAGCTCTAGCTACATGATGATTAATACTTACCAACTAATTATACAAGTTTTATAAACACTCTAATTATGCTATGGCAAGGATTACCACCTTGGACCATGTGTCTCACATGACAAAAAGAAAATATGGCAAATACAGCAGAAAATGTGTGGTTTTGTGCTAGAAAATGATATGGTTTTTTCTACTATTTTAATGTAATTGTGTCCAGTCGCTTCTTTTTCTAGCCGTCAGTAGCCATTAGAAGATTAGTTTCTATGCTGTTTTGACTCACAAAGCTATCAGTTGATTGGTCTGAATTTCACTTTAAAGAAAAATACATTAGAAAAGCAAGGAAAACTGGGCCTGCTACTATGAGTCTTGCCTGAGAATCCCAACTTCTGACTTATGAACCTCCACCATTGCTTCATGCCATGAGGATATGATGTATTCATTCCCCCTTGAGGTCTAGTATCCTCGCTGCTTGTGTTTTTCCAGTGATAATAAATGATTGGTTTGTAACTCGGAACAAATTCTAGCAAATTCGTCCTGTGGTTCTTCAATGGGACTCAGTGTAGTGCAGCACCTTGTAGGAGATACTCACCATCTTTTTGCTGATTAAAGTAAATTCCACATAAATTTCAAATTAATCTAGAATATAGTACCCTGTCAAGCACAAGTTTTATGAAAAACATTGAAACAGAAAAAGTAATATAAATGTAATCACAGCTCCAAATAGAAGTACTTCATCTCAACCCTAAAAGCCTGCACAGCAACAAGAAGTTGTGTTTCCTGTATTTCCATATCAAGGCAACAGGGTTCTATTTCATTCTTTCCTCAACCACACATGAAGTGTAATTTTTTTATTTACATTACTTGCACAGAGCAGTTTGACTGATGAGATACTCACTCCATAGAAAGACCTTTTTCTGTGTACGAAAATGCATGTGGAGTAACCATACACTCTAAGTGGAGAACTGTGACATCAGTAAAAAATATCAGTTTCAAGTCATTATGCTGTTTCTGATTTTTAAGAAAGGCTACAGAGAGCTGAAGATAACTCATGATACAGATTGAACCAGCAACAGGACAGTGCATTTCAGCTGGTTAGAGGAGACAAAGCCTTTAACAAACTTGTTCCCTTTCGCTCATCATTTTTTCACACACTGTAGCAGGACCCATCTGCTACAGGTCTTAGAGGTCTTAGAGAAGCAAGGACTAATGCCTCCAGGTATCCTCTAAACCTATAATACATCTTCAGCATTGAAGTATGTGCCAAAATAAAGTAAGTAGAGCTAATTTCTCAGGTATTTCCAGGAAGCACTCTGATCCACATATATCTGCCCAAGTAGGGGATATTGCTGGTGGGTCTTTCTCCCCTTGGCATGCCTGAAGAGTAGCGCAAGGGTGAAAGTGGGGACAAGACAGGAAGTAGGCATGGTCTTCCACCAGGAGCACAAGCCTGACCATTGAGGGAATCAGCAGCCCTACATCCAGACCAGCTGTTGCCAGCTTCCTGCAAGGTGAGAGACTGAACACCTTCCCCAGGCTGGTGCCCCTCAGGATGTAAGGAAGGTTTTACACTATTTTTTCCTCCTAAACTGATTGCGCACACATATATGCATGCACACACACGGTCAACTCTCTGAGAGTGCAAAGCTAGCCACTGTGTGCTTACAGCATGAACTCCCTAGGGTAAAGCAACCCTCCTTGTTACTTCAGTTTGGGTTCTAAAATCAGATTGACAACAGTTTCCAGATGCTCAAAACTGCCTCAGCTAGGATGGTAGGACTTCATACTTTGCTTTTGGTCCACCTGTGTTACTGGTAGAGTTTTCCATCATGAACTTCAAATGAAATCAGTTTATTTCCTTTTCTGGAGCTGTGGTGACAAGAAGGATTTCCACCATGAAGTTTAAACACAGCCCTTTTTTTTTTTTTTTTTATTTAGTAACGCTGAATGTTTTAGCACAATGTGTAAACTGGTAAAAAGAATATAGTCGTTCATATTTTTATTACTGTAGTTATCCGTAGTCATGAGTTTCTACTGTTTCCTTTCCATATCAGTTCCCATCAGCAGACCTTTCTGAAAAATACCTCTTCACTCAAAAAGGTGCATAAAGTTTCAGGCAGATGGGCACATCAGGAAAAAGGGTTGACCTTCTTCCCATACACACAGTGTAGTGCAGGTGATCACCTTGTAATATCAGCAGAATTTGAAAAGGAGTATGTTTTGATGTATCTGTGAGATAAGATGGGACCAGACAGTAACACCCTCCTATCCTTTCCTGTGTTTTATTGAATTTTGATGGACGATAGGAGATCACCATTTCTGGCTCTGTTCAAACTCTTTGAGCACAGTACGAATTTGTACAATTCTTCTCCACATCTCTTGCAAATGTGACAACCACTAATCTGGGGAAAGAGTGCACTTTCCTACTTTAAGAGAATGCAACAGCAATGCAGAACCCAAGGCCTTAACAAAGTTTTTAAATCAGGGACAGCATTCAGTGGCTCAATGAGAGAGAAGTAATGACTGCACGGGTTATTTTTCTTGGGATCCTTACCTTTCTCTTTTGATTAATTTTCACACATATCTTGTCGTAGCTGACTGGGTAACTGATTACTTCACCACCAGAGCTATTGTCACAGTTGTTTATATATTTGCAGCTTTGTCACCAGCATCAGGTGTCTTCACGCACTTACGACAGACAAGATCTTATTGTCTTTAAATGGAGTGACTGTGGCAGTAGTGTCTGTGGAGCAATAGAAAGAGTAAATTCATTCATTTCTTCAGACTCAGCTGGTTTTGAACCATTCCCAATAGTTCCCTCTTTAATTCAAATTTGAAATGTTAGAAGAGATACTCTATAGTCTGTTCCAGCTATAAAATCATATTTTCCTTCTCATTCTGAGTGTCTGCAATTGTTCTTTCATAGTGCTTAACCTTTAAAGTCAGAAGGTCACTTGGAAGCTCTCCAGTCTGAAATGCAAACGTCCATATTTAAAATACAGAAACCCTTTTAAAAGGTTGAAGGTATTTTTATTTGAAAGCTCAGTTTATAATGACTGTTGTCCATCAACCCAGAACTACTTTCTCGCCAGGAATCTTTATTGTTTCTTTCTTATTACATGGTATAACAATTCTTTGGTACTCATTTCCTGAAGAAGATTACTTTTCAGTATCAAACTTCGCCAACAGGTCTTTTTTGGGCCAAAGTCTGCAAATCTGCATTGCAATGAACAGGGCGGCTTTCCAGGCATTACCGACTGCAGAGAAAAAGCCAATGTCTGTTCTACCGTTTCTTTCCCTGCACATTTACTGCTGATCATGAATGTACACACTCTGGGCTGTACTCATCTAAGAATTAGAGTTTCTTGCAATGAAACACAAAACCAAGAGAAACTCGGCTGGTTTTGAGTTTCATTACAAAATCAAAACTCAGCCCAATTTTGTATAAAGGTTTGTTAAGGTTCTCAAAGTCTTTGAAATAAACTGGGTGCACTTATGACTTAACTTGGCAGATTTATGGCCTCATATTGAAACAGGCATTTGAGAAAAAAAAAAGGTGCATCAAAATGAGCTAGACTTAAGGTGGCATTTTTTAGATGCACAACAGTGACTTAGAAGCCCTGTTACCAAAACTAGCTTAATCCCTTCCATAAATTTTGAAGCAGGGTCTGGCATTGAGCTGCAAGGCTAAAAAAATAGTGAAATTTGGCTTGATTGTATGGTGCTGCTGTCACATAAGTTTTTCAGACAAGGTGTTATCACCAACTGGAAATTTTGCTCTTTGCACTGAAAAGTTGAAAAGTTCAGTTATTTTCCAAAAAATCCACTTCCTTGAGATAGATATTAGAGACACATCCAGATAAAAAGCGTAAAAATTGACACCTTTTCAGTACAGTATTGAAAAGAGAAATAAATCAGGGTGTGAGCATGCTTGAAAATGCAGTCACCCAGCACCATGCTTGCACCACACCCCGTAGCAACAAATGAATTCTTTCTTAATAGTGTTGCAGAACTGTGTTAAATCTATCTGAGACTGGATTTGATATTCTGGTTCCTTCTGAACCTTGAGAAAGGGTGAAAAATATCTAGATCTGAATGCTAAATTTATGTAAAACTGAGGCCAAGCTTTGACCCAAGGAATATTTAATTATTTATGAAAAATGGAAAAGATCCAGAAAGAGAATTATGACTTCACTGTGGGATCTTTCCTGCTTTCTTTCTGTGGATCATTGCAGTTGTGGTTTTCATCAGCTAGTACAACTTTTCATTTTATTACTATGTTTTTAAAAGAGTGTTGTGGATCATGGTAGGTAATGGCATTGTGAATGAGACCTTGGATTTTCTAAGCTTGACTTGTAGTGTGTAGTTGTGCATCACTCTGGAGGACTGGATCTGATGTTATAGTTGGTCTTTCCCACATCAACGTCTTTATATTTATCCTAAATTAACCAATAGCCTGGTGGTAAGCCTAGTCCATGGATGGGAGGGAAAGTCACTCTTGTGATACTCTTGTAAGACTCTAGGATGGATCATTCTTCTTGCGGGGTCTTCATTAGAGATTCTTTCCTGAGCCTGAGAAACACTTTATCATAAAAGCTTTACTAAAAACTGATAAATTCCAGTGAAAAATCTCAGCTCAAAGTGACAGATTTTTACTGTAAAATTTTTGAAATTATTTTGCTGTAGAATTCCTGATCCTTTCTCACATTTTCCCTATAAAATTACCTACAGAATCACCGTGATGCGGTCCACCACTGCATAATCGTAATAAGAGGCTCAGATGTAAAGCAAGATTTGTCCAGTCAAACTTTACTGGAGAAATGGTTTAGAATCTGAGTGTGCAGAAGCATACATTGATTGCAAAGCATTTGAGTCAGGGTTGTGAGGCTGATCCATCTTTCACAATAGCTAGGTGAAAAGATTTCACAGTTGGGCATGTAATTAACACAGATTTCATCTGTTTTCCTTAGTGCTTGATATTTTTATTTTATTTCCTTCTGAAAAGGGAGTGCAAGAAATGAACATGTCTTACCATCTACACAGTTTTTTGTGAGGTTTTATTTTTCAAAAAGCTGATACAATTTTGATAATTCTAATGTTTTTTATAAAGGACTCAAATCATAATTACTTCTTTCAACCATCTATAAGCGCTCAGTTCTTTGTTATTTCCTTGTTTATTTCTAGTGCCACCAAAAATGTAATTTTATTATTATTGTAATATGCTTGAAATTTTTCTTTGGCATCAGATTATAGCCAAATCTTCAAACTGGATTATTTTTGTTGTGACTTGAAGGATCTTTTAACTCAGTAGCCCAGCTCTCCTTATTGCAGAGCAAGAGATGAAGGGTTGAGAATTCCTGAGTCCCACTGGGATACTCACGAATGGTCACATGAAACTCTTGCATGCCTTTCAGAAGATCCGAAATATCATTTGTAGAAATATGTCATCTGACTAATATGTAACAGGAATAAGTATTTTTCCAACCAAACATCTAAGATAACACCAGAGCTGTCTTTAAAACCTTTCCACACCACCTGCAAAAAACAGAGCAAAAGAAAATAAAAGAGAAACAAAAAACCTTAAACAGACTAATATCTTAGTCAAGGAAGTTATGCATTTAACAAGTCACTGTTGTGGAAATGTCTCCACTGTCTTCATCACATAGTTGATCACACTACCAGGAATCTTCTGTGATGGGCTTTGCACAACCTAATCTGCAATGTAACATTAAGAGAAGTTAGTGTTCTGCATTCTGGGTGACCCTGCAATAAGTCAAGCGAGACATACGTGAAACAGGGTGTATATCAACTTGATGGAGAAGAAATTGACGTCAAATCAAGATGGTCTGCCAAATGAAAGATGTTATGCACATTTTTGTTGTTCAGAGCAGGGACGGAAGTTGCTTTCTGGAACACATGGGTTCTGGAAAGCTAATGGAAATAGCTTGGGTTTTCACATTTCAGATGATCTACCATGTATTAGACTGTAGAGTTGAGTTCAAACCAATGCTCCCAGGAGAGATTCAGTTTCTGTGAGAAATCAGACATTCCTATCTCTGACTTATTTGACAACTGAGGCTGCCCAACTGCTCAGTTCTTCTCCAGTACTTGGCTTTTTACTTTGAATACAAAAAATATTTCTTAGCAAGGGAAATTATTGCACTCCTGACTCCTTTTCCTTCCAGCATGACTTCTGTTGAGTAGGAGCAGTAAGACAGCATTAAACGGGTGTCCCTTTTGCTCAGTGCTCTCCTCCACAGTGAAAAATATGTTACTGGTTTTTACTAGTGTTGCAGTGAGTTTACTTAACTCAGGTACTTCTGTGACTGGTGAAGTTACCTCACAAATCAGCCTGCCAAACCCTCAGGACTGGCCGAAGGGTAACCTGAAAGAGAGCTTTTCTTCTTACAATGTCTCAAGGGTCCCCATCCATTTATAAACCTCTTACACTGCTCAGCACTTTTGCGTATGGTAAGTGTGCTTCACCAACCTTGTCATGTCACCTCACAGCCCCTTGTTAACATATGGTCTTCTAAATGTAGATATTCATCTGCTTGACTTTCTTTAAAGCTACTAGTAAAAATTAAAAAAAAAAAAAAAAAAGGAACCCTAAATACAAAACAGATGTACAAGTGCACCTTGGGATGGATGTATTACAGAGACAAACCATCATCAGGCTCCTCAAGATCGCATTCTAGGGTTGTTTTATTATCACCTGGTCATGTGGTGTGCACCTGTGCTCTGATGGCTCTGCAACTGGCTTCAACACAAGAGCTCACAGGTCCAGAAATAGCCTGGGTTTTTTAACATCTCTCGTGTGGTTTTATTTTACTTTTTTCCCCTTTTTCTGAGCCTTGAGTTTTATGACTCTCAGGGCTTCTGTGTGCTCTTACTGCAGTGGGAGTAAACATCAGGCTTAATTTTTACACAAATTGTATACATTTTAAATAAAAAAGGAAGGGGGAAAATGTATAAATGCACTAGCAAAGCAGAAAAGGCGAGAAATAAGAAGAAATGTCAAAATGTCCATCATGCTGACATACAGAGAGACTACACTGGTGTGCTGAAAATGGTAATTAGGTGGCATGAACTGCTAGAGCTCAAAATGCCAACACAGAACACACGTGGTCCTTCAGCTGCAGAAGGCCTCCACTTGAGTGTCTTCATTCCGGGCTGCCAAGCCTCCAGAAAAATGAACACTACCCTCTGCAAACCTGCTCCCTCTGGGCCAGTGTGTGCTCAGCATCTGTTTGCCCACACTTAGGCAAGCCAGAGTGGCACCTGGCCACTGCCTTTGGAGGAGACCTGACCCGGAAGGCAGGCTCAGAGCACCTCTAAAGCTCACTGCTAGCACAATGAGCAAGTCACACTCGTCTTCCTTAAGAGGACATAGCTGTGGTGGTAGCTGCTGGCCCATTCTTCAGAGCACACACTTTGGAAATAGGTGTGCTGTGGCTGAGCTGGCTCTCCTTGAAGTATGTGGAGCATTACAGGATCCCTGTGCCATACTTCTTCGCTTGGGGAGTCTGAAAGCTCTGGTAAGAGGAAGGCAGGAGGCTGGAGATAGGGCAGAGCAAGCCAGAGGGAACATAACAACGATCCAAGGGCCAGGGGTCCTGTGGTCACTCCCCACATTGTACCTAGGCTTACCTCCCAGGGCTAAACTGCTTGGAAAGCAGGACCAGCTGAGGCAATGCTTTGCATTGGCTTCACATGGTTTGAATCTACCTGAGTCTAGACCGAGATTAATTTATTTTTTTTCCTTTGGGACAGCTGAAATACTGCATTCCTCATCATCCTCACCATGATTCTGGGTGGATCCACCAAGACTGGTAGATTTCCATGAGGTTTTTGAGTTAGTGAAGCTGAAGAATTGCTACCATCTGATAGTTCTTTAGCAACATGATGGGACTGGAGTTCTCCACCAGTTCCTAGTGGAGAGTTCTCTGCATCACAGTGGATCCTACCTGATATCATTTCAATTACGATAGCTACTCATTCAGACTTCAGTAGACCACATTCCAGACTTTATCACATGGCGAACATGTGGTCACATAGCTCTCCTACTGCTTAGTCTGATGTCTATTCAATATCCAAAGGCTTAGCATAGTTTTTAAACTAGCTTCTAATAGTTACGCTTGTTTTCTAATAGTTAATTTTTAAACATTTTTAATGTAACAAAACCCCTAAATTCCACTCCCTGCACTTAATACCCTAGCAGGGACATGTAGAAAACATGACTTGCAAGGTACAACTGGCGCTGTGTTTATGAGTTCTTGTACTGCAGCAATGCCAAGTGTGAGCCAGTTTCCTTTAGTGAGAGTCATTGTGCACTAAATTAAACTTCAGCTCAAGGTATCTTTACAGCAGCAGTGAGGAGCCAAATGCAGCACTTCATAAAAGAGCTGGGACTTATTCAATAGGGGAAGCTTATTTCATACAGAAATTAGGATGCAGGAGTGCTAATTTCTATTTGATTAAAATAGAGGTGTGTGTGATTTTAAAAAGGGGTCAGGAGAATTGATCTTTAAAAACTAGATCGTATTGATTGCCTCCACTCACAGCAGATCCAGGGGAGTCGGGTCTGCAGGCTGACAACTGTGTGCCCTATCAGGAAGGCAGCCTCCCTACCCCGTATTCAGGATGGCTTATCTGGAAGAGGGTGTCGATAGAGGATTCCCTGCTTGCCTACATGATTTACCTCTCATACCTGTAGCAGGGGCTGAAGGGGGTTCAGTTTGGTTTATTCTTGATGGAAACATTCAGTAAAGAAACCACTTCGATTTTCCTTGAGGCAAGTTATTTAAGCTAACACCAACTGCCAAGGCAATGCTGCATGCTGATGTGCTGATGTATATGTTACTATACCTACTGTATCAGTCTTACATAAACATCTAATACCTTCAGGTTTGCAAACTTTTCTTTCTGGTGCATCATTTTACCATACTTTCAATGTATTTTCCTTCTTTGCATTGTCATTGCAATTCTTCGAACAGTAAACCAGTCTATGTTTACATATGAATATCATTTTTCTTAAAAGTCGTGGGGTTTCTTTAAATTAATATTTTTTCCAGAAATTAGATATTAGGACTTTAAATTAAGAAAACACCTCATTGAATTCAGATGTTTTTCAACAATAGTACAAGATAGACAGAGAGAATGGGTACTTTCTATTTTTATTCCTTTCTATAAATTTTACCTCACATTTTGGGATGTGGTTCCAAAACTATTATACACACACTATTTAAACTTCAGCCGGACTGAGGTACAAAGTACCTCCCAGGATCCAGATCTAAATTGACAAATAATTTACAGTCAAGTTCAGAAGCTGTCTGAGACATCAAGCTCCCATTAGCAACCTCTGGGATTTCTGTAAAGAAAAAGACCTCATTTATTAATTTGTTTTCAGGATGTTATCCCAATCTTATTAGCATATAGAAAGATAAAGTCAGGGATGTGTACAAGCTAAGGGATGTTTCTACAGGCATTCACGCAAAATGCAGCTTAAAGATACTCCAAAATCAGCAGCTTAAAGTACTACAAAAAACAGAAGGAAACCAATGAAGTCCAAATTTTTTTTTCCCCTTATAACATACTCTTTCCTTGCAACATGTTTTTCCCTCTAACTTGTTCCCTTTCCAGAGTGAGAATAAAATCCCTTTCTTTAATCCCAGTTCAGGAGAACTTTGAGAGAGTTGAATACCTTCCCAAACTGCCTTTAACTTTTTTGTTAGTGGTAAAAGGTGAGAGAGGGAGTGAGAGTGTGCCTGTGGATGTGTTAAAGAGGGGGAAAGGGAGCAGAGAGACTCCTGTCAGAAATGCCTGTATCAGTGGTAGGTCAAAGAGGCTATGCTGAATTGCTGCTCTGGATTCGGTTTAGGTTGGGGATCAGGTTCAAGGCTGAATTGAGGTTAAGAGTTTTGGGTTACTGTGATGAAATTTTGAGACACCCTTGTGAAATTATAGCCCCTGATGATGGCAATCGAGTGATATCCCGGGGAGTAGGTTAAAGTCTTGCGCTAAGTCCAGTAAGAAGACTGGGTTGTGCGTAAGATTTGGAGTGTGAACACACTTCAGAGGATTATTAATTTGGGGGTTTAACTGATGGGTCTAAAGTTTGAATTATGTGAGGTTTATAATTATAGTCAGAATTTACTTGCACGTGAGGGGTAGGAGAAGAGAAAGTCACTGTTTGTTGCACTATTTGTTGTACTAGCCTGCTGCTTCCCATCCCAGGCTGAGAGGTGAGGGGAGGCTGGTGTGTTTTTTGGATTATTATTTGTGGCTGAAAGACGGGTTATTATGTTTAGATTAAGAATGGAAGGGGATACAGTGAGTTACAAATGTGGCAGTCCAGGGAGGAAGCAATTTTAAAGAGTCAGGAGATCCAAACCTGCCTCACCAAAGAAATATTTGCTTTCTTTTAAAAATGTAACTAAACCTTTTCCCTTAGGGTGATTCAGTTAGTTAGCAAGCCAAAATCTGACGTCATTATTTACCAGCTGACCCTCAGAAGAGAGGACTGGCTGCAAACTCTTCTTCAGCCTTTCCAGGAGGGGCAATGGATGAGATGGCAATGCTGCACATGAACTGGGGGGAGGCATTTCTGGAACAGTTTTCAAAAGGAAGCCCACCATCTATTTTTTTCTGTAACATGGCTTTGTGTCCTTTTGTACAAAATACAGAAGAGGCTTTAGCAGCGTTACAGTTTCAGCATCCTTTGCACAAATACAGCCCTTGTGTTTTGGTTTTTTTATGATGAGGACTGCTTGTGACACCCTTATTTGCATACCAGAACCATTTTTCTGCCCCACGCTTTACCTCCCTTGTAGATACCACCCATTCACTGGAACAGGTTTCCCAGAGAGGTTGCTGAGGCCCCATCGCTGGAGGTGTTTAAGGCCAGGCTGGATGTGGCCTTGGGCAACCTGGTCTAGTGGGAGGTGTCCCTGCCTATGGCAGGGGGGTTGGAACTCCATGATCTGCAAGGTCCCTTCCAGCCTAAACCATTCTATGATTCTATGATTGTGTAATGAATATTTGTTGTGACTGAGATACCTGCTTATAGAAATTACTGCAATGGAGATGACCATTCAGCTGAGCTTAAGATTTGAAGTGTGTCATCAGTGCTGTCATTACGAATGCTTTGACGTGAAGACATTGGTCATAATTTCTTTTTAACAATTCTAAATCTTGGAAGAAATCTGTCACCCTACGTGGAAAGAAACAGCTTTATGGTTTTATTCTGATGAAGTTATAAGACTAGGTGATACTTGCAGACCAAGGGGATGATGCTACTCCTGGGGTGAATCTCCAGCAAAGAGTGGTGGCTGTGAGCTCTCTCAGAATTGAAACTGGACCCAGCTGTGTCATGACTGGGGAGACAAGCCCATAGCGTGTCTGTTCCCCAAGAGGACGAGAGACCCCAAGGTTATTCTCCAACCTTTACAACTGGGTAGAGAGGTAAAAGGCAAAAATTGTACAATACAGGGTCTAGCTGTACAGTACAGTCTACACTGACCCCTTTTCTCCCCATAACCCATGTGCTCAATCTCTTAGAGGAACCAAAGGCTTGGGCAGCCCTTTGCCTCCACTTCTTTGGTGCTGAGGTATGGATTGCACTTCGTGCTCGTGCATGGCCAGGGCCAGACAACAGGATTCCAGTTCTTCCCGTCACAACTGCACGTGTCTGTAATTCTAATAAAAACTAATGGAAAACTTACTGGAACAGAGATCTAAATCTCAGTCCCACCCACCTTCTCTGATACACAACTTTAAAAAAGTCACAAAGGGGTTTTCCTGTAAAGACTGCAAGGCAACATGTATTAATTAAATAATGGCAAAAGGACTAAGCAAGGATGCAAGCCATTTTCAGGAATGTGTGAGGAGATCTGTATTAAATATTTAGTCAGCACCAATATATAGTAAATATCTGTTCTTCTGGAGAGCACTTGTAAGCTGTTTTATTGAACTGAAGTTATTGTAAGAATTAAATGTTCTTATAGTTTGATTATTTCCACACACTTTTTGTTGGAAACTTATACTAGAATAGGGGGCTGGCATATAATAACAAAACTTTATCACTCTTATTTATTATAACTACAACACACATGTATCCAGAGTGTTTTCATTACTTCAGACATCTGCCTGTTGACCTACAATTTACATTACACAGAATCTACCCGCTAAAAACTCATTTGGTTGGATGTGTAAAACGTTTTTGTAAAGTTTGTATTCTCAAACAGCGTGGATTTTATGTGAAATGTTTCCCACAGCCTTTTCAGTCATAACTGTACAAATTCAAATTTTGCAATAACTACTTTTTTTGCTACAAGTAATTTTGATTTCTACAACATTGGGATGTTTACACTCTATTTTTTTATTTTCCTTCCCCAACTCACACATAAGTTGTGAGACTACTGAAGTGCTGTGCCTGGCTGCTTTCCTTCTGAAATTGTCTATGCACGGTGATCAGATTTGTCATCAGGTGGCAATGAACAAATTCATTACCAGAAACAGAATTCCTGCCATTTGCGCAAGTGACTCACCAATATGAAACTGCCCTTTTATTTTTGAAGTCTGTCATATCCTGTTAAACTTCTAGTTATGTGTTTAATGGCAAAGATCAGTAAATCCTTCTCCAGACTCATTGCATTTTAACAGTTGTCAGCATTATCCACTCAAATTTCTATGAAAATCATTGTGTTGTTTGTTGTTTTGTTGGTTTTTTTTAAAAAAGAAAAAGCTTACTTTTTACTATTTATATAGAATGTGCTTGAGTCTCTGGTTCTTTTCTGAGGATCAGGAAACTTCTGTTACACCTGAATGGAGCAACTTTCCTTACCTTTCTTGATCTGATCTAACACAGTGGAGCCATTTCTGCTTAGTTTAGTGAGAGGTGCACTGGGCTTTAAACAGCACCTGTTCCAATAAAATTCTGAGTCTCCTTCCAAGGGGGAAAAAAAAAACCTACAAACAAAAAAAACCCCCAAAACCACAAAAAACTCCTACTGCCTTAAATTAAAAAAAAGAAATGTATGCCTGTAAACCACAAAGTCAAACCCCAACTGAGACGTTTCCTCATGTTTTTCTGTGAAATATGCAGTTATCATTCATTCTCGCCACAATAATTTTTCATATATTTTAATTTTACTTATATTTCTCTTTCTGTCCCAGAATAATATTCTTGCTATGTTTTTAACACTGTAAAGTAGCAAAGCATTGTATGTAACTTGAAATACAGATCTACCAGGTTTGGACTAATTTTGGACAAAATCTTGACTCTGGACCTAAGCACCCCTAGCTTTTATCCACACCTGTAGGTATAATTTCTATTTATAGGCTTTGTATTCTAACTGGACTGTCAGTATCCGGAAATACCTGCTTCAGTGCGTCCATCCTTTACTAACTCACTGGCAACAGTCCTAGGCAAGTAAGGGCTCTCAGCCCATATCATACTATACTCTCCTGATGGCCTCAAGTTTAACTTGAATGTTTTCCTGTGCTTGTAAGCAATGTCATGAAGTCAGCCAAAAAGTGTATCTGTATACTGTTGTGGCATAAACATTAATGCACAGATTATTATTCTACTAGGAAGAATAACTCCTAACTCAGGCCATTCATGGTCCTCCTGTTGTTCAGTGTCAAACATACTTTAAGCACCACTGAAGACCATTTGCCCTTGATGGCACCCAAAATCTACATTGATATTAAACTAATTATCAGTCTCCACAGTTCACCTTTGCTGTGGTAAGAAGAGGAAGGTACCAGGTCTCTATCCCTGTCCCTTTTTCATATTCCTCAGTTCTTGTGCCTATGTTGGCTTCATGAAGAATAGTAGCACAAGCCTGTATTGTTGGAGAAATGTTGCCTTTAACTCTCTCTTGACAGTGGGTCATTTTATGGGAGAAGTCATTGGGCCATACAAGCTCAAATAACTCTGAAAGCATCCCTCAGTGTGGACTACAGGACATGACCCAGGAAACACCAAGTGGCCTCTCAAGAAGTCGTAAGGACTTCGACATTTCCAATGGCTGCAGCAAAGCAGTAACCAACCACTCCTTGCTCCAGTCAAGGAGGCTGACTCCTCTTCCTCCTCCTTAAAGATGACCTATTGGACTTAGGGGAAAGGAGCCTTTTCAAGGGGAGGCCTCTGAGCCCATGGTAGGTCTAATAGTCAGCCAGAGCAGAGCCAGTTCTGGGCTCAGACCTGGCTGCTCAGGGCTTCATCCAGTTAGCGCTTGAAACCTCCAAGGTTGGAGACAGCCCAAACTCCCTGGGCTCCTGCTTCACTGCTGGGTTGTCCTCATGGGGAAAAGGTTTCTCCCTATCACCAGCCTGAGACTCTGATATTTCTGCCATGCTGCTGCTTCTCAATCTCCCACCATGCACTGCTCTAAAGAACCTGACTGCATCTTCTCCATCCCCTCCCATCACTGCTGGGGATGCTTTTGGGTACCCCTGAAGTTATCCCTCCTCCCAGCTGAACCAGCCCTCTCCCGCAGCCTATCCTCAAGGGGAAGGACTCCAGCCTAAGACTGCCTTGCTGGCTATTTGTTGAACTTGGCCGTGTTTATTGACATTCTTCCTCTGACACAGACCCAAAACCAAATGCAGTACCCAGATGAGGTCTGATGTGCTGAGCAGAAGGGACAGTCACTGCCCTCCCCTGGCTTTTTGAGCCATGTCCGGCTCACACCACCTCAGGTGCTGCTGGTCCTCATTGTTGTTCAGGGCACAGCTGGTCTCAACTCATCTGACTGCCTGCCAGCACCAAAGGCCATCCCCCAGATGTGCTTCCTGGCCCTGCCAGCCCCAGGCTGCATCGCTGTGGGAGTCTGGTTTCCAAGGGTAGGCCTTGGCTTCTGCCCACGCTGGATTTCATGAGGTCCTATTGGACCCTTCCTCCCAGCTGCCACACTCAGTTTGGTGTCCCCTGCAAACTGGATATGCATGCGCCTCATCCTGTCCTTAGCGTCACTGGTAGAAATGTTGGACCGGACTCGTCCCAGGATAGGTCTTGTGGTACCCCACTTATTACCCACCTCCACATAGAGGACGACCCATTAACCAAAACCCTGTGAGCCTGACTATCCAGCCAGTTTTTACCCATCTAGTTGTCCTCCCATTCAGCTCGTAATATCCCAGTTTGGACATAAGAACTTTGTGGAAGACAGCGTTGTAAGCGCTATTAAAGTAAGCAAGGTAAATGACATACATTGCTCTTTTTTTTTGTCCACAAATCCAGGCAATTTATCCTAGAAGGCAACCTGGTTGCTTAGGCATGATTCACCCCTTTGTAAATCTATGCTGATTTCCCAATCATCTTCTCCTTTTTAGATAACTGCAATTTTTTTATTTGCATGCTTGTACTGAATTTTGGTCTGAAACAGAGACAGGACGTGTATAAATATTTTGTTTGTAAATATTCGCAGACATGGAAGAACCTCCAATTGCTGAATAATAGAGCCTGTAAGAGTTTAAGAGTTCCTGGGTGCAGGATCCATGTCTTTATGGTGATCCTTACTACATGCGGTACAATTTAACCTGTTTTGAATAAATATCTAGTACTGGTGTAAAAAAAGACACTGAGGGGTAATACAAGTTTTGTTGAACTTCCAGTGTGCATGGAATCCAAGTCAAGCCTGCCTGAAGGAAAAACCAAAGAAACCTCCCAAAGCAAATTGTTCAGTAAACACATTTGCTCACAGCATTTGTTTCTGTCACATGAGATAAGAAAACGCTTTGCTTTAATTTCATGCTCTGCAACAGAACATTAATTCATACTAAATTACGGTACAATGCCTGTGTTACCTTACACCCACAGCAGAATCACCCCTTGAGTGCACAGGCTGAGGAACCGGATTTCTACAAACAGAGCAAAAAACAATATGAAGTGTTAGGGCAAACATTTATGGTGTGAATTTGTCAGGAGACCATGCTAACCTGTACAACTTTTAGCTTTACATGACGTTTGATTTGCAGCGTCCGAAAGAACTTCAGCACTTGTTGACTCTGTTGTGCCATAGACTACATGCTGTTTTCTGTATGTCAGCAGTATATAAATTTCCAATCAGATTGTATCTGATAACACAGCTTTCTGGTTATTCTATTCATCAGCTTGTTTTAAATCTCTTTCAAACCCCGTTTGTACGACTGCATTCATAACCCAAATCATCGCAGCTACAGCAAGCAGGATAACGTGGATTTACATTAATCTGAGATACTCAGCGCAGCATAAGCCTGAGACTTAGATTCAGTTTGGTTCCTAAATGTTCAGGACCCCATTGGAGTTACAGCTTACACACAGAACACTGCAAAGCAGTATTTTACCTATATTTTAATAGCAAACATAATACTTTAATATTTCTTTAAATCCTTTTCATTAAGTAAAATGTTTCATGCCAAGCTTCCTCCAGGCTCACATTTCAGACATCCCATTTCAAGCTTCTGTAGAGAAAGGCGCTCAGTGGCTAACAAATGAAATACCTTATTGCACTTCATCTGTAGCTGCACCCCAGGAACTGGCCTTGCGCTGCTGCACAATAACATCATGTATCTGAACGAGGCTTCAACCTACCGGTGCCAAGAAACAACATGTTTCCAGTGTGGGGAACATCATCAAGTTACAAGCATTGAATGGGCTAACGAGCAACCTGCAGCAACGCTAAGCTGGGCTCAAACAAAGGAGGGCTGTGTCTGGGTGGAAATCATCACAGACCTGGGCAGAAAGAAAACTTAAAGCCAGTCTTTTCCTGTGCCATCATCACGTCTCCCTGTCTCTCCCTCGCTCTCTCCTTCTTTCACTCGCTCTTTCTCTCTCTCACACACACACACTCACAATCTCTCAGTTCCCCCTCCCTTATGGTCTGAGCGCAGCCACTAGTAATGGCAGAAGCATATGAGGAAGCCAGTTGACTTCTTGACCCCCAAGTCATTTTGTAGATGTCACAAGGATGCCAAATGTGAAGCAGAAGGCTGTCAAAGATGAGCTGGGGCTAAAAGCAAGACTATGAGCTGTAACACAAAGCAGAAGGAGCCTCTGGGGAACAATCGGTCTTCCTAAGAAGTCTTGTGAACTGCTTTTTAGTATCAGGTGCATCATCTTGAGAAACCATCGTACATTCCAAGTAAAATTAGTTTAATGTTCCCACATAAAAAGGACCACAGCCAGGTGGAGGATCAGAATAGGAGTGCACAGTGTGGAACTAAAAAGTTTTGCATGCTGGTGGAAAAAATTTATGTGGAAATTTATCACAGATACATTTCATATGTAAATCACAGCTACTTATTAAAGTGGGTATGAAAGTGGGTGATTTTATGAGTGTTAAATACCTCTACGTGCTAGCCTTTTGGACAGGAATGTTCATTCCCACCAGGGAATTTTTACAGGTAGTGGGAAGCAGGTACTTGGACTCTCATGTTCCCAGTGTTCCAAGGGTTAAGGCAGGTTTTGGGGTTTTCTTCTTCCCAGTGATTTACGCTGGAGAAGGATCAGGTCCCAGCTCAGTTAACCTTCCTGTGAGTAAAACATCATGCGCACTGCGGTACTAAGAGTACTACAAATGAGAGGAACCAGTCAGTGAGAAAGTACGAAAATAAGGAAAACTGATTACTAAATCATTAATCCTGGCCAAAAAAACTGTGCTACATTTCACAGTAGTCAGGTTATTTTGTAATACAGTTATAACTCTCCATCCACTTGAATACCTGCTGCATTAGTTACACATTTTCTATCCCGCGTCTTTTGTATTCTGCTGCCAGCTACAGAACTACTGTTGGATGCTAATACATTACCAAATCATCTGGGATGGGAGAAGCACTTGGTGCATGTGTATATGTATATACATATATATAATCTTATGTTAAAAAATGTGCATAAAAATATCTGAATGAATTTTGCCTAACAATTGCATTTGCAGCTTCTAGACATAATAAGCCATGTCAAGATGGGGCTTTTCTGCTCATTTGCTCATGATGAGTGGTTACCACATGTTGCTTACCCATTGCACCATGTCCAAGCTCACGAGTGCTGTAAGTGTCAAAGTTACGTTACAAGCCATGTGTTTCAGTTCTGTTACAGTGGAAATTCTGTTAGAGCCTTGTTAAGTGTGGTATGTCATGGGCTACAGTGCTAGAGAAGCTTTAGGAGGCATGTCCGGTCAGTTGAATCAATGTGAAAAGTACAACATGGATTAAACAGAACTTTTTCTCTGCCAGTTTAAGTAAATGCTCAGGGTCTCCTGGTTAACCTGTTTGACTGAAGGATAATGCTTCCAGGTCAAGTCATTCTGCAGACAACCGTCTTCCTTGTTCCTGTCTAATGCTAACATATAAGGCTATTATAAATGATTCCATTATTATTCCTGTGTGAAAGAGGAGGATTTATTTACTTGGCATTTATCAATGCAGCAGGATAAAGAATAGCCTAGCTAGGAACAGCAGGAGGTCCCAGAACATATTTACTCTATTCAGCTTTTTTGAAACCATAATCTATGACGTCTCATGGTTCAGATCATTGACAATACCCGATGAAAGCTTAATCCAGAATCTGTAAGACTGTAGTATATGTCACTCGCAGAAATAGAGGGTAGGTATGAGCACGTAGAATACAGATTTACTTCTTTTATGCTTCATCATTTTAATATAAAACAAGTCCACCAAAAACATTCAGCCCATTCAGTAACAGGACAACATTTGCATGTAAAAGCATGTCATTATTAAATATCATGTTAGGAAAGTTCTTTTAAATTAGAAATGTATTTCTGTAGGCTTGCCTCTGAGAGAATGCAACCAAGCCTACCGTGGAATATTTATTTCACTGTCTTATTCCAGTCTAATTGGGCTCTTGTGGAATATTTCCCCAATGTGGAAACCCTGTCCATAGAGAACCCTCTTTCTGAGCAGGGAGGGCAGAATGGTGGAGGGGGTAAGCTCCTCGCTACAGCTCCAGAAGCAAGGTGTTGAGCCTTGCTCTTGTCCTGTGTCAAAGGCTAATCACAACTGACTTATGCATAAAGGACTACTGGGTTATTTGGCCTAAAAAAATCAAATATTTGAATGTGGCCATATCACTCCCCTGTGTGACGTTTGCTTCAGAAATTGGCACACCTTAACTACATTGGTCTGCTGGGCCATGTAAGCTCAGACAGACAGAAAAATCACTCTGGTTTGGATCTTAATATTCACACAATGAGTTATTTGAAGAAGATGTAGTCCAACAGCTACTTAGTAGTAGCTGTATTGATCTATGAAGACAAAGCCAGTAGGCACACAAAATTTAGCTTTATCTGCTGTCAGAGCAACTTGCTAAGAGTCTGATTTCATGCTGTGATCTTGGAAGCACTAAGGAACAAAATTTTCATCACTGTGATCAGGGGATATTTTCTTAATATCCCCTGTGCAAGTTGCAACCGACATGGGAAAAGGAAATTCCTTCATTAGTGTAAGCAGAATTGTTAGGCAGTTCATTTGCTGAAAATGGCAGTCCCCATAAAACTTCCAGAGATTAGCCAAAATCTGGGGTGAATAATGACTCCTCTTTAATTTCCTTTACTCCTCTTCTTTCATTACCCAAAGAGAGAGGGGCTTTTGCATCTGAATAAAGGCATGATCAGCACAGTTTTGCATTCATCTGCACAATACGATGGTTGAACAAATGGCTGATGGGTTGGGCTCAACGAATTGTAGTAAATGGAGTAACATCTGGCTGGTGTCCACTCACTAGCAGTGTTCCCCAGGGATCAATTGTAGGGCCAGTTCTCTTCAATGTTTTTATCAATCACCCAGACACAGGAATTCAGTGCACACCAAGTAAGTGTGTCAATGAAATTAAGACCCGCAGGGAGCTCTTGATAGGTTGGAGCACTGGGCAATCTTTAACCAGATGAAATTTAACAAGAACAAATGCTGGATTCTGCACCTGGGAGAGTGTAATCCTCGTTGTACGTATAGATTGGGGAACAAGAAGCTGGAGTGCCCCCTGTAGAAAAGGATCTGATGTTTTTTGTTGATGGTAAGCTCAATATGAGTCAACAACATGCCCTGGCAGAAAAAAGAGGCAACTGTATCCTACCATAGTATAGCTACCATAGTATAGCTGTTTGAAATTGTTTGTGCCAGCATTGGTGTGGCCTCACCTCAAGTCCTGTGTGCAGTTTCAGGCTCCACAATATAACGAGAGTATAAAAATATTGGAATATGTCCAAAACAGAGCAACAAAGAGGGTGAAATGGTTCGAGGGTGAAATGACCAGAGGGCAGGACTTACGAGGAGTGACTGAGGATACATGGTTTGTTCACCTTAGAAAAGAAGAGACTGAGAGGTGACTTCCCTGCTGTCTACAACATCCTTATGAAGAGAGGGAGGTGTTGATCTCTTCTTTCTAGTGTCTGGTGATAGGACATGAAGGACCGGCTTAAAGCTCTATCAGGAGAAGTACAGATGAGATATTAGAAAAAAATTCTTCACTGAGAAGGTTGTCAAGGACTGCAACAAGCTCACTAAGGAAGTGAGGTGCTTCCAAGTAGAAGTAAAAGATCACAGGAGATGTATGTATATAATTATATGTGTGTGTGTGCACATATATATATACATAAAATCTGTCCTCTGTGTAAAGCATGTTTTTGCTTGTCATAGTTACACATGACTATAGCTTCTGACTGCATAATTACTTTCAAATTTGCCTGTGTTGCAAGTGCATTGGCAGAGCTGGTTCAAAAGGAAATTTTTAATACCTCCAGTACAAACACTTTTGAATAAAAGCAAAATCCAGGCTTTGTCTCTGGGCTACCTACATATGTAAACACCTAAATTTGTTCACAAATCTGAATAAATGTTGCCTACTTCAAGAGTAACTTCTTAAGAAAACTAAATACCATTTTGCAGTTTGAGTTCACTTTCTGAAGCACAGCTCACACGTTTTTGCATCCTGGTCAAAGTGCTGTGAAAGGGGTACATATAGCAGGCTTCTTAATCTGTAGTGTTAATACCTGTATATATATTACAAAGAAGGGCTGAGCAAGATGTAGATGGAGCTGTATTAGAGAGAGCACTGGTGGTCAGGCCTTTAAGCGGTACCATTTTATCCTCTTTTTGTTCAGGAAAACACTGAGCCTCCATGGGTTTTCCATAACTCTGGCCAAAGCATCACACAAGGGGTGAGGACAGCCGAGAGGCTGGAGTCTGAGCTTAGCGACCCAGGTCCGAGCACCTGCACACTGGAACTGACTGCGACTGCGTGGATGCACCTTACGTACCAGCATCACCCCGTGCATCAGTAATTAAAGCCCCCATAATCTTGTCGTACAGGGGACAAAATTCAGCACGTGCCTGGTGCTGGAACGTGTTGTCTGCCTTAGCGTTTCATGCACGCTGCTGGTGAACTTGGCACTGCTGGCTCAGACACGCTAGGGATCTTTGCTAAGTAGCTGGGAGGGTGTCTGTTTTTCTTCTTAGGGATCAAACAGCAAAAGCAGGAAGTACAGGGGATAAATAAGGGTGGCAGCAATAGGGAGGAAGCCTTCTGAAGGGGGATTCGAGCCAGCTGTGTGTATGACGTGTGTTACGACTCTAGAAGGATCGTTGCTGTAGCTGTTGTTGCAGGGCAAGAAGTGCCAGGGGTTAATGTCCTCCATGAGAACAACTCGTCTGACTGGGAGACCCAGGCAGCCAGGATTTCTGGTCTTCAGAGTCCAAAAGTCAAGAGCAACAGAGTATTTGGGAGGCTGGAAATTCCTATCTCTCTCATTCTAACAACTGCTAGAAAGGAAACAAGGATAAGCTGCTAAATGAAGGCCATGGGCTGTGAGCTAAAAAAAAATCAGTGATTTTCCCTTGATACATACAAAAGCAATGAATTTACTGTAATTTCCAAGAAAAATAACACATAAAATGTTTTGTATACCTCAGGAACACATTTATGCTTAGTTGTATAAACTGTGCTGTAATAGAATATTCTACTACCATACTTTACAGCAGACTGTTGTAATAATAGCCACTCTATTCTGTATTTACTGTCTTTCACTTAGTCACCAACTCATTAATTGTTTCTCTTCACAAGGGTAACCAAAATACATTATCAATGAAGTTGGTAAAACTCGGATGGCTTTTAGATAGATTGGCATGCAGTTATCAACCGAGAGATTTGTCTATTACTGTCTCCAAAAGAAACCTTGTTGTTCCTTAAATAGTGAGATAAAACACTTAACGGCATCTCTAGATCTCATTTCAAGTTTTAGAAACCCATCTTTGTTCACTCCTTTACCTGCGTTCACAAGAGCAAGTGATCCCTGGCTCATGAATGCAGAGGTGTGTTTTTAAGCATGCAGTTGCTGAATTTGGTGCAAACATGTGGATGAATACAAGAAGAAATTGAAAACACAAACTTTTAGGGTAACCTATGTGCATTCAAATAAAACTTTCCTTGTACACTGTAGACGTGAAGCATCACCAAGAATTTTAAATGAAAACTGATAATCTCCACTGCCTTGAAATTGTTTTTAGCTCTGATGTTTCATTATTTTTATCCTTCTTCATCCTTTTGCTATGTGAAAATGTGGAACTGTGCAGGAGCCTGCTGATGAGTCAATCTTCAATTATTTACAATCATATTATTATCTTTTATAAAACCTTGATTTAAGAATTTAAAAAGCAATAATTACTGGAAAAGTCAACAGCTTTCCATTAAACGCAACATTTTTTAACATTAGCTTTAAAGTTAAAAATTTTAAAAAAGAACCAGGTAGTTTTCAGCATTTTTGAAAGTAAAATTACTTAGGAATAGCATAAATCTAAGGACCCTAGCACTAGCCGTGCATTCATAAAATCCTGATCGATCTTTTTTCAGACTGACATGCAACCTCCTACATTTGCATACATCTAAGTTGTTCCTGGAGAGGTAGGATTTTCTTTCTCAGAACCAGTTGGGGGGGGAGGGGGGGGAACCCTACAAAAACGCAAAAAAGTCTTCTTTACTTTAGGCATGTACCTCAATCGCATTGGCTTGAACAGAATTTATGCAGAAGCATAAATGTGAAAGCACTTGAATAGGAATGCTTTATGAAACAGATCCCACACTACAAGAACTTTGTCCTGAAAACAGTGATATTCAGAAGCAGAGAGTGAAACCATGAAGTGCCCAAATGTGATTTTACTTTTCCCCAACCATGGAATCCAATACAAGTTATTCATAATGACTACTCTTCCCGTTAGGTAAAATTTCTTGCTTCCCCAATCTTCGTTCAAGCTTGCCCTCCTGCATGTAGTGCACTCTGTTAATGCGAAGGCATTTGCATGACAGAGCTTCACAGAGAGCAGGAGCTGTTTCTCCCAGTAGATTTTCCACTAATGGACAGGGCACATTATGTTCTCACATACTGAAGCACTGAAAACTGAAGCACCGCAAAATTCTAAAAAGGGATGCAGTGATATTATGGGTGATTAGGATTTTTAATGCTGGACAAGGTTTGAAATAAGAAACTTTGACTTTGTCAAGGTTATTGATGTTTTCTTTATTTGCAGGAATAATGTTGAGTTATTTTCTTCGCCTGAAAACTATTGGGAGAGTCTTTGATTACAGTATTATGTGTCTCTTAGTATTAGTCTAAAAGCTTGTTTAATGTACTATAAATTTCATTACGTCTCAGTGCCTCTGATTGGTAGGCTATGTGCATTGGCTTATATTCTTTCAAGAACCTCATATCATATAGTCAACAGTCCATCTGTCATCTACTGAGCAACCAAAACAGTAACAAATAAAAAAAAAAAATTAAAAAAAAGCAGATAAAAACAGGGCTGTGATTAGAGAGAAGTTGGGAGGAAAAAAAAAGTACAGTTACCTGGAAGCAACCAAATAAACCAACCCACCTGGAGTTCCAGGAAGAGCAGATCCAATACGTACATGCCAAGCCTGAACAGCTGGTGAAATATGGTGGTTCTCAGTTTTGAGCTCTTCTTTCAAGAAGTTTCAGTTTTCTTTGCAGAAAAAAATCGCTCAAATTCACACCAAACTCTTTACCATATTGTAAGGGAAAATACAACAAAGAAATGTACAGCTGTTATACTTAGTGCAGTGCTTGTATCCAAGATCCTGGCTATGAATAGCCACAAAACTAGCAGAAATTTAGGATCCCATATATAGCCATCCAGACCCAAATTATGTTCCTGGCCATCACTGCTTTAGCAGACCAAACCAGCACCCCATCTAAAGACTTTCTGTCTTATTTCTGGTTCTGAAGTTTGCAGCTTTGCTCTATCATTACTGAAATGTAGCTGCAAATGTTTGTGCCAAATCCCTGCTGCCTTTCTTCTCCTTTTTTCTGTTTAATAAATCACCATAACATCTTACTTACCATACATAAAATTCCTTTACATGCAGGAAATGTCTTTGTTTTTCACTTCTTTAAATCATAAAGGATGACAAAACCTCAGCTACAATCTTACATCAATTTATTTAAAGAAAAAATTATTATATTTTATGTTTGAAGGATCCTCTATTTAAACAAAGAATCCATTTTCAGAAATGACCACAGCAACTGTGAAAAATTCAACAAGTATAGGCACAAAGTCTTGTACATGTGCTTTGTCATTTACATCTTATTTTTCATTATTTAGTCTATTTTTTTAAACCAGAGAGTAAATAAATCTTCCAAACCATTACTTATTTTAGGAACTAATAATCCTTCTGTTATGAAAATTAATGTTTCTTTTGAGGAAATGCAGCTCGTATGAACCTGTTAAGTCTCCCTAAAGTCCTTCCCTATTCCTTATGGTTAGCTCTTAAGCAACTTTTCTGGAAACACTGAAAGTGACTTGAGTTAAGCTGGCTGACCTAGTGCTGACACGATTTAGAAACAGGTCCACTGCCTGCTCACACAGGTGAACTGTGTGGGCAGTGAGTTGTTAAGGGTGAGCAGTATACAGCAATAAGAGGAAAAGCAGGAACTTCTTACACTGCTCCAGCCAGACCTGAAAGCACATCTCTTTATCCCCTTAACGCACTAAATTGATATTTTTTGTGGTTCTTAAGCAGGTACAAAAGAATTTGCTGGATCAGGGCCTTAAAGACTCAACATGTGTTCCCTATCTGCTTTCATGTATTCTCAAAACAATACAGTTTTTCAGTTTCTGTGCTAACCCTTTTGTAGCTAAAACTGGTAATTATCCCAGGTTCCCTTGCTGTGTTTTCTAGTCCCTTAAGCTTCAGTTTAGTAACATTTTGGGTGATCAGTTAGATACAAAACCCTTTATTTTCTGTTTAAATTCCCATTCCAATAAATAAGGCTTTTAGGCTTAAGTCTGCATAAGTCTCTTTTGGAAGTCTGAGCCAGACAGTCAAGAATCTTAAAAAACAAAACAAAAAAAAACCCCCCACAACACTCAAAACAGATTTTCTACTTTGTGGATGTTTTCAATGTTGTGATCTCAAAAGAACAAGTTGGGGGTTAGAACCACAGAGATGGGAGCAGATGTTGCAATTTCCATAAAAGAGCTTTCTTGGAAAATAAAATAACTTTTTTTAACCTTAGAGCCCCACAGATTTTACTTAACTAATAGTTTTCATTCAAAAGTCTTAGCAGTGAGACGTTAGGGCACTGCAGCTCTACCCCTACCTAATTCCACATTCTATACAAATTATTTTAAGCTTCCCAAGATCCCTCCATATGATGCAGTGTAATTAATAAGTCGTGAACTAGTTTAAGTTATTCTGTATGTTAAGTCATATTTCTGCGTTTTAGTATCCAGGCTGTCACCCTGTGTTTGCATATTTGTATTGTACCTTTCCACTCTGGGGCAGATTTAAGAGTTGTTATCCTAGACTCATAGTAATTGCAAGAAAATCCAGTTCCATCTGTTTCTGCCAACATATGGAAATTAAATGAGAATATCAACAGAAAACGGCACTTGCTCAATATCAAGTGCACGCCAGCTATTGTGTTTGTTATAGAAACTCATGGTCAAGCAGGCTGAGAGAAGTCAGTAAGCTGCCTGTCTGGTAAGATATCCGGGTGCTGATCTTGTTCATGCCAGTCTGTCAGTTGTCAGTTGCTAGATTTCGGCTTAATACAGCTATTTCCGTCACTTACAGATGATGTGTTGCTGAATGAGATCCGGTTCACCCTGCACTGTTTAATACGAAGAAAGATTTTCACTGCACTGAAAGACAGATAAGGTTTTGTTGGAAAAATGAGCATCAAATCTGGAGAGGGATAAAGAATATGCAGAACATAACTTCAGAGCTGGGAGGGGAATAAGATTGCTGTTTTACCCACTGTTAAATAACAAGTCTTAAATATTTTTCATTCCTAATCAAGTCATCACATACCCTTGAGAAGTTACAATAGTTGCACTGTATTACTACTATACAGTTTTGCAACAGGTTAGAAAAAATGTAAACTATATTTAAAACACACATGGGAAGAAAGATGTGAGCTGTCTCCCAAGTGATCCAGAAGTTCAAACCTCCCTCTGTATGGACCAATTCTAAACCAAAATTCTCCACCAAAAATACGTCCACCTGGGGATCAGCCCATTTCAGATGCTGCCTGCTGTGTCATCTCCTTGAGAAAACTTTGAAGTTGGCTGTGGTTTGCTTTGCAGAAATGTTAGAAATGTTACTTTTTTCTTGCACAAGTTATTCTAAAGCCTTTTAAGTCCAAGGACTTTGGAATAGGAAGAACGTGCTCAGGAAAAATTGTGCAGCCCTGAAGGATGTGGACAGACAATCTCAAGCAATCAAATGAGGATGGCTTAAGCAGTTGCCTCTGCAAGTGGGATCTACCATCTCTCTGACGAGATGCATGCTTATCATGCATGCACACATTCCTAATCTATTTAAAACACATGTAAAATTAGTTTTACTTAGACTAGCATGCGCATCCGGGAGAGCATGGGTATCTTTCAAGTGCTTAATTCAATTTCTCTTGAGTCCATGTTTCTTCCCTGTATTCGTATCAGTACTGAGAGCTGTTTTCCCAGCTTTCACATTCAGAAGACCAGGTGGGGAATGCACTGTCAAGTAAAATGTACAACAACAGGCTTACTTATGCATGTCTGTTTTTCTAAGCCACTTAATGAAGTGGTTCAGGAAAAGTCATGATAATAATGTGAGAAAGACAAAAGTGCCTGTCTTGTAAAAGACATCCTTTCCTTTCCTTTCCCCTGCTGTAGATCCGCATATCACCTCCCAATCAGATAAGCAACAGAGCCGCTGAATTTGTGTAACCTGGGGCTCTGAGCGAGCAGAGCAGGGGTGCACACTGCAGCAGATTTAGAGGCAGTGCCCCAGCAGGATGCCTGCCGAGCATTGCCCAGCACACCTCTGCCAGCTCCGTCTCAGTGGAGCTTCCGCACGCCTCTGCATTGCAATGCCGCTCAAGCAGCCAGCGACCTGAAGGCAGGGTGTTCCCTAAGTTATTTCCAGAGCTATTTCCAGTTCCCTTTTTCTGCCCCACCTTATCCCCTGCTCTCTTAATTGTGATAAAAAGCACGTGGCTTTAAGAACACTTAACTGTAATACAATTTTCATAGCTCAAGTTACATGTTAAGTAGGTGTTTTATATACCCTGTTTGTGAAAGACCAGACAAGCTCTTTGTAGGAAGGTAAATAATACTTAAAGCCCTGATTATAATCATCATCCATCTCTGCTCTGTGATTTAATTTAATACCAATTATCAGGTGTTTTATTTTTAACAATTCATGTGGTGTTTGGCTGCCAGAAATGTGTATTCATTGCTAGGGACTCGGGAATCAGGCAAGCCTAGCATACAGCGTTGCATATCACAGCATAAAGCTGCTTTTAAAATGTTACTGCCTTCTCAGAGAGGAAAACAAAAATTGTTGGAAGGCTTTAAATTCAGGGAAAAATCAGTATCACATTATCTGGGTTTCAACTCCTCCTAAGTTCTCACCCTATTTTCCTTCTCAGACATATGGATACTGGAAAGGAACAACCTTAGAGAATCTTTTTCTCAGAAATCCACTGTCTCTTTGATTATTTTAGGTTCAAGATTTTACCATTGTACAACCTCCAAGCCTCTTCACCATCTCCCCACAAGTGTCAGGCACTCTCCAAAGACAAAAGAGGCATTTTCCTGGCCTCAGTGAGCTTAAGGATGAGAAATATAAACAAAAAGAGTAAATATTAAAAAACTGTGGGAGAGGAGAAGGAATGCGCTCCAGGAGCAAAGTGAGGTGGTGGTAATGAATTCTGAGCCTCACAGTTGGCCTGAGGTTTTTTTTCCTTCTTTTTTCTTGCCATATTTAAATGGGACAAACTACATCCTTGCCTTCTCACACTCCCCACAAAAGTGAGACCTCCTTCTTGCCTCACACCAGTGTCAAACTTCACACTTGCACATCCACTTCCTTGCCCGGTCCTCCCAGGGCTTTCTGCTCCTTCCTTACTTTCTGTATGCATGAAGCAGTTAAGAAAGGTGTTGGTAGACAAGTAGGAGACACGGGCCTTCATGAGAGGCCAAAATGAGTAACTTTGCTCTCATTTCTGCTTGGTGCATCTCGTGTTTCACTCCAGAGCTTCCATGAGCCTCAGCGGAGCCGCGCTGGTTGGCACCCGCGCAGCACCTACACTGGCCGGCGGCACAATGCCAGTGGGACCAGCAACACGCATGGCATCGGTGACAAATGACACACAAGCCTCTGTGAGCTGTACAATTCCCTGTCCCCAGCCAGAGGAGGTTGCCTGTACTCTGCCACGTCCTTGATATAGCCAACTATCTATAGGATTGGGCAGGGGGGGAACTTCCCAAAAGATATGGGATGCTCTAAGCTTCCCGTTGTAAACGCGACCGTCGCTAAAGCTAGGAAAAGTTGTAAGAGCACAACCCTGTAAGAAGAGCAAGAGACTGAGAAGTAAAAACAGGAATGCTTGGGGTTTTTTTTATCCTGGCAACTTCTGATTTGCTTCATAATATTAAACTTTTTGTTATGTTGCCTTTTCAGATTTAGCCTGCGTGACCTAGCAGCTGTTTCACTTGGCTCAGGGCATTTATGACTTTATTTTGGACAAATCTTTAACATTTTCATTTGATTTTTCCCAACTCAGCTTTGTGCCTCAAAATTTGTTTTAAATTTTACGGTCATTTTTTTCCCCTTTCTTACCCTTCTTACAGCTGTAGGCTCTGGAACCCAGCAACTGTGGTGTTCCTCTCCTCCGCCAGCAGCCTGTTTTACAAGGTAAAGACAAAAGAAAGGAGGGCATTTGGGAGGGAAAGAAAAGTAAGACAAGAAAGGAAGGAAGAAAGAAAGAAAGACGCGGGAGAGGTCTTTTACTGGATCTATTCAGAGCAAGCTAAAACCTAACACTATATAAATACTGAAGTACACAGTAGACTAAAAGTATTCAATAAACATTTACTGTGAATGGAGGCATTAGGAAAGGCTTAGGCCCTGCCTGAATTCCCATGAAATTTATAAATATTTCTTTCATTTGTTCTCCATTTACAATTAGTTGCGGTCAAGCTGATCAAAGACAGAAGAGGCCTGTTGCATGTGAACCAGCATCCCTCACAATGACACTCACAAAGCAGAATGAAATATGAAATATCAGGTTTCCACGGATGTATGAACTTGTAAAAAAGCTGAAAGAATAGGAGGTTTTTCACACTGAGTAATGTGAAACATTTGGTGCGGATTGTAGGCCTCTGAAGAGGAAAACTGAGAGCCAAAATCCATCGGGCAATAAAACAGAAGCAGGCAAAAGTTAAAACAACAGCCATTCACTACAATCTATTGATTTAGATATCATGATTGTCCCTGCTATAGCAGTTGTGGATGTTATCAGGAGCTTCCACTTAAATCATTATCAGGAACAAACCCCAGCACCACAGACCTGAGAGCGGGCTGGAATAACATTTGTGTCAGGAATATATTTTGTCTGCTTTCTTCCCTTAAAAAAAAAAAGAAAAAAAAGGCCTTGCCACAGCTTGTTCACACTGCTCCCAAGCGTTTCCAGCCAAACAGGTGCTAAGGTTAATTGGGTAAGTAGCCTGAAGCTTCCAGTTTTCAAACGAACTTTAAGTAAATAAATAACCCCAAGTGGATCCAGGAGGATAGACTTGCACAAAGCCTCGGAGCGGCGTGTTACAGCACTCGAGGCTCCCAGTTTTATCTCTTTTGCAGACCTGTGCCTTTCGGACAGCAGGGCCTATCGGCCTTTGTGACTAATACAGTGTGCTTTAATTGCTTCCTATGTCTTTCACAGCTGTGAGCCCCTAATGGGGTCAGGGTCGGCTGGGGAGGGGCACTGGGAGGGTTTGCATCCCTTCATCTCCCAGTGTTCCCGGGCTGGAGAGGGACATTACCCCAGGACAGCTTTTGGGGAAACCTCTGGCTCTCACCAAAACGAGACATGTGCCTGCTCCACCCCAGAAGTCACCCACCCCACTCAGATTCACCCTTTTTAGATGCTGGAGGAGGTATTGGCAAGTGGAGACAGTGCCCTTAACGCACCCTCTCTTGCTTCTCAAGTTGTGCAAAATTTGTTTATGATATTAACCAGTGTCAAACAATAGGGGAGAATGTAAAAATAGATTGTTTCACATTGTTTGGGGAAAGATTTGGGAGGATTAAAGGTTAACAGGAGCCTCCTAGCATAAACAGAGCAGACACTTCATACTGTTTATGCTATAAACCCCATTATGTTTCAGTCCGTACCAGAAAATGTCTAAAGAGAGGTGGTAGTAGCTAGGGCAAACAACAGGAGGCATAAACATGTTGCAGATGTCCTTTCCAAGAAAAGACCTTCATGGAAACAGTGTAAGGGGAGTACTCCCAAAAAGGGGTTACGCAAGAAGGCGTTTGAGAATAAATACTGTTCCCTTCCTTCTTTAAACTCCCTGACACCTAAAATTATACCTGTTCTCAGGTGTGATGTAGAAGGGGGTCAGGGAATGGATAGTCTTGCAGTTCACAGTACTGACAAACCTGAACACCCTGAAGGCATGCATTGGGGCCTCAAAAGCTGATGAGACACCCCCCCCCCCATACAAAAAGTAATCTATTTTGTGTATGTGTTTTCTTAACACACTTGGAGGCTTCATACTTCTCTCAACACACACAAGAGCTGGGAACTTAATGCTTTATGGGAAAGCTTAGAGACTACTGTAATCAGACAGATGCGAGGACTGAGGAAAATGTCCAGTGCTACATGGCTGACAATAAAACCCTTAGAGAGAAGAATATTGGACTATGACTTAGAAGGTTTGCACTCTATTCCCCGAGCTAGACAAGCCTGCAGTCTGGACAGATAGCAGAGTGGTCAACTTCAGCTCCCCATAGGAAACCCAAAAACTCCTATCCTGTTGTATTTGTCTGGTTCTTGAAATTTCCACATAACCTCAGTCAAGTCACTTCATCAAGCTGCCCCTCAGCTTTCTGGCTATAGAAGTTAAGTATTTATTTTTAAATAACTCACAATGTAAGTATAGGGATGTGTCTGCACAGCTGCTTGTATACCAGGCAGTGAGCAGGAAAGGGTTTAGAGTTTAGAGAGGTGCGTGCTAGTTTAAAATACTCTATAATATAGTAGTGAGACATACTATTTTCTGGAGTGATAGACATCAAAAAGTGATACCAAGGGAAGAAATCAGAGTACTGATACTATAAAATCAAGAAACCAGCATTCCTGAGTTGTGTAGAGGCATCCTTGCAAAGTGTCTCTGGCAGATGATTTCAGTGCTAGGAGAGAACACAGGAGGGTAGGACTGGTTACGGTTTCCTAAAAAAGTATAATGCAAAAGAAAGCCATGGAGGAGGGATTTCCAGCATATCAACATGATAAATTTCAGTGCCTGTCTACCAGACAGGCAAGTGTAGGCTTGTGTTTTTAATACCTTCCTTTGCAAAAGTACAAAACCTTCCATACTCTGATAGCGGATGGTGAACAGTTTTGATCACAATGCGGAACAACCAAGTAGAAAAAAAAAACTAGAGATATCAAAAAAACCATGAAAGAAGCCAAGTCCTAGAACCTACCCAAAGCCTCCTCGAAATGGAGGTACCTTTCACATTGCTGTCTAAAAAACAGGTTTTTATAATTCTTCCAAAGTAGTAGAAATTCAGAGAGACAAAGAAAAAGCAACAGGCATCATTTCAAGGACCAACTCATTTACCATCTCCATTAGCATGCCCACTATAGTTCTGCATTTGGTAAATCCTACAAGAATAGTCACATCTTACTGTAACATCAGGTCTCTGTCAGAGGAGTAAACACTAATATCCAATGTATTTCTTCTTGCACAACCCCTGTCCAACCACCAAACCTGGCTCTGATCTACCCCAGAACTTCACCATTTCTTCTTTTTGTGTCTTTCTGAGGAACATCAATATACTGAGTTGCTCATGTCCTCTCCTTCTTCCTCTAACAAATTTAATATTCTCTCCTGCTGGCAGCGGCAGTCTTGTCTTCCTTCTCCTTTCCTGGCTAGTCTTACTCCTCCTTAATCTGGTTCTAAAAACACTTGGGAACTTCATGATGGCAAACTTACAGACACATGAAGAGGCAGCGCAGTTAGTCTGAACATCAGTAGTCACTTAGCTATGTAGGAGGAAGAGGAGGAAAATATTTCACATGAGCAAGTACTACCCTTGGTTCACTGCTGATTCCTCCTTTGAGCATAAGCCATATTGTGACTCTCATTACCCGGATGTTGATTGCTCTCTTTTCTTCTTCCTCCTCTCTTGCCACATCAATATCAATAAAGGTATGAAAGGTACAACAGACATTTTTGAGAGCTTGAACACCTCAGTCAGGTTTAGTGAGTATTTTAAGGGCCTATCCACTTGAGTCAGTAAATAATAAGAGCTTTTGGGGGGAGCAGATGAGGAATTTTCTTTATCCAAAAGAAGCTTACATTTGTTAAGCTTCAGGCTTCATGTTTTCTACTTAAGCTTTCCAAAAGGGCAAGCACAAACGTGTGCACACAGGCAATTCACCATCCCTAAGGACTTTTCATGAAAGAGATGTTTGTCTCCAGATTAACACTAAACAAAATCAGGAGCTGAGGTAGGCACACATTCCTCAGCACAGATGCACCTCTTTAAGGTTTCTTTCTTATTTATTGGCCAGAACAATGCACTACAGAAGAGGCTTCTGGGATAAATGCACTGTGCCTCCCCTCAGAAGTGAATCCCAGGCCTTCACTTTCATCTAATTTCTTGGAAGGAAAGACAAGAGAAGCCAGATAATGTTCAATTAAATGCTATCACTGCCATAAAACAAAGCAATTTGCATTTTAAAAAAACTAATTGAGATGACCACCGTACAATCCTGCAGTGACTGTGGAAATTTGTGGTTTAAGTTTCTACCCTCTTTGGTTTGGTCCAGCTAACTGCTCAGCTAAGACTTTCCTGAAGAGCCTAACGTCTTCACATGATACATTGTGGACTGTATCAGAATACTGTACTATGCGTTCTTCCAAAAAATAGTGTTCCCATTTTTATTGGCCAGCATGTTTCAACATTTGTTTTTGCTCAAGTCCATTATAAAAATATGTATAATATAAAAATATTATAAAAATATGTAACTTTTTTACGGCAAGATAATACACATAACTTCTTTTGCAAGCCTGCCTTATCATGAGTCATGAAGGTCAATGTTCAAGAGACCAACAAAAGGTGGCAATTTTGCCCTCATCATCTTCACATGTTGCTCCTGCCATCAGGGGAAGGCTGCAGAGACATGCTGAACTCAAGTTAATGAGCTCTTAGATCACGGAGGGAAAAAACGGACCTATATCTCCAACTTATATATCACACATGCACAGTAGCAGTCCTGGCCGGCCCCAGGCTAAAAGACTGTAAGGATTCACCCTCTTGGAGTAGAGCTCCTCTGTAGTACATCAATGGCTGCCATCAAAACACATTTTAAAGTTGGACACGGGAGATAAAGAGATAGGTAGAGAGGTAGAGAGAAAGAGGGAAAGAGGTAATGGCATCAAGAAAGGTGCAAATGTGAAAGTGAGATAAATTTTTACATTTATTTTATAAACACAGTCCCTGCATAAGGTTACAGTATATTGTTTCCCATGCAATCATAGCCTGTGGTCTTTGTACACCCCTCTCCTGTCATGGAGTGTCACGGGCGTTTAGATGCCCTGAGGCCTCTCCTTTCATTTTCCCAAGTTTGCCACGGAGACATAAGGTTTGCAGGCTCTCTTGTCAACAAAACACTCTCCCACACTCATGTTTTCAGGTGCAGATTAAAAATTTACTTTTGGTTTTAAACTCACTCTCCTCTGAGGGGCCTCATGAGATTCTCTTTGGTTCACACTATCTTAACTTAGTCTGTTGGGACACGGTCTGCACTGTGTAGTTCAGAATGTAGAGAGATAGATGCAGAAGTTAATTCCAAACAAGTTATTTTCACACTTTACAGTGCATCCCTTTAACTCCATTGACCCGTTTAAGATCTCGAGCTATCTGTCGTGTTTCTGCATCACAGATGGTTGTGCAATGTACTTAATTCTTAGGTTAGTTGATTTCAGTCTGTTGCTTCCCAGACTACGTGTTGTCTGTGACAGGAACCTGAGGAAAGCAAGCTCATACATTCTACACAGCAACATATATATAAATGTACCTGCACCTCTAGAAAAACATACTGTGAGTCCACCAAGCCATTCAGTAGTTTTACCCAAGAAAAGCATCTCACGACATACTATCAGTTCAGTGAAAGCCCTAGCAGTAGTAACAATAATGGCTTTATTTCCTTCTTCAATTCACAGTGCAAAAATTGATTGTACTTTACTTGTCCTGCTATTTCTGAAAAATGTCATTAAGATCCTTGAGGTTTTATTCCTCACTCTGGGTACTGTACAACAAAAAATATTTTCTAAATGCTGCTTGTCTATTGACAGTGCCTGTTGGAAGTATGCACCGGGTTATAGGAGATCTGGGATTAAACTTGACAGGAACACTTTTCCCTTTATGATGAGATCAGAACAGATTCCTGAACAAATCATTATGGCTCTGTTTCCAGAAAACATTACAGCAGAGCTTTGTTCATGCTACTATCATAAAGGCTTCCACCCATATTTCTATTACAATCTCTATTTTCAAGGGTTTTTAACTCAGCCAGAACAATTCACTATGGGCTGAAAGTTGTCATTTCATGGTGTTCACACCATGAAGGAATTTGTTTCACCATAAACTCTGAAAAATAATAGCACAAGCTATTTTGAAGCTGGAAAGAAGGCTGGTGGAAAGCAGTGGTTTCCTACAACCCTATTGTTTGATCTATTGAAAACAAAATCAAAGGAACACTTTCTTTTGCTTTTAAGCAAAGATCAGGCACGAGGAAAAATATGAAGGAACTACTATAGTTTTCAAAACGGCGGTTACAAAGATCGCCATCCCACAACAGGTCAACCCAGAAAAAGCCTTCCTGCCTGCTGGACTTCAGACTTACGACTTCTGTATCTGTGAATTTCCGATGGGACACACTGTCCCAGAAATAGCAAAGCAGAAGACCTGGGGCCAAGTTCTTAGATGATGTGAATTGTAAACCAGTGTAAAAAATAGCTTCCACGGACCTCAACCAACACCAGATCACTTAAAGGTGTTCCATACTAGCTCCTAAAGGAACCAGCCATTCATTTGTTGTCTTGCAGACACATCTGGAGCACCGGGAAATGCTGTTTGACTGTACGTCTAAACTCTTGTCATCTGCAGAAGTCAATTTCTATTAGCTTCTTTGCAACTGAATGGTGTATTCTTACTTTCCTGTATCTACTTCCCTTCCAGCTATACATCTTAGTTGTCTATCTTGTACCATTCTCAAAGCAGGACCTTTCTTTTACTGTCTGTTTGTACAGCACCTAGCACTATGAAGTGTCATTTTCACCTGAGTCCTCTGGACTTTGCTGTGCTACAGGTAATAATAGTAGTAACAAATAATAAAAAGCTATGTTCCTTCACTCATTCACTTCCATGAGAAAAATCTCATCCCTCAAGGCTGGAGTTCTGCCCATGATAAATCCACAAAGTATGAGTCTGAATCCAAACTTTCCATATTGTAGCTCATGAGCTTGGCTCCAGGGTTTTGGTTTTGGCCCATCTTTATTACTAAAACATTTCTCTGCCTTCCTCTGAAACATCCTCTCTACACCAAACAAGATTTCCTGGGATAGTAAGTATAATTCATATTATTGCACATACTTTTTCTGCTTTAATTTTATCTCCAAAAGATATTAAATCTACGTTTATTAAATGGAGTTACTTTTCCAGCCTCCAGGCATCAGCCCAGTATCTTGAAAGATGTAGCAATGAGGTTTATGATTAAAACCTTTTTTGGAAAACATGAACAAATGATAACCAGTTGTGATAGTTTTCCACATTTTTATAATATCTAAAAATATGTTCAAATATCCAGAAATGATCTTGTGATTTGATTTATTCACAAGTCCCCTGAAGTGTTTAATAAGTACAATATGGTACAACTAAAATCATGCTTATTACTGCTATTAGCTTGGTAATTCTCCAAGATGAAATCATACTTTTCAGGTTATAAATATACATTTTTATTGTTGATTTTATGCTGCATTTTGAAATATTGCTTCTCTGCTTTCATATTTTCAGTGCTGTATTACAGTACTATAAATCAGCCCAGCAGTAAAGGAATTCTAATTGGTATCAGGTGATTTTTTTAAAAAATAGGGAAAAAGTTAAACTTATATCCTTTTGAATGAAGATAAATTCTCCCGAAGCTCTGAAGCTCTTAAAAAAAAATCATATGTGTCCAGAATGTATCTGATTTATCTTTTTGAAAGACTAACCAGATAAAAGTATGCACAGTACACATCAAAGTATATGTATGAGCTCAAAACCACCATAAAAGATACCTCTAGATGTCTAACTAAGTACAGAAAACATTTCCCTGGTATTTGTTTCTTCTTTGTCTGTGCTGTTTCCATTTTTCCATCCCACTAACTATGCAAGCTTATGCTTTTATTCTGCCTCTTTCTTATCCATATATTTTATTGTTCTTTCAAAAAAATTCAATCATATTACAGCAATATATTCTTAATATCTCAGCACCTCTGTAGAGCCAATTTGATCCTTAAACCATTGCTTCTTTCTGTGATAGACCTGCCCAAAGATGCTCTCGATATCCATCTGTACCGTGTCCAATGCAGTAGTCAGTCTAGCAAGTTACAATCAACTATGTGCCAAGTGCTGGGATTTATCCTGAAAGCTACTGCCCTGTGGGTGAGGAAAACAGCAGTAAATTAATAGGTTTTGGGTAAAAAGCCAGAAAATACACACTGTATGTAGGATATTTCAAAACAACATTATGGACTTCCCTTTTCCCCACAATTACACAAATGAATCCTTGGGAAACATTGGTTTTCCAGGAAAAAAAAATACAGTGATCAAAACAAATAATATAGATTTAATTCCTGTCTGCTGATATGGTAGAGATCAAGAAGACAAATCAGGGAAGACATGACGTGGAGCCAGTGAGTACAAACAAAGTCCCTGGAACAATTCATGGGTGCCCTGAGCCTGGCTTGGAGGCCAGGTTTGGCTCTCCCATTCTGTCCAAAAAGGGAAGCACTTAATGGTTTTTAAAGCATTCAGAGGGCAGCCTTACAGGTTTACAAGGAATCTTGTATTTTTTCATCTGAGCTTTTGGGCAATGTGGTATATTTTCATAGTCCCTTAAACATTACTGGTATTTTCCTTTCCAGGCCGCAGAGCAGAAATCCCACAATGCATCACCTGATGTTTCCAAGGGAAAAGAAATATACAAAAGAAATAGTCCTCCCACTTTCCCAGACATCCCCACACTGGGTTAAGCAAGTCTTTTAGCCAAACAGCATTTGGGAGGGAAAGCCATAACATTAATGGGATTAATTACTCAATACTGTATGCCATATGGAGTCGCTTCTTTTTTTTAATTTTTAAGAGTGACTGAATTGCTCTGTGCACACTCGAAGCTCCTAAACAACAGGAAGTTGACAGAGGAGTTCTGTCATGAAGGCCAGAAGTAAGATTAAAAATGAAATGGATCCAAATAAAAATCATATTAAGCAGATATTCAGCAGAAAGGCATCTCAGCAAAGATGAAACAGGCAAAAGGATATATATACACACCTTGGACAGCTGCTCAGGGTCAGATGAAAACCATATGGGGGAAATCAAGAGGAAAATAAGGCTGAAGAGGCACATATTTGGAAAGATAAAAAGTAGCATGGAAGCTCACCCTTCACTGGGGTACAGAAAGTCTACAGCACTGAAGTGACAAAATGCCAACAGGATGAAAAGGATAAATTTTTACGTCCACTGAGCCGCTGCTGCATGAAGGAGAGGGGAGTCAACACTTCCCAGTACCTCTGCAGTGAACAGAAATGTAAACATGGCATAGAAAATCAGGTGATATTGTGAAGGCTCTTGTTATTTCTGTGATGCTGGGGTGATTCAGTAAAAATCTCAGCATTGCTTGATTTTCCAATTGCAAGGAAAAACTGGTATGAACTGGCTTTTGTCTCCTCTTTCCCTTGCACATTGGAGGTCTTCTCCTGCAGGGGAATGTCTCTCATCTCCTCTCCAATTCCTTTTCCAGACAAGGTCAATCTGCCACTTCTCCTTGTTGCACACTGTAGGTATTTTTCTTCCTGTCTTTGGGCTTTCTCTTTCCATCTCTCTTAGGCTACTTCCCAATCATGCCTCTAGACCAGTAATGTGTCTCCAAGAGTGAAATCGAGGTGAAGTGCAACACGGAAGGCACATGTGACACTTCCCCCTCTATTCTCAGGCTCCAAACCACACTCCTGCAAAAGCACCATCCCCAGCACCCTGCTCCTCAACAGGACCCCTGTCTTTGTGGAACACGATGCTCACAATTTCGTGACTGACTCCCTAGGGTTACCAAAAGGAGAGTTGTACCCAACATTTAATATAAATTGCTGGGGTAATTCCACAACTAAATCTGTACATAAGCTAAAGTTAGTCATGAGGTAGAAGAACACCTAACTTACAGGTTACATATGTGGGCTAGCCTGGTTTTGCCTCATCTACTGTTAGCCATCTGGTCTATACTAGAGTAAGAAGCCTATCTTAGGTTGTGACAAAAGATCCTCTCTCGTTCTCTATATGGCAAAAAAAGGCTGTTGGTGACCAGTTCAGACTGATGTCTAGCTTTTATATGATCAATACTATATGACGTGAATCTGCGTTCCACGGCAGACACCAACCTTTAAGAAAAGTCATCACAGAAATCATAATGATACTCACGTAAAATGTTCAGGGGATGACAATGGGTAATTACTCTGTCTTAGATTCAGGAAACATCCTCAACACCTAGAGACCAGACAAGAGCTGAAGAAAACAAACATAACCACAATGATAGTGACTGAATATGCCAGCTTCTTAAAAACTTCAATCCTGTCCAAGCAAAGAAGAGGCCAGTACAATAATTAAAAACGAGGAATGCAAGATGCTGACTATGCAACCACAGCTGGGTGTGGGAAAGGACTGCTCCAGCAGGGAGTGGTTGAGGGCCGTTGAGGGCAGGCTGGGATGGAAGGAGAGGAGATGGGCTTCTCACTTCCTTTGAAACTCCATCCTGTACGCTTAGGGTGGCTCTGCAGTGGTAGCAGCCAACGAGGAGAACAAGGCAGGAAGCCAGACCATGGTGCTAGCATGCAGGAGCAGTTATCCTTTCTCAAGGACTTCCTTTCTCCAGCACAAGTTTTTGTAATGTAGCAATTTTGAACTAGAAAACCAAGATGTGGGGATTTCTTCTGGAATTACAGACACGGAACAAGAATTGTAGCAAGTGACCAGTAGATAGGCTTAGCCTTACCTCACCTGGGTTCCACTCCAGTTCCCACTGAGGACAGCCATCTCAGTGGACAGGCTCTTGGCAGTGCATAACTCTATTCTCAGCAGAACTGGACAGTCAAAGCATCTCCACCCGTGGCCGTTTGCTAGCTATTGTGAGAGCATTTACTTATTTTGGATGTTTATAAACTCTTGTTGGAACACAAGGCCTATATGGATTCATCTAAATCCTGATCTTTTTGATCTGGAAAACCTTCAGTAATTGAAAAAAATCTATTTCATCTCTTGCTTCAGAAAATCATGTATAGTTTATAACCTAGGAACCCATGGCTCAGATTTAATGGTAATCATATAACATCTGTTTAATTTTAAAATTTATATGGAGGGTTTTTTGGAAATCCCTTGGAGTTTTTCGACTTTCTGTCTTCTCTATGCACACAGAAGATGTAGAAAATTAATTTCCTGTGTAAAAATACAAGATGACAGAAGGTCCAAGGTTAAACCTATTTACAAAGAAAATCACTGCCAGTGTTTAGAAAATTCTGTTTTTATTTGAAATATTTGGAGGTGTACCTGGCTTCCCATGTCCTCATGATATTTAAGCATATAAGGCTTTCTGTCCAATAAACTGCAGTGAAAAACCTCCTCTGTATTGATTTTTCCCTGATGAATTGTGAACTGTCTATTCATATGGTGATCCATTTATTTTAATAAAGTGGACAAACCTGTAGGAGTTTCTTATTTTCCCAACCCTTTGGCCTCTTGTGAAAGGACTTAGCCTGCTGCAGAGGCCAGCGTTCAATTTAGAGATGAAACCAGATGCCAGTGGCTGACATCCACTTGGTTACTTTACAGCAGCGTTAGTTTACAGCAGGGTAGGAATGTGACTCTCCTTTCCTTATGCAAAACAAAAGGTGAAGAAACACAAAGCCCAGATGTGGCAGAGACCACAGCAAGCACTAACCCTCATTTCTTCCTTTTCTCCTGATGCATTGAACTAAATTATGACAGAAATATTTGATACTCTAGAATAGAAGACAATCCAGAGCCCTACTGAAGGAGATCATGCAGTCATCAGCTCTGTCTTATCTGGTGGTGGAAGCCAGAATATTCTTTCACGCGGAACAGGTTTTTTAGCCCATTGCACAGTGTCCAGACCACTAGCTTACAGTACACAGCTTCACCACAGAGAACTGTGAAGCAACTGATGCCTTCATTCCCCATCTCAGCAAAGAGAGGAAGTGCTGACCAGAAATCCCTTTTACTAGCAGAACCACCTGGATGGCAGTGGGGAGGAGCAGCTCAGCTTTTGAGTAAGGGAGGAGGTATAGGGGAGATGGTATGCAGGTATCTGACAAGCATTGAGTGCAGGATCAGCTCCTGTGATCCACCAATTGGCACCTCCTCCCCATCCTATCCTCCTTCCATCAGCAGGCTTGCAGCTCCCAAACCTTCTGCACCAAGCCAGGAGGATGAGAGATTATGGCAACCCAATTCTAACAGGACCACATGGAACTTAGATCATAATACCAGATGAGAAAGCCTGGAAGAGCTGGGGTCTGTGTCCACGAAGCAAATAGGAAGTCAAGAAGCTGTAGCAAAGATTACACACTCTAGAGTTTTTCCGTACTCCATCTAGAGTGGGTGGCTCCTCTGCTTCAGGACACTTCAGGAGACTCTGAAATCAACCGCTCTCTTTTTTTTTTTTTTTTTTTTGTTTCCTTCCAAATGGAAATTTCAAACTAACAAGTTTTCTTCTTAGCTCAGACTAGAAAGGCTTTCAGAAGGTATGAATTTCCTACAGGACTGCTTCAAATAGGTCTACTGGAAATTATATGACTGTTTGTGTTGAAATATGCAATATTGAAATGTAAGTAGCCTGGAGAGTGCTTTACCAAAGCATGCACCAGGTTTATATTAGATATTGACTACGACTTTACTCCTTCAATGACTTTCTGAAGATCAAGACTCCAGTACTGTCATTTCTTACCATTGATTTCTGTTCCAAACACTCTTAATTTTCAGGCTGAGTTTCCACTAATCTGCACTTTTATCCTGACCTTTGGGAGTTAAACTGTATCTTTTCTACCTAAGGCTCATCCAGCAGCTTCTGAGTGTGCTGTAGACCCAGTAAGGTCATCAGCTATCAAAGCAATAACACCTTAGAATGAAATATCCCTGCGGTAAAACCAGTGAAGTTTCATTGCTCCAGATAATTATGCAGAGGTTAAAACGTACATGACTCTGCTGACAAAGTCCAAGACTGAATACAATTCAATTCACTCAAACATCACTGTGCTGACCAGGTGTTAAAAAACAGTAAAAGCTTATTTTTGTCAATAAAAGAAGTTCATACAACTTAATATGAGTACACTCTGTTGAGTTAAAAGGTGCTGGTTTTACAGTCCCTTTTTCTGAACAGAACCACACTTTAACTTTAAATTATTCTAGGTTGTTGGTTGTTTGATCTTCTTTTTTCTTTACCATGTCAGTCTTTGGGGAACACCTAAGGGTCTAATAAAGGACCGTGTAAGCGTTATGCATAATGCAAATTAACTGCCCAGGGCCTGAAGATACATACTATGCCAAGGCAAGCTGGCCAGAAGTAAGACTTGCTAGTTTTCCTCTTCCCCGTATGATTTTCCCTTCTTACAAACTCTGGGAACATGCTTAACAATTTAGGTTATTACTGATCGCAATAAAGCATCTCAGTCTTTGCTATGGTCTGGAAAGAAGAAGCAGTAAAATGCTTCACAAAATAAAATGCACCTGGATTAGCTGAATCTTTGATACAGGGCAGCTCATCCACAGGTGAGGACAAGAAAAATATAAACACTGGAAAAGGTTTTGCTGCGGCAGAAGAAAAGAGATGTCAGTGTAGCTTAAGCTGCAGACTGAGTAATGAAGGAAATCCAAGAAGACTAATAGTACACTATCCACTAACAGAGGGACGAGGCAGACGAATTAAACATTTGTATTTAGACACTTTTCTCCTCAATCCATTAACACTCTTTATCAGCCTGAGGAATCTCACTATATGTCTCTAACGTTGCTCAATAAAACAGCTCCATTCTTAACTGAAAAATGCACTGGCAACCACTGAGCAGAACAACAGACAGGCCACCTGCTTCGCAAAGCATTATTACTTCCTGGTTTGCCCTGTGGCATGTGCAGTTTTAAAGAAATATTAGGATCTGCCATGAAAAGAATGAAAGAAAATATAAAGTTTCCTTCATTTTTGCTGTAGAACAGAAAATTAGAGGAAAATGTTGAAGTATTGTATGCAGTTTCTCATCTGGATATTGTTAGTTCATATTTTTTTAATCATGTACAGAACCGTACAGATTGCTGATTGCTGCTGTTTTTCTTATACATACGTCCTTCTATTAAGGATAAAATACAATGCAATTTATTTTTGTCTATCATATCAACCACTAGAAAACACTTTCCCAGATTATTTTATTATGTAGTTGGGATGGCTGTAAAATAAAATAATAATTTGCTAGTTTATGTGTGCAAGGAAGCTTTAGGTCATGTACTGTATTGTATTACTAAACTGTAATAGGTAGAAAATGTAACAATAACCTAGACAGAGAGAACACCAAAACTGCACTTGAGACTTCTACCTAAAGACGAACTACAAAAAGTTCTAAAACTAAATCTCTTTTGAGACATGCACAAGGATTTAGTGATAAAACAGCGAAAAAATAAAGGATCTTGGTAGCAGCTTATAGAAAGCTGGATCTGTTAAAAAGCACAGAATACCTACGTTGTGATTTTCTGCATGTCAGTACCGGAAGAACTATAAAACACTTCAGTGACACATCCCTACTTTTACTCTCTTTTTTCTCATTTCTATGTGTGTCAGTGTCCTGTTCAAATGTGTGGACCAACACCCCACACTCGGTAAGTGCTTAAAGTTTTCCAGTGTCTAAAAGCCTGTCTCGAAGCTCCTAAGTCTCCAGAGGATCCCTCCCAACCTGCACCTGAAGCAGGGGAAGATCGTGTGCTGTTCTACTTCCCCACAACAAAGCTGAAGTGACTCAAAGTTTAGAGAATAATGGGAAAGTATTGAAAGAATATGCCACGGAGACAAAAAAAATTCTGTTCAAAACTCTCTGTGGTCATAGCATGAGGGAAGGCTCCCCAGGAATTTAATTTTTTTTTTTCCCCAGTTTACTGGGCCCCTTTAAAAAGGTATATCATATTCACTGCTGAGTTTCATATTTTGCAGTCTGCGCGAATCACGTGATGTGCAGCTTCTACTATGCCACTTGTTCTGAGGGTTCATTGTAGACCCTCTAATGAGCCTGCCATACTACTTCAGCATGCACAGCACCGTCTTCTCAATCATGCCTTTCAAGAGATTAAGATTCAGTGATGCAATACAGCCCATGACACAAAGCCTCTTTTCAAACATAAAAGAGTCAATTGTTTTTACAACCTCCAAGCATGCACAATCTTTGCTTCACATGTCCATGCAATAAGTGGCCTAAAAGTTTCATATCCTCCTTGCAATATGGAACTTGACCCTTGAAAATCCCTCACGACAATTCAACTAGTAGAACGGAAATCTTTGCCCAATACCCTAAGGATGCTGGCAAAATATTTGTACTATTTCCATGTACACACACTCCATTACACTGTCCTCCTTGCATATTACACAATCTAACAACATTTTTGAAGCTATGTATCCTCCTGTCTGCTCTGTCCATAAATTATCTCAGCTGCCTCCAGACTCCTCAGATTAAATTCGTTACTCCCAGCTCCCTCTGGCAGGAGCCACATTTCAGAGTGTAGCTAAAACCTCCCTGCTTGGGCCAACACTCACTGCAAGAACAAAAGTGTCAGGACATGGGAGACACAAAGGAACTGACCTTCACGAGCACTGGGAAGTGCTCAGAGCTTTCTGCTCCCACTGATTTTAGGTTGCACTTTTACAGCACAGGGCTGATAGCTGGTGAAGCATCAGGGCATGAGATCTCTGGGCAGTTGCCAGCCCTGCCCCAGAAGCTTTTATCAATTCATAAAGGCATGTAAGGCGTGTTTGAGCTAACAGGTCAGTAAGTGTCTCAACACTCTGGTCCAGTCACCTGAGGTCCTTTGGTAGTCGCTGGAAAAAAGAGTCGCCTCGGCAGGATGAATTACCCCAAGTGCTTCCAGTGCCTGTTTTGGAAGGCAGTGAATTGAGCCAGGGGTGCCTGCCTCAAACCAGTGACAGCAGCAGATGCCCTAGCAAGGACTGAGTTAGCCATGGTCCCTGCATGCAGCATGGAGACAAAGTCCCACCTCGTCCCCAGTTTAAGCAAATGCTACAGTCATTAACACCCTGCAGACTGGGACCTTCCCAGCTACTGTGGCAACTGGGCCATTCATCTTTGTGACTGTTTACAACCCCTTAGCAGTTTCGCACCAGCAGAAGGAAACCACTATTTGGACAGTAAAGCCCACAAAAAAAGGTACAGGCACAGAGAATGGTAAGCATTATGCTAAAAGTACTGGGCCGAATCAAAACTAGATACCACTAAACTTGACTGTCCCTTTCAGAGCAATAATATACCCCTCCAGGGTAATAAATACCCCTCCAAAATCTTCCTGTTATTAGGCTGATAATAAGGAACTGCCCAACTGAATGAAATCCACTGGCCATCAAGCCCCATGTCCTCCCTCTGGAGGTGGCCAGCATCAGGTGTTTCACTGTAAGACAGAAGTTTCACTCTTCTCCATGTGTCAGGGGTCTGCCTGAGTTGTTGTCCACCCAAAATCTTCATTTTCAAATACCTCTAGTAAGATGTGAGTAAGAAGAATTTCCTTTCGGCAAAAATGCAAACAAAAGTGTCAAATGTATTATGCTTTTTAAAGTGAAAAATAGGAAAAGTTGATGAAGTAACCTGGGTGCAGAAAATCCTGTTTCTTTCAGTATAAAAACCCAAGCAAATAAAAAAGCAACGCAGCCTTTTCCTCATTCTTAAAACACTTCTTTTGAAAACAATATCCAGAAATAGTATTTCACTCTCTTCTCCATTATTTGCTACGACATTTCCGTCATCAATGAATTTTTCTGCAAGATTTGAGTTTTCTTAGCAAGTATATCAGACTGGTGTATATTGAGTGAAGAAAGCTATGCAACAGCCCCCAAGCACTTCAGTGTCCCACACAGGAACATTTTAAGGCTCATCAATCTCTATTATTGATCCATACACATCAAGTATTTTGAAGGCAAATTCAGGTAAATATACAGATGTCTGACCTGTTCTCTGGCATTTGGTCAATTTCTTTTACATTCCAGGAAATCAAAATCAGAAGTTTACAAGATCTCTATTGTTCAGGGCAAGCATTATTTGAAAGTTTGGAGTGCAGCATAAAGAAATTACCGTCATCTTTTCCTCAAATTTTGGTGCTTTCAGTTCTACATGGAGAATCAAAAACTAACCAAACCTTCTGAACACAGAGATCAATGTGAAAAAGATGTATGACTGGTTAGAAACATTTTCACTGAATGAGTGAAGTATCAGCGGTTCTGCTCTCAGCTGTAACACACCCGTAGCAACCATGTCCGTTTTGCCACTATTCAATATTTTCACTAAGTATTTGGAGCAGATAGCATTACTCATTAAATTCATTAAAAAATTCAGCAAGATGGTTCATCAAAGGACAAGATGAGAACTCACAGTGATCTTGAGAAGTTGGAGGACAGGTCTGAAATAAATAAGTTACAGTTCAACCAATGCAAGGCTCTCGGGGAAGAATAATCATCTGCATCAAAAGGTGATGGGAAGGCCCTGACAGAGACACAGTACTGCAGAAAAAGGTCCGCAGGTTGTACCAGCACACAAGCTGTGCAGAAGTCAAAAAGAGCTAGGTGCTGAAAAAAAATAAAAAATTCAATTGCCCTACCAAGTAAGAATGCAATCTACTGGAAACACAAATTAATTCTTCTATTCCACTTGGCTCTGGTAAACTCCAGCTCAAGAAAGGTTTGGGCCTGCTTCAAGGAGTCATGAGAATGACTAGAAAAACATGATCTGCCGGGAAAGACTGAAGTACTTATTATTTAGATTGGAGAAGGGAAGATCAAGGAGAAACAGTAGTAAAGAGTCTTCATCTACACTGAGGGTGCCAGCAAACAGGAAGGAAATAAGATCTTCCCCATGTCCACTGAAGATAAGAGAAAAAGTAAATTGACTTATTTATGAGCAAGAAGAGTGAGGTTAAATTTTAGAAAAACCTTTTTAATGACAATGGCAGAGAAATGGTGGGAAGTCTTACCTGGGACAGTGCGTTACCTCCCACAGGGGAGCTCACTAAGGACAGACTAGACACCTATCTGCCCAAACAAGGCACTGGCACAACTCATTCTGGGCTGGGGCATGGGCATGGAGTAGATGATCCCTTTGAGCTCTGCTGTCCTGCTGTTGTACATGGAATCAATGTCCCATTCCCAGTGACAGCTCAGGTAATGTGGATGTTTCAGCAGATTCCCCTGCCCCCCTATTGCCCTGATTTCAGAAGCACAGAGTATTCCTCCCTGAACATCCCACTGACCCTGAAGGCAAGTCTGTGTTTGCAGAGAGCTGTGGTCCTCCCTGGATCACGCCAGGCATGTTGCAGGCTAAGCAGGAGTGGGGAGCTGGCTCCACACTAGCCGTGACCTGCACCAGCCCATCCCACCAACCCCAGCCCAGCAGTTCCCATCCTGAGAACCAAGCCGTCTGCCTCAAGTTAGCCTCAAGTTAGCATGCGCCTGTGAAATAAATAGTCAAAGTAGGTGAGAAAAATGCTGGAGCAGAGGCGAGAGATGGGGAGACAGTGCCAGCTGCAACAGAAACCATGAGAAGAAGCAGCTGCTCATGAGGTGGCACCTCAGGACTTAACCAAGTGGCACCTTCAGCCTGTTCTCTCATCTGCAGCCTATATGCAGGCTGACCCATTTGGAAGGAGTCTTGTTCCAGCCGTTTTTTTCACTGTCCCATTCTCCTTTCCCCTGCCCCATGCCTTCCACTCCACCCATACTCACACTCTTAGTCTTTCCCTCTGTTACTGGCCAAGGGACATGGAAACCTGCCTTCTAGGTTGGTTTTTTTTCTCACCGCTCAGTTGTTTTAATATAAACCCACAGCTCCTCTAGTTAGTGAATGCTGGCATTTTGAACTGTAATATAATGTGCCATAAACGACATTCCACGCCATAAAATGTTGCAGAAAGATATACTTTTACTCCTAAAAGCAGTGGCTGGATTCTGCTGAACCGAATTTAGTGGAGATTCAATCAGAACTGAGACGAAACAAAGGAAAAAGATTCCAGGTTCACTGCAGAGTTCACTTGCATTTTTTCCTGTCCCCAACAATAAGAGGATTACCTTAAATCAAGAGCATCAGTGTCAATGAGAACCAGAAAACTTAATACATAGAAGGGCAAGGAGATCAAAGCTTAGCACCTGGAGAATACCACATGGTCTGGATTAATAAAACAATACACTCTGTTACATAAATCTTAAGCAAGGTTATTCGTGGACACACATACAGAAAAGAAATTACTGTAGGGTTCAGATAACTGATATTTAATACTGGTGCTCTCTCTATCAGAGAATAGTCTCTCACATTATAGGGGTGTTGACACAGAGCAGTGAGACATTATTTTGTTTTAAACACTTTTAGTCTAAACTTGACGTTACAGTTTTTGGACCTGGATACTACACATCTGCAAGCCAGCGGAAATACCAAAATCTTGCATGCTCCTTTGATTGTTACATTTAAGGTATCATATATGCTACCAGCTCAGCTGCTGCAAGGCATTAAAGTCCATTACTCCAAGCTTGTAAAGTACTTGGAAATACTGTAGACAAGGATTAGAGAAGATGAGTATTCCACATGGCTTCAGAAGGGATGATAAACAGAGGGTAAATGCACTGCAGTTGAAGTGATATATTGACTACGTGTGGGGAGCAATAGCACGAGATCCCTCCTGAAGAATATTTTGTCCGGTAGTTTTGAAACTATATGTTTCTATCAAGCCGTTATTTCTAAGAACAGCTATGTTTACAATGCCTTAGCCTACAAATTACTGACAGGCTGAAAAACAGCAAACCGGAGGAGTCTGAACTTGTAACACAGCTTAATTTAGGACCTGTGTGTTAGCACAATTTTGGAAAGGTTGGAAGAGAGGAGATGAGGTAGAAAGAACACAGTTGAAATACAGCCATTAGTTTCAAAAAAAAATATGATGATCAGCACAAAACCATAAAGTCCTTTGCATATTATCTTTAATCATAAAGCATTCCAGTTTGGTTTATCAAACAAGGAGGAAAATTCTCCCTCAGATATGAAAATAGCATCCAAGCACCAGGTATGTGACACGGTGACCTACAGATGCAACAGAGCACCACTCATCTATGTAGCATAACCACTGCAGGGGAAAAGCAATTCTTCAGTGCAGGAGAACATCAGTCTAGAAAAATCCAGGACAGGAAAAGAAGAGGAATAAGGGTCCCTCTACCCAGCACACTGGAGCATCCAGAATCACCTGAGAAAGCTGCCATACTGCAAGCAGTACAGCTATGCTAGGAAAGTCTTCTTCCTTCATCATGTCAGGTTCAGGCTTCACATAGCATTCAGGGCCTCTGCCAATTTTACCACTTTCTATGGGTGGGTCACTGAAAACCAGCAAATCGCCCTGTTACAATCAAGCATAGTGTCCACACAACTGCCATGGAGGAAAGCAAGTCTTTTGTGAGTTTGAGATCCAGTTCATGGAGGGTCATAAGGGCTGAGAATATGTTGATGCAGAAGTTTCACAGGATGGCATAGACAGGTTCTGACCAAACTTGCTCCCAAACACTGGCAAAAAAACCCTAATCAATCAATAAATCATTTAAACAATCTAAGCAAACTGTTCTAGTGAGGAAGCAAGCTGAGGGTGTTGTTAAGTCACATTTGCTTCCTCTGTGCTTTTTAGTAGTCTGTTATTTTAGCATCTGCAAATTGAGTCATAGTTCACCATTATTAAGTGAACACAAGAGACTTGAGAAGACCTTAAGATGAGGTTAAACTAGATGACCTCCTGAGATCCCTTTCCGTCTGGGTTTTCCTGTGATCCTGTGGTCTTAGTATAAGTTATTTCTGTTAAAATGAGATGGGGACTTGGTAGGACAGAAGGAAAGGAGCAAATTGTTGTTGGTATCCAATTCAGCAACAAAAAGGCTTTAACTGATACTAGAGGTTGGTTGGTCAGAGTTGGCAAACCGAAAGAAATGGCAAGTGACGAGCATGTGAAGGACTCTGGCCACGCGGTGTCTCTAGGGCAGGACTTATGACATGGATATCTTCACATGAGCAGGTACGGTTACCAAGCCTATGCTGAGGTATACTGTGCAGCCCAGGGAACACGAGAGTTGCTGAGCACAACACTCACACTCCTCCGTCATATGTCCCCAACGCTGCCTTGTTACTTAGGCTGGTCCTGGACCTGCTCCTGGGGCCAAACCAAACTCCATCTGCCTTTGCTGCCAGACAACACTCCTCACCAGGAAGGGGGCTGAGTTTTACTATTTCTCCTCTAATTTTGAGTGGCAATTGAGCAACGGAGCAAGGCTTTTGGTCTGCTTAGTGACGTAATTTACAGCTTGGTATTTGCAACAGGGATCCCCCATCTGCAGGTTCCTTCCCAGGCCCTGTCGTAAACTTGCTTCGTTGCCCAGACTGCTCCTGGACTCAGTTTACCCCTACTTAAAATGCATTTTATATGGGACTGTGAATTCAGATGGACACAGGGAGACTTAATTAATGTCATTCACGCTTCCGAAGTCTTCATATGAAAAATATGGAGCAGCTGTAAATTAAAGGTACAATAACAAATAGCTTCATGATCTTTAGATAGTCCCTCTTCAGTAGAGCTGCAGGGAAAATGTAGGAATGATAATAAATACATCATAAACATTAAAGAGCCGTAAAATAGCCACATATAGATTCAATAAAACCTAATATAGAAATAATTCAGGCTGGGCTGAAAAGAAAATACCTCCCACTCCTGAAAGCTTTTGCAGTACCTCAGGATCCCAGGAAAGGGTCTTGATATCGCAGCTGTGCTGAGTGTTTATTGAGACTGTCACTTTCTTTGAAGGTCATTCTGCCATGATATTTTCAAAAGCCCTTTGAGTAGTCATGTATCAAACTTAATTTTCTTTTATAACTGAAATAGTCCACTGGAATTCTTTGATATTAACAAGACTGTTTTGAGACCAAAAAGAACAGCATATCTCAGAGAAATAGAGATCGCACCATTTAGAGCTGAAACAACACTGACAAAACACTTTTCCCCCTCTTTTAAGTTTTGTTTGCTATGGTTACAACTTCAAAATCTCAGAGGTTCACTTAAGCTTTGGGATGAGTATATTTTACGGCAAAAAGACTCCATGCCAGGAAGCTCCACATATCAGAAGAGTCCCAGTTCAGCATTCTAGTAGTACTCTAAAGAAGTGCCTTTTACTTAAAAGTGAGCATATTGAGTTCTTACAGCTATTTTTCTCAGTCATGACGATAAGGAGGGAGAAGAGATGCTCAGGTCAGAACGACTTTTCCATAAGCCCTTGATACATTTATAATCATGTGCAGGGTTACTCCATGGAGGGCTTCTGCTGAGTATGTTTGCCCAGGTTTTCAGCCTCTGCCAAGATGCCCTGCGTGCAGTTCAGGACAGGTGGGGACAGACTTTAGTCTGTCTTCCCGTCCTAGAGGCACTGGGGCTCCAGGCCAACTCCTCCACAGAGACTGGAGGATCTCTGGGCTGGGCTGGTTTGCCGGGGCTGCCACAGCTCTGAGACACCTTTCTCCTCCTGGGATGCTGGTGAGTGGAGGCTGATGCTGGGAGGAGGAAGGCACATGATCAAGACCCCTTTTCTATGTCTACCACCATCCCAGAGGGTCACTGTCTTACGGTGGGGGCAAATGAAGAGTCCTTTCTATTTCTCCCACCAAAAGACCTGCATAATGCACAGGCTACCGATACCCTCAGTAGTCTCCTTAACCACGCACAGTTCAGACATAATCATCTCCAACTGTCGTTCACATGAATCTTAGTGGTTTAAAAGTATTTATGGCATGGGTGAGATTCTTTTCGTATTTCCACAAAGGAAATCAAAGATATTTCTAAGCGTTGCTATTCAGACAAAATAGACTTCACAGTTGTCAACAGCTGTCTCATGAATTAGTTTAGACCTACCACCCTGTCAAAGCCCACAATCTTCTGGATCCCGTGTGACAGAAGAGGCTACAAATCTTAAAACTTTGCATTTATTTTATGTAAAGGCAAATAATGTGGTAGCCATTTTAGAAGCATGTACAAAAATCTCAAGTGAACTTCATCAAGTATCAGCTGAGGTGTTTGGGGTGAAATGTACACAGAGCCTTAATTTATTATGCCAGAGGAAGAAAGCAACTAAGGTATAGAAGAATGTAATCCTTCTTTAAATATTATTCCTGGGAATACTTTTATCACCAAATATTCAGCTTCAAATTGAATTATATATTTTCATCATGGGCCCACATTCCTGGGGCTTGGTTCTAAAACAATATTGTTTATACAGTCAAAAAATAGTTGATTTTATGGCATGGCAGGGAAAAAAAAAAATTGAGATTTTATTTCTGACTTTTCTCAGCACAGTCTCCCCTAAGCCAGTCTCCCATAGCTGGCACATAAAGGCCTTCATAGTGTGGTACACTAAGGGTAGCCCACACAATGCCTTATCAGAACAACACAAATAAGGAAGCCAGTCCTAGCAGGCATGGTGTACAGCGTAGCTTCTCCCAAAGAATCAACTAATTATGGTCTGCTTGGGGCATACACCAGTTTATGCCATCATCATTAAAGGCATCCCAGCTTCCAAAAAAACCAGCAGCACATGAGGGAGAGGACTTCCAGCTGGGCCACAAACTTCCCCTGAAATTTTTCCTATCTCATTTATCTCTCCCTGCCCTCACCACCTTGTGTGCAAAAGGAGGGGAGTGGAATGAAGGTGTTACAGGGGATAAATGGAAAGAAGTTGCTGTAAAATGGGGCTTTAATGCTTACGTGGAGCAGCCTGTTGGGGGCCAAGGGATTTGAGGTTCCGTGTGTGAGGAGTTGGAAAAGGCATTTCTTCAGCTGTGCCAGGGAGCAGCTGTGGTAAACAACCCTTCCTAGCTCCAACCATAGTGCCAACGGACACAAAACAGCTGGAAAAGCTAGCCATATTTTATTGATAATTCAAGAGAAAGCCTTGATTTCAGCTATAAAAGTACTGATGCTTCATAAGCAACATGGCCAGAAACATCATTTCTTTCAAAATCCGAGCAGTACCAGAGACAGCCCTCCTGGAGCACCAGAAGCATTTCAGAGGAACTGTTCTTACCTGAGCTAAGGTGCCGAGCATTTAGGCAGTTCTCAGACATGGTTCCTATGAAAATGTTATTTATCTTGGCATTTCCAGCAAGTCCAGGTGTTCACTGTGGTCGTATACTGCAGCTCGGGGTTCGTTCCAGCCCACAGTTCTGCTGGCTTCCATTAGGCAACGCTCAATTTGAGCCAAGTCTTCTGCATGTTTTAACAATACGCATGTTTAACAGAGGGGGGTTATGGCAGGCTGTGAACGCTGTGAACCTAAGTACATTAGAAACAAAAATAGAACTGAACCAAAACTCCAGATTTGATCCAAACCTCACAGCAGGAGCCTTTCCATGTAACAGTCTGGGGAAAAAAACCCAACAACTTAGTTACACACACTTCTGAACTTTCAAAATGCTCATTAAAAAACCTGAATCCAAACTTTGCAGCTTGCATCCATGTCTAATGAGACAAAGTCTGGGCTTGAAATGAAGCACATTGAAAAGCATAGCATTGCACCATTACTCGCACTGATTTCCTCAGATGATTTGTAGGATTGCGATGCAGGAAATTCAGTGTAATTTGTTCAGTGATTTTTGTCCACGCAGCAAAATGCAGCTTATGAGCTATTTCTGTAGAAAAAATATTAGCTTCTTTTTTGGGTGCATTGATTGGTTGAAGAGGGAAAAAAAAAAAGTGTTTTTTTCCCACTAAATCCTTTTAAGATCACTGTTTTAAGCCGTGTCAGGAGACGTATGGAACACAGAGTGTTCACTGGTATGCAGAGTATTCAAAAAAATGAAAATGTTTACAAGATACAGTATAAAGACACTATTTCATAATTCAGTTACAAACTTGTTATTGCCGAGGTCTTCTAATATCATATGAAGCCATATATATAAATGAGTTTTGAATGCTGACCAGGATTCTGTACAACTATCAGCCAATTAACAAACCTTATGAAGACCTCACATCTCCTGTGATTTTTTTATACTGAAAGTTAGTAAACCTGGAGTTTAACAAATCTGAAACAAAACTGCAAGTAACCTTAAGGCCATGCTAAATTATGCGAGCATATGTGTGTGTATAAAGAAATATTTAGGAAACCTTATTAGTCATCATTTCTGATGTAGTGAGTTAAATGTACAAGTGCCTTCATTTACTTTGCCAGAAGAAAGCAAAGCAAGCAACTGAAGTATGGACGAATGTAATCCTCCTTTAAATATTATTCCTGGGAATACTTTTATCACCAAATATTCAGCTTCAAATTGAATTATATATTTTCATCACAGGTCCACATTCCTGGGGCTTGGTTCTAAAATGAAATTGTTTATACAGACAAAAAATAGTTGATTTTATAACATGGCAGAGAAAGATTCAGGATTGTGTTTCTGACTTTTCCCCCATAACTGCCCTGAGTCAACCTTTTACAGCCTGTATATAAAGTGTTATACAGTGCGGTGCAAATGCAGAGCAGCATATGCATTGCATATCACATAGAAGCACAGAATTCATTTCCTTTTTATGAATAAATGATGTCTTTTACTGTGTGGATCTTATGAATACAACGAGTCCGTCTGAAATTTGAGGGGGACCTCATCTGAATTTCAGCGGAAAATGTCAAATGATAAGTCCCGGACATGCTTACAAATCAGTGCTGTGGTGTCAAAAAAATCCGCATCTTCAAAACAGAAACTCTTTGCTGTCCCCATGTGCTCCTTTGCAACTGCTCTGTTAGGAGCACCATCCTACCCTGCACAGATCACAGCTTTCAAAATCAATATCAAGTCAAAATCTAGATGTATCAGACAAGCATTGCTCCAGAGCATTTGAAAGTGAACTTAGTATTACCACTGAGAGATAATTTTGTTTGAATTCCTGCTGTTACAACTGAACCCTCTGCATACATCACCCTGTTTGCACACAGATTACTATGTTCGGGTTCCCTCTCCCAAAAAGGACCTGCCCCTGCCTGTTTGCTTCATTGCAGGCAGGACTCAGTCTGAAACCTGTCACTGTGTACCACAGTAGGAGTCTCACTGAGCAAAGAGGGTCTTTACTTCTTTGCATAGATCTCAGCATTTTTAAGGTCTCATCCCAACAGTATCTTGTGGCCAAAAGGACACTTGAGCTGGCACAAATTCAATGTATGCATCAGATGGCAAGTAGATAGCTCAGTGCCATCAACAGTCAAGAAAATTCCCAGGTACTGGTTCTTCCTCTGCATTTCTTTCTGTGCATATCGAGTGAGGGCAGTGTCTTTCCAAATGGCCAACTGGAGACAGCTCTACAGGAAGGTCTTCACAGAGGCCCTGGCATTAGAAACCCAGAATGAAGTGGCTGGGAACATCTGGTTGGCTTAGGAGGATGTGTGTGCAGTTAAAATGTCACAGACAGCACAGATGGACATGGATTAGTTGAAGAGTCTTCAGAATGATTCTTTGCTTTGAGGAGATAACTTCTTTGTCGTGGGTTTAGCATCCACAGTGTTTACAGTGTGAGTTTGCTGCAGGGTAGAGGAGCATTGTTCAGTGGTCCTTGAAAGACAGTTGAATTATACCTCTGTGGTGCAACATGGTCTTGCATGGACACAGCTGAGAGAGAGGGTGAGTGAGCAAGGGAAGCAGCGCAGCAGGTGTGCATATCTGTTAAGAGGACAATTGGTGTTGAAGCCCCTCCACCCATGCTCTATGTAGTTCTGGTTTGGACTAGACTTGCTGTGATTCCCTGGACCGAGTGTCCCAAGTACTTGTATGGCTTGCAGCTGCCCAGAGGGCCAGACATTTTGGTCTGACCCTTCTTCCCCAACAAGGGATTGGAGAGAACTTGTTGAGTTCACGGAGCTGAACTTTGGGATTGATTTCTGGTTTGTTCTCACAGGAACTGCTCTGCAAATCTAACCTAAGTGAGGTAAGTGATGAAAATTAGAGGATCTGCTGCTAAACCATATTAAAATGCTGATATAGCAACTACGCAGCAAGAATACAAGATGCCCTGTATCACCATCACAATAGCACATGTAACCTGCAAGCAGACAGTGCTTTGTCTTTCAAAAAGCTTCGTATGTTCTTACTTAGTGTTCTGATATCATCTCCCATGGCGGAAAGAGGAGAAAGGGTAAAACCACATTCTACACTCCCCTCTTCTCAGACTCTTGTGTTACTAATGGTCTTGTGTTACTGTCTGTCCCTACTGAACACAGTAAATGGAATAAAAGTCACAGGCAATCTGGAATGCTGCAGAAATGTTACATTAAATAAGGGATAAACAGGGCAAGAAGCTCAAAAAAAAAATGCTAAAAAGCAAGTGAAAATGTGTGAGAATTCAAAGGAAAGAAGGAAAGAATTGAAAAGGTGACTTTGATGGCACACTATCTGCTAAAATACATGGTCCTGATCACTTCAGGGATTACAGGACAAATTCCACCCACAGGGGTTCAGAATCTGTTTCTGAACTAAAACTCAGTAGTTCTCTTGGGAAAACCATAGATACCAATTTTACCAGGTGTTTCCTCCTACTATTGGAGGGACAAGGAGAGTGGAAAAGGGAGAGAAGAATTTGTGTGCATACAGCATTTCCCAAGAAGTCAGTTGTCTTCCCTAAGGAGTGGCCAGAGCACTGCAAGCTGTAGTTTTTCCTTCTCCAAGAGCTCCCTCCACCCCCACAATTCCAGTACCTTGTCCGGTTGATTTTGCCTGGTTAAAAAGTGAAGGGGAAGCAGTTGTTGTTTTGGTTGTAGAATACATCTTTTTTTGTATCTAAAATGGAAGACATGAAATGGAACAAATTGTTCTTAAGACATTTTGTATTTTCTTTTGCTTTTTCCATTATCAGTTTTATAGCTGAGATTTCTGTGAGGATTCACAGTGAGTCAGTTTATGAGGCAGCTCTGTACCATCTGCACTAAAGAGTTTCCTATCACTCTAGACATTACGTATCTCCTTATGGCAGCCTGGACACTGTAGGGAAATTGCCAAGCCAGGTCACATGCCAGTGGGCCATCATTCATCCAAAAAAGGCGGGCAAAATCTGCTTACAATTAGGTTCAACCCTTGGTTCTGGATAACATGTCCCTGTGGCTACAAATTCTTTCCTGCCAGCCCCCCACAGGGCTCAGGAGGAGTCCTAGGATGGTCTGTGCCTGACCAGAGAAAAGAGGTCCTGGCCTTTCTCTTTCCTTCTCACCCTTTTTCAATCTTTCTCTCTTTTTTGTAAGGAACAATATGTTTTTGTATCATGTCATGCTGGTAGTAAGCACAGCTGCTGCTCTAACTGTTTACAAAAGAAATGTAGTTAAATGCCAAGATGTGGGGTTTTTTAAGAAAAAAGCTAAAACTTCAGGAAGAAAATAAATCTTCAAGAATACATTAATCTGAGTCTCTAATTTGCAAAAGGAAAAACTTTACTTAGGGTATTATATACGTAGAAAAGAGCCAGAATACAAATAATGTAAATGGGACTACATTGTTACGTCCAGAGCTCTCTCTGACAGTAGAAAAAAGCATTCAAATACATTCAAGTGCAACCTTCCTCCTGCACATGATCTGGTTAAAATGAAGGTGCTGTTGTGTGGCAGATCTTAGCCTAGCAACAGATCATGTGACGTTTGACGGGTCTTTCTCCAGCAGAAGCAAAAACTTTGGACTTAAAAGATGATCTGAAACTGTTTGGTTATCAGAGAATACATGTCAAATGCAGCAAACCATTGGGAATTCCCTCCAACTTTTTCTTTACTAGCTAAGACTTGAATTCAGTCTTTGCCACTTGCTGCTGGCAATCTCAGTCACATCTAGTGAAGTGTACGGCGTGCTCGTGGTCTCTTCTGTCGGAGCAGGAGCGTGGGACATTGAGTGGCTGCACTTAGGTCTACTCAGGAAATGCTTTCAGATGACTTTCAGTGTGAAACTTCTCTTAAATAAGTAATCATAATTTTAGCCCAGTGTCCATTCTTTATTTGGGCATGTCTCAGTGCAACTACAATCAATACAGCTGATGGGAATACAAGGCACAGTAGCATTCATCCCTTCCTAGAGAATCACATCAACAAATCCGTGAGTTTTAAGTTCAGTAGGTGCATTTTGCAAAGCTCAGGGCCATTGCAGACAAGCCCTCACCAAGGGCACACGCTTCAGCTCTGTCAGACAGGGCAAAATAGATGGTTTTTCATTGGAGTTATTTTCACGATCATTGCAAAGGCTGTTGTCACGACAGAGTAATTGAAAGTGATCAGACTGCAGAGGGGAAAGTACCTTCTTTCCTACAGATTACTTCCTTCTCACCTGGCCTTAACAAGGCTATGAGATAGGAGCAGAAACAAAGTACCATCATCTACAAATCAACAGCTGAAAGGTCTCTTCTATTGTCATCCTCTTCTTGGAAAACAGTCTTGGAAAACCACGTCTGTACTGTTGGTGACAGCACTGCTTTAGTAAAGGAAAATGCAAATGAGATTTTATATTCAGAGGCACCTGCATTCACAGAAGGTTCTGCTTCATAACTTTTGTGAATTGCCCAGAATTTAAGGCAAAAAGAATGCTTGTCTGTAAAGTTCATGTTTGTTTGCATAGTACAGTACATTTTCATAAGTGCAGGAGAGTCAGCGTTATGGGAGTGAGGCAATGGGTTTAGGAACACGCTCAATTGTTGTGATCTTGAGGACAAAGTGAGGCTGTCTGTGATTCAAGGTGCTTCAGTGTCAGTGAAAAGTTTCTGTTACAGCTGCTTTGTTCTTTCAGGGAACAAAATACTGAACCAACTCAGTAGTCTGGAAGGACATGCACATACAGCTGGAGAGATTCATTCCCATTTCTGAGCAGGGTTACCTCTGATCCAGCTGGAAAAAAGAAACTGTTTCTCTGTTACCTGCAAGCTGCTACATAAATTAGTCAGCAGGGGAACACAGCAAGGCTCAACGCTTTGGTTCAAATTTGCTTCCAAGCATGTGCTGTTGGGTTACAGCCTTGTGTAAAAAGGCTCGTACGGCACTGGCTCCTGGATCATCTGAACTCAGCTATGTCAGCATATATCCAAAACGATTTGCTGAGACTGCTGTGTTCAGCATCTTGCCCTGAAAAGCACTTGCTGTGGCCAGCACTGCTCGTAACTCACGCGCTAGCTGGCCAGTCACATCCGTAATGGCTTGTGTGAAGAATGCTGCTGGCCTCTGCCCTCGGGGTCAGTTTTACCTGTGGGATCATGGGACAATTAACAAAACCTGGAGGACCACAGCATTACTGTGACCTGAACTAGAATTGTCCCTAGTGCTTGGCTCATTAGCTCCCTCCTCGTATCTGGCAGGCAGAACAGACATCCTGAAACCAAATTATAGATTAGTGCCAACACCACCCAGCTGACTGGGCAGAGCAAAATCAAGAATAGCTGCACCAGAAGACTTCTCATCCCAGGAGGCACAGGGCATACCTGTCAGGAAGCAAGTGAACAAGCAGACTGTGTTAGTGGTGGGAAGCGTCAAATAGTGGATAAGAGATTGAAGGGATTGTAAAAGAGGAGAGCAGCGTAACTTTACAAGAAAGGCACAGATATAGAGAAAACTGCAAAAGGCAAGGGTAAAAAAATGCAGATGCAAGAGGAAAAGGGAGAAAAAGAAGAAAGGAAATATATATAGTGAAAAAACATCCAAGAAAAGAAATTGAAGGAAAAGGAGGTAGGAAAGAAGACCTTGTATTTAACATTTGTGCTATCATTATTTCTTTTCTTAATATTGATTGTTGGCCTGAGGAAATCCTTAGTAAGAGATCATAACTCCCTCATACTTCATGAAGTATACTTCACTTGCCCCAGTGAGCTTCCAGAAAAGCTCTCTCTGGGTTTTGAACAAGAGGAGCCAGTGATTTACAGTCTACATTATTTTTGCTGAAGAAAGCAGGGAGAAGAAAAATGCTTTGACAGCTGCTATCAGGTGAGGCCAGTCTTCTGCAATGAGCTAGGCTGTGTCAAGGCAAGGCCAAAAGCCTGTAAAAACTAGAATAAGCAGAGAATGGAATGGGGACACAGCAAGTCAAAAGACTTTCCATTGCTTTCTGCTTGCTGGGATCATGAAGTAACACATACTGCAGGCTGCATGGGTGGCGCAGGGCATAGCAACTACAGCAGCAGGAGTTACGCATGACCAGAACTTCACTCAGTGAAAATCTGGTCGTGACTAGGGCACAAGTAATTTCTTCTGTAAGTCTGGGCACTACCAGCCAGGTCTTTTACAGAAGCAGCTGTAGGAAACTGGACAAGTTTCCATCTACTTTTGTCAGTTTCTGTCAAAATTAGATCTCTGCTTACATGTACTTCTGCAATTCATCTTTCAGGTGGTATTTCAGAACTGCTACCTTCTTTTCTTTTGAGCAATAAGATGAAAGAAAAAAAAAAAAGGCAGAAAGTGTAAAAGCTTAGGAAAAACAACTAATTCACAAAATATCTCCAGTGGAACCCAGACATTTTTTTATCCCAAATCAGCTTGTTGGTCCATAAGATTAATAGTATAGGGAGAGGAGGGTGAGAGGAGAAAGTACTCTACTGTATGTAACTCAAATTAGCAGAATAAGGCAACTTTTCTGCAGAAAACAAGACATGAACAAAGACTATACTTTGCAGGTGCCATGCTGTGATAGCTCCCAAAACCAGACCTTTCTCTCTCATTGTACTAAGTCCTTATCTAGCCTTTTTGTGGCCAACCTTTTCCCCTTTCTCACACACTCTATGTGCTGAAAGACTCTAATTAGTCCAACATGCCATGTAAACACAAATATAAGAACATATATGCAAACTGGTCCTGTCTAAACTAAATGGGTGCACCAACTCTTGACTTATACAAGAATTTAAGAGGGTGTTGCCTGTCATCTTTTCCACAGTCAGCGCATTGCTTTTGAACACATTGGACCTTTGAGGGTAGAAAATGGGAGGTCCCAGGGAGAAGCCTAACAGGGGACCTACAGCTTCTGGTCTCATAATTGCTCAACAACTGAACTACAATTACCACAGCTCAGGGAGATAATAATAAACAGAGCTGCCATCAAATTAAGTGAGGCACTTCTCATATGTCTGCACTTTTTATATGCATGTGTAAACAGAGGGAGAGGAGCGGGGAGCATTCACATCAAGTGATAAATACCAGCCCCTGGGGGTTCTTGGAAAACAAATGGGATAATTTTGGAGAGCCTAACTATCATTATTATGATTATTTATTATTAAAAGCCATGCGGTAAGAAAAAGCAGCATCAGGTGATTATTGCTATGTACATAGAGAACTTTCAGCATTTATTGTAAAATATTCCCTCATGTCAAACCAATAATCACCCTTTCAAAATGATGCCGTAGAGAGTCATATATATGGAGTGTTGAGTATAAATCTTTTGATTCCCTGTTGTAACGTGCAAAGTGTCGCCTCTCACATGAAGGCTGCTGCTGCAGGGCTTTGTGGCAGCTGAAAAGCACATGTTGTGCTTCCCCCTCCTTCTCCTTCCCCTCTCCTTATGGTTTTTCAAAGTCTCTCTTGATAAATGTCTTCAGAAAAATATTTTATGAGGTGCTTACCTATAAAAATATATCTTTCAAGGCCATGTACACAATGAGGCCTTAAACACTAACCACACACAAGAAACACTGTTCATTCGGTCCAGCATGTAGATGGGAGGAAATCGAAACCCATCAGTGCTTGGTCAGAGACAAGGTGGAACCTATTAGCAGTTTGTTGTGACTTGACGTTATTCACCTGCTGCAAGAGAGAGGAGAAGATCTTCAAGGAAGATGTCCTTTTGTTTAAACGGCTGTTCGTGCCTCAAGATGTAGAGCCTGGAAACACCAGCACGTATGATCAAAGACATGGGACAGCTTCCATATGAGGAAAAACTAAATTTGCTTAGACTCCTTGGTGGAAAGAAGGGGATGCTGAAGGGAGGAGATGGCCCAAGTCCAATAATAAATATCATGAATGGTTTGAAGAAATGATTGGGGAACAATTATTCACTGGGTTTTTTGCATAGTGCAGGAACAAGCTACAGGGTTTAAAGCAAACAAAGTCAAGTATTTTTTCAGCCACCACATAATTATGTGGTAGAACTCACTGTCACCAGACATAGTAAAGATGAGGAATGGAAGCACATTCAAAAAGCAGAAGGTTGCATTAGCAACATGCCTGTGCATTCATACTTCAGTGAACCAGTAGCAGGCCCTTTTCTTTTGGGGAAATGCTGTCAGGTCATCATGTTCACAAAGAATAAATCTCAAGCTCATAGCTGACACCTTCATCTGTGCAGGGTTTCTTAATAACTTGCAGAGGCACCAGTTTGAGTACGACCCACAGGGAAAACTTCTACTTTCAAATCCCTGGGGCATGTTTCTGCTGTATTTAGCATTTCCAAAATATCATGAACATTATAATCCCATTTCAGGAGCAGTTCATTACAGTTTCTTGTTTTTATAAAATATTTTCCATTATTTTCAGTGTGTTTGCCATATTATGCTGGAAGGTAACCAGCCTGTCATTGACTGAGTGTTACAGAGCTTTAATTCAGAAGAAAAGTTCAAGATGTGTTACTTTCAAGGGAAATCAGATGTCAAGGTAACCTGACAACATGTACCCTTCATTCTTCCTTTTCAATGTATTATGAATATTCTCTTACGTCCTGAAGTTTTGTTTTCTACAATAAAAATATTGATTTTCCCTCACACTGTACCAGAATCCATGTGCCCAGACTGAATCACAAAATTGTAAAACGCGGCACACTTACAGCTTGACTCAAGGTAGCGGCTCAATTCATTATTTTGGGTGAAATTATTCTGGTTACATAAAACAAGGAAACATAGTGGGTGAGGAAGGAGATGTCATATCTGTTCCTGTTTCCCTGTAGAGATAGCAAGGAAATATTATCAGCATGGCATATTCCTAAATATAGATGATTCCATACAGCCACTGTCCTTCGCGCTGAGATCTGTGAGGCTGCAAACTGCTGAGACAGTGCTGCATAGCTTGTTTCAGTTTTTCCTTACTTTGAAACAAATAAAATGACAATACCAAAGAAAACAGCAAACAGAGAACAGATGAAAACAGGGCTGTCAAGGTGTTATTCCCTCTTCCGCTATCCCCAGGAAGGTCCAGGAAGATACCCGGTTCCAGGCCAGAAGCCACCAGCAAGGTCTCAGATTTGACATGCTGTAGGTGCTTGAGTTTGATTTTGCTGTTTTTAAGAAGTCTGCAGTGAGTTGACTTTTGCAGATTGAAAAAGGAAGAGTAGTGATAGAAAGATGTTAGACTTACTTGGACATCCTTGCAGTTTGTACTTTAAGCAAGTTCATCTACTCCAACCAAAACTTGCTTTAGCTCTAAAAGCTGCAAGACACTGGCTTGTTATAACCAGGAGCCATTTGTCTATTGCATTTATGACTTAATTAGGGGCTTTCTTGGGGATTCAAGCTTTTTGTATTAGCTAGAACACAGGAACAAATCACACTTTCCATAAAGATTTACCAGTACCTACCTGTGTTTCTTGAGAGGAACGGATTTGTGCCTTTGCCTCGGGTACGCCACATTAGCTGGAGCAACAGCTGACAGAAGCACGTTTCTTTCACCTGCACAGTAGTAGCACTGTGCGTGTCTCATCACTGGGGACACTGGGTCAGTGCAGTAGATGGCTGCTCCTTGCACACCTTCTCTGAACATACCTACCTTTACAGAACTCTGTCAGACTTGTTCCACAGTCATCTCTTTTCCTGTCAGATGGACAAAGTGTAGCAGGGAGCAGACAAGGGCTAAGGCTATAAAGTTAACACTTCTTCTTACTCTTCCCTATCCCTTTTTCATATACTGCCTGTCCAAGGTGTAGTGGTAATCTTACAAGCCAGAACCTTCCCTAGTGCATCCCATACTGTGCCCGGAAAAACAGGACATATCCTTTCAGTTGTCCCATGAATTAACATCCCACGTGCCTTTCACTACCAAAATTAGGCCTTGCAGTTTACCTTCAGGGTGATCCTGTGCCATGTTAGAGGAATTAACTGGATGATTTCAAAGCTCTTCCTGGTTCTAGCTGCCTCCCAAGACTGCATGCTGAATGGAAGGTATCTTTTTTTCCTGTGTTTGTACAGATATTTCTTGTACAGCTTAATATTAAATTAAATTTTAAGGGTTTCAGTTGTTATTTTTTTCTGCTGATAGTAGAAAATCTAGAATCATTCAAGTAAAAAGAGCAGACTGCATGCTGCTTCTGCCAATCCTCAGACTTCAAAAGAAAACGAAAAACAGCAGAAGGTCATACGGTGCATCTACTCACTCATGTAATACTGTTGGTGGCAAAACACTGCCTTCCTGCACCTCCATATCTGCCCAGACACCTAGCTTGCAGTTTTTTCTGTTACTGTATAAGGCTGCAGAGGTACAAGTGTAATATAACAAGTGCCTTTTTTAAATTTTGCAAGCTTGCATGCATCTACAAGTAAACATTGGATAACTCCTTTACTTTTCATCTTTGCGCACTAATCGATTGTACAAATGTTTAAACACAGTGTGGCAACCCTTGCTGATAAATTCATGGAAGAAATATCACCTGTAGACAATGACTAATGTCTGCTTCATGCATTTCTGCCCTACATTCTACCATACATTTAGGGGGGAGAAGGTATCATATGGATTAAGTTAGTAACACTCATCCTCACATTTTCAGGGAGTGCTTCCCCTTAAATCATACCTCTTTGGACCCTGACAGGCTTCACACCTAGTCTTATTTCATGCTGGAACTTTCCAGAGACACATTAGTCGTGCTTCACAAATCACCATGTTTGCTAGTGAATGAAACACCCTAAGCAAGTATTACTTAAATCCTTGAAGGAACTGGGGGCATTTTACACTTCTGCTGGTGGTGAGCTAAAGGACTTATCTTCTTGAGGCTTCTACCATATGTTTTGTTCTTAAAGTAAGTATCTTAATAAGGCAGTCACAGAAGGTTTTGATTAGCGTAAGGTTCCCATGACATCTTTATCTCATAGTAACTTTCCTCTACATTTTTCTGGAGGCTTTTTTTTTTTTAATCAAAAGGGTACTAATTAGAGAACCTAATAGGGGTTTTTTTAGCCAATTACTACTTCTTTTGGTTCTCCTCTCTCCAGTTTAATATGTTAATAGCTAATATAGAAAAAAATATATATGGGCAGCAAGTGTCTCTCCTGCATAGGGTGTAACTTGCCTGATATCAAAGATCAGGCACATACGACTATAAACAGTGTAAACTAAGCTACCCTTTTGAAAAAAAGGCTTTTATGAGTCAAAGTATGATGTTTTTAGTCCAGAAATGAACTTTGAAATGAACCCTGAAAACAGGAGAAAATCAAGAGCAGAAGTCTCAGAGACAATAGCGTCTTCTGCAGAAGGATCTGATGACTTACTTCACCTCAAATAGATTACCACCATCCTGGTGACCATAGGATTTTCAAAACACTTTTGAGACTTTGGCTGTAGTGTTGTTGGCCTTCAGAGAGCTGAGTTCTGGGAAAGCATCATCCAGCCTGACTGCTGGCTTTATAAGGCAGGTGGAATGAACCTAGGCAACACCAACCAGCAGGTAACCAGAGTAATGTTCTCTGGTAACAGCCCAGCAGAGCATGAGACAAGAGCCGGGCTGAAGCAAGTCTTATCAGCTCCAGGAACACTGAAATTAGTAAAGTTGCAAGCAAATTTGGCCAGGAGCCCATTTATTCCAGCTCATTGGTTTTGACTGGCTTTTCCAAAAGACCTCGCTCTTGAAGTCTGCAGAGGCAGTGCAGATCAATGGTGTTCTCATAAGGATGAGCATGGTTTTTGTGCAACGTGAATCATTTGTTGGAAACAGGGCTAGAGTGTCCCACCACAAATGAGGTGGTGCATCATGATGTAAGGAAATGCCATATGGCCACATCATGACGGGGGAACCCAGGCTGATTTGGGCTTAATTTTGACAGTTTTTCCTACAGCCCACAAGGCGTCTGTGCAGAAAGTGTCTTTTTTTCCGAGGAGTGTAGCCTTTATTGCTTAGTGTGACAAGGTACGTCAGCTGGCTGTTGTTGATACAAACTTCCTACACAAGGGCACAAGGTCTTTCTCCTTCTATTCTCGGAGGAGAAAGATAAATACCTTGAGAGGGCAGTAAATCCCTTCTGAAGACAGGCAACCTCTGGAGCTGCTTATCTACTAACCATGAAGGCAGAGTGGACTACTGACTTGCAACAGATAGCTATGCTTTAGGCAGCTAAACAGGAAATTGATTTAGTCTGTGTCCCATTGTGCAGGTAACACAGAACGGGCAAAAGGGCTGTTTCCATGTGAGTGTCCATACCCTGGCTTCTGCACCCAGGCAAGGACAACTTGAAGACAGGCAATGGTTTGGCCTTCCAATTCTCACCGAACCACACCAGTTCTCACCTTTTTCTTGTGGAATTATCCTGTCTCTGAAGACAAGTGCTCAACAGAGCTATAAGGAAACCATGCCAAAACAGAGCTAAACCTCTGGCCCACACAGCTAAACAAGTTTCCATCAGGTAGATGAATTTTAGCCATTAAAATCCTCTCCTTTGGTGTGACAGAAGGAACACATACGTTCCCTGCATTGGGTAAATAATAGTGCTTTGCAAACCTATGGGCATCTTTATCTCATCCATTTAAATAAAACAGCTCACATGCCTGAATGAAGCCTGTGAGTTAGGAGGCATGTCATCGCCATGGTGTCCATGGTGCTAAGCTGGGAAAAGAGGACAAACATGCAGGTAACCAACTCAGTAAAGCAAGTGACAAAGAAGAGAGAACAAATCAGTGCCACTTCATCGAGAAGCCTGGATGTTGCAGAAATATGTTTTGGGCTGTTTGCTGTGTAAACCGCATGGTCATTGTGAACTAACTAACATACAGCATAGCTTTCTGTCTACCCTTAAACACATACTTTGTCACCTTAACAAAAGCCACAGCTGTAAACAGTTTATGGTGCAATTGCTTGATCAACAGGCATCCGAATAAAAGTAAGATGAGCCCTCCTTTGTTGCCTCAACAGCCTTCACCTCTGCTACAAAAATGCTTTTTAACTGGCTGCAGACGGGCTTCTTCACAAGTGTTTCTAATTCAGATAAACATCTTGATAGGAAATGTCATAAATTACATGTATGGGACTGTCAGTAGAATTTTCAACAGACATAACATGAGTTTGTATTGAAATAAAATGAGAACCTTGGATAAATTTCTGAGCCTATAAATGTTCAACCTCACCTACAATCCACTCACAAAGACATTTGAGAAATCTTTGATGATCCCAGCTAACATGTGATTGGTGAGAATGGGAGACCCATAGGCTGCAGTTTCCCTGCACCTTGGCCTGTAATCTTCCTGCATTTTTCCACAAGTGATTACACTTACACATTTCAGAAGTAATAAAATGTATCACAAATGAGCTATTGTGTCCATTTCCTGGATACTCATCTCAGGCTGGGGGAAAAAAAAAAATCTATTTGCACTTTGATATTTATTTCCAGGTGTATTTATTTCCCTGGTAGGCATTTGAGACCTGGGTGCTGAAAAGACACATGCATGTATTTAGCATTATATATGTGAGTACCACCATTGATCTCAGCAGGACTACCCTTTGTCTGAAGTCAGTGAGACTACTCTTGTCTGAAATTGGGCAAGTAAATTAAATCCTTTCAGGATCAGGGTTAAAGCAAATATTTTTTTTCCCTCAACAGTGGTCAATGAAAAAAAAAATATTTCCTTGTCAGAACTAGTATTTTCTTTTTTTGGCACTTTCCTTATCAGTAAGGCTATCTCAGTTCAGAGACTAATTCTGCTCTATTTTTCCTGCAGTTGTCAAACTCCCTATTAGAATTTTTGTAAAACTGAAATCTTCTTGTTTTCACTGCGAACTCTGCTAACTTTGAAGTATTATATGCTACCATGTAGCGGCATTTTAGGGGTGTTGATTGGTTTCCTGAGCAGTTAAGTATATCTATGGCATGTGGTTCCTTTCTATTTTATGGGATTCATATGCCACACTACTCACTTTTATGCCTCTGGTTCTTTGTTAAGGAGTGTGATTAACATCTATCATTGTCAAATTTGCATTGAAATAGAAACCATTGCTTTGAAGCATCACGGAGTTGAACTCCATGTTCTGGAACTGATGTGATTCTACACACACCACTCATCCTAACATGGTTTCAGGTTAAGGCCAGTTGCTGCATATCTATAACTCACAGTTTTATCCACCCTTTTGACCTCTCTGGAGTCCTCCTTCAAATCTTCGCTCCTGTGCTTGATCTTGTTGGTCAGATAAGCATTCTTGGTAAGTACTGCTGGACTTTTGCAAATGCTGCTTTTTCTTCCCAGACCATACAAACAGCAATAAATATAACAATGACTAGGCAACTTACTTCGGTGATGCTTATAGTAAACAGGAGGGACAAAACTGAAGAAAAAGCAGGTTATAAAACAAAAAGAATCTGCATTCATGTCCACCTTGAACTAAGATGAGATACCCAAGGAAATGTCTGGTTTCTTCAGACTGCAAAGAAATGTAAGAAACAATTCCACAGTAGTCCTATGGATAGAATGGGATGGTTTTGCTGTTTGTTGTCCTTTCCACATGTTGCTTCTCATAAAGCCACATTTGGTGATGGTCAAAGAACCAGGGTTTCCTCAAATAATAGCTCATATATGGCCATTTACACTTCAGAAATGTCTAACCCCAAGGTGTCCTACCTCCATTCTGTATTCCTGAGCACATTTTTGTGCTCTTTCTACCAGCAACCAGCAATTAAGTGCACATATTGAATTAGCAATCATTCCAGTAACCCAAATATAAATCAACATTAAGAAAGTAAATAATGTAGTCCAAATACCTGTTTATGTTTATACATTTATATATATCATTCTGTGGATTCTAATACTAATTTCCTATACTTCCTTTCCAGACAAAAGAGTTTCCTTTTCCTGCGTTCACGGAAAAAAAAATTATCAACTCCATAATAAACCTGAAGAAAGCCGCTTCTTCAGGAGTGACTGAAATTAGATGCCCGCAAACCATAGCTAGACTGCATTAGATCTATTGTTTTGAAATTGCTGAATCAGATACCAGCCACAGAAATGTCTCCATTTCACAAGAACAGAGTCTGGCTAGCATTTTCTTGTCAGTCTCGAAATACTCAACCTGAACTGATACTTTCAAAGTTGTGACTTTATTTCCTGGCAAAAAACATTCAGAGAGATCCCAAATGATTTCCTATAGTGGTCTCATTTAAAAAAAAAAAAAAAAAAAAAAAAATCTTGAGAACTGTTGTCTAACCCACTTCTATTTCCAGTTTAGTCCTTCCAAATGATGACTGAAACAAACGGCATTAAGCAGAAAGCAAATACAGCAAAGCCAGTTGAATCAGTAGAAACAGGTCAAGGAAATAGTTTTTAGTCTGTTTCCTGAGGAAATGTACTGTATGTGCAGCTGTTCATCCGCCTGTTCATACCTCTGTCATTGTCATTGTTTGTCAGTTTTAACCAATGTGCAAAGGACATAGTGCAAAATACTTTCATGCATTTTCTGGAAAGAGGCAGTTAAGTAGAGGGGAGAAAGCAATGATGCAGACCCTACAGGCTACACTCAACCCCAATTTGTCCTCAGGGAGTCCACATGGGTGAAAGATATCACGAGCATCCCAAAGAGAGGAAAAGCCTTGGTCAGTCTTTACACTTCAGAAGGCATCAGACAACCCAGCTTTGAGGCCTAAATTCAGAGAAGCCCAGTCCTATTTTTCCTGTTCCTCCTGGAAATAGTTATTGATCCATCCATTAATTATCATCAGGAGTGCTGATCACTAGCATCAAGTTCACTACAACCCATATAGAGGCATATACAGAGGGACTTGCCCGTTAACGGTTGGGAATACTCTTGCACACAGTCAGTATTTAAATGTTGCTGTGATGTTAGTGACAAGAATAGCCATAACAGCACTTCAGAATTGCATATTTGTTTGTTTTCCACCACAGATTACAAAAAGTATTCAGAAAATGCATAAACAATTTTACTTCTCTTTCAAAAATGAGGCAAATTGGGCATGGGGTGCCAGTAACACGTAGAGGTGAAAAGAGATCCCAGACCTGTCTAGCTCCTTCCTTCTGACTATTTGGTTATGTCACCAAATGACAGCAGGTCCTGGACCAGTAGTTAGAAAATACCATCACGCCAGATCCCATACCAGGAAACAGAGATATGGACTATTTTACTGACATCACTCAGTATCAAAGCAATAGTAGGAGTGGAAATGCTCATCTTTGCCTCACCTTTTAAACATTAGGCCGTGCTCCTTTCTCCTTATCCATGTTGTCAGCTTTATAAATCCACTATATATAAAATTGCCAAATTACCGTACAGTTGAGCGATTCCAGGTTCGTATTACAGCATTCATTGTGGTTGGGAAAGCATTTTCAAATACTGTTTAAACTTACAATAACTCTTCAAAACTTGTTTTTATGTTTGACTGTGGCCTTTTATCTCTTCCAAGTGCAGAGAGGGACCTGACTCCATTAATCTGCAACTGATTTGTGTGATGGCAACATTTCCAGCTGCACAAGTGCTGTAACATCTACACCTAAATTAGCTCATGATCTAGTTGGGTTATTACATGTATTGCATCAATTATCTGCAAATGAAATACAGCTGCGTTGTCTGTTGCACCATTTTAAAACGTCCACTTAACGAGCCTTAGAGCTCAAAAAGATCGGGAGCATTTGGTGACAACAAATAAAAAGGAAACCTGATCTGGTCCTGTATTATCCAGCTGTAATTTTTTTTCTTTTTTTTTTTTTAGTAGAACCTAATCAGGTGTTTACCATAAACATGGGCAGTACTTTAGTTTATTTGCTAAATAGGACTTGGACACAGGAAGCATGCCTGGGTTACAATCAAAGGCTTTCACTTGCAAAACAAGGTCACCCAGGTCTTTGTGACAGACACTTGAATAAAAAAATGCTTCTTTTTCAGCAGTTCAAGATCACGCTGACATTTTGATGGATCCTCCTTAATCTTTTTCACATTTTCTTTCACTAAATGGGGCAGCATCACCATGGCCTGGCAGTTTTCTCTGTTTCTGGGAGGAGGGGGAGCAGGGGAATTAGAGGGGAAGCACAGGACCGGGGGCTGGGAAGTTGTCTCCATATTTTCAGCAGTTGAAAGAATCTCTGGAGAGCTCCCAAATTGCCTGTATACTTTTTTATGTGCAGCGTGTCGGGCACCTGTTTTCAATTGCATCTTCAGATCAGAAGATCCTCCTACTCAGGGTCTGCAAACCTGGCCATAGCATATAAAATGTCCCATGCATATGGCTGTCATTTCAGTTTTCTTTGCAAATGATTTCTGTTCCGTGTGTAGGTGAGAGGCTTGTTCGAGGCCTGCTTACATCATACATATGGAACTTGATCCCCACTGTAGGAAACGTGTACGGAGGGCATTTGTTTAAACTTTTGGTCAGTGGGGGTCATTCTCATTGTAAATGGATTTTCACTCATGAACTATGTGAGATTAGTTTAAGTCCTCACTGGAGACCCCAGCTTTGCAGAAATCGTGGCACATGAAAGCAAGATGACTTCTTGTTTGAGCTTGTCCCCGTGCAACTTCCAGATGCCGGCACATCGGCCAGCAGCTTTTGCACGACTATCACAGCTGCGGTGATGAGGACTGGGGAAATTCCATGTTACAAGAAACTGTAATACACCCATTCCTGGGAAATAGCCATTTCAAAGAAGTGGGATCACCAGAAGGAAATTGACCCTTCCGCTCACACAAAGGTGGCCTTATTGCCAGATATTTTGTAAATCCTAATGTCAGACCTGGAGACGAAGCCATGATGTTGGGTTAAAACTGCTTGCAATTTCAAACATCCCTATTTGTGTGACTTTGGAGGCCAGTGCTTGCCCAAGGTCATCACTGAAGTGTAGTTTGGGAATGGAGTATAGTCAGCCAAAGGAGGTGGAAGGGAAAGAAGAAGGAGAAAAAAACCTTCAAGAGAAATGGGTAAACTGTGGGCTAAAAAGGCTGTTCATTCACAAAATGTCACAATAAAAAATAAACTTGCCTGAGGAAGCAAGTTAGCACTCTTCTACCCCCAGGGAAGTACACAAGATGAAAAATAGACCCAAGAAGATGTGGGAGCCTCAGTGACCAAAGAAGCATCCCTTTCTTCCTGGTATGCCATTCGGCAGCATCACAGGACCTACAGACCCCCGGGGAAAGACTGCTGCTGTGGTGCCCAGAGGCCATGTCTGGAAGAGGATGTCCCATACACTGAAGCCTCCACAGTGGCAGTTGAACTGGCTTCTCGTAAGCAACTTTTTTTAAACTAATCAAGCCGCAAGTTGGTGGGACCAGTGAGAGGGTGTGGAAAAAAAACCAGGCTGGGAGGCAGAAATACAAGAGAAATTAGATGTCTCCCTCCAAAATGACCAGTGTAGGAGGCCAGCTCAGTGGCTTTCTTCATGAGATGTGACGCCTCCCACTGCTTACGCTGAGCTCTCAGCTCACCTCGTGGCGTGCCCAGACCTCTGCGGGAACCCCAGGGCCATGGCAGGTCTTCCGACCTGCCCTCCAGCTGCCTGCAGTGCTCAGGGTGGGAACACTGCCCCACGAGGCCCAGGGCTGGCCACTTGCACACGGAGGAGCCAGCAACCACCGCTCTCCTTGGCGCTCGGGTGAAGTTTTGGTTTATAATATCAAAACATCCTTGACGCTTACATTCCTCTGGACAAAGGCTTTCACACTTGAGACCCCCAGTGTTTTCCTTCCCATTATCATGATTACAGAGCATGTAATCCCCCTTCTCCTCTTTTTTTTGCCTTCATTTGATCTGTCATCAAGGAGCTGTTTTCTTTGCTCCCCTGGCCACCGTGCCCCTCCCAGCCCCGGCCATCTCTGGGAAACACACACGGGCACACATGGCCTTTACTGTAGGGCATCCCTCAAAGCCAGGAAAAAAAAAAAAAAAACAAGATCAAAAAGTCACAAGTGTAGCAGATGTCAAGTGGTCCCTCAAGACCTCTACTTAACCCCTTCCTCAGGCTTTGCTGGACCTTGACAAGAAATCAATCAGAAGGAAAAGCAAAGCTTTTCTAAAACTTTACTGTGTTTTATTATAAATCAAGGCTCAGTTTATATATCCCACTGCCTTGCTCAACGGCAGGAAACATTTAATGAAGCCAGAGTTGGCTTAAAACCCTGGCTATGAACCTACTTACTACTAATTGGGGTTGTTTATGACTTTATGTAATAAAGTTTGACATTGCAAACTGTGAACACTTTTTACAGTACTTCCTTCTCTTTCTCCCCCTGAAATGTCATCTAAAACCAGGTGTATGAAATGTCTGTGCAGCAGTTAAACAATCAATTCCTCTTATCTAAATGACAGAGATGTATGGGGCATTTAAAGCCTAATGATTATAAATGGGGGAGAAAATAAGCGTGGAGGAACTTTTCCATCTTTTTTCTCAAAGTACAGTATGCCTTGCAAATTTATCATATTCTCCACAAGCCGCCTCAGGATTGCCTACGTCCCCTTACACAATGAAAAATAGCAAACCATTTTGCAGAGGGAAAATATCTTCTCAAATTGCAGCTTTGTCTACAGTTTGGGGAATACTGCCCAAGTTAAAACTGAAAATATTGTAATAAAAAACACTAAGTCAGCCTGAAAAGGTAGAAAGCTCTGAAAACAGTTTGTTGGAACAAACCATCGAAAAATTGTTTTCCTGTGAGCAAAGTAGGTTTTCAAGGTCCTCCAACTGGATTTTTTTTTCCTCCCCATGCATTTTACTCTAAGTCAGTTTGGGTTTTCAGATGCTGGTTCCAGTTCTGCAATCAGTTCTACCTTGGCAGACCTTTTCACCTAGGCAGAGATCCTGTGAGGGCTTTTCATCTTTGCACAAGACGTAACTCCCCCAGTTAGATCAGATTGCAGGATCAGGGCCTGAGCGTGAATACATCCAGTCCTCGCAGGAAATGCTTGACTCGGCCAAAGAACTGTAACTCAAGAAACAACACTCTACTTCATATGGAAAAAACAACTTCACCGAATATATTCGTCTCCAGCATTCTGCCGCCACAGCCAGCAGCTGCAAGAAAAGGTGACACTCATTCCTTCTCTGACATGCCAATCCTCTGCCAGGACCATTCTGGAAGAGTAAAAGTGCAACTGAATTCTGCACAGGCACAGAGGTCTGTAATTATGGCTCTCCAGGCATGACTGGCATCTTTATTCTGTATGATGCAGTTTGATCTTTATCTGCCTGATTACAGGCACAAGGAGAACAGGGGCCTGACCTTCATCTCTACCTTACCACCCCCAGTGGCGTGGGGAGTTTCAGCCCATGGTCTGCCTTATCACTGGCAATGCAGCCACCTTCCAAGCCACAGTAATGGACATTTCTGTCCAGAGGCTGCAGCACATGTACATTTTGTCAGCTCATGCATCACAACCTTATGCCCTCAGAGGATCTCCACCACACCAACACATGCAAACCAACCACACATGCACAGAAGGTTCCATGCCAGATCTACCTTCAGCAGGTCTGCGTAAATTGAACCATCTCCCCTTAATTTTTTCTTCATAACTCATGTCCACTACCAAGCTTTGCCTTACCAGCTGGCTGAGGAGAACAGATTTCATACATCAAGGCATATGCTGGGAGAGATATCCAGCTGGAGGACCAAAGGTGGAAACCCAGAACACATTGAGCTAGCAAAACTGGATCCAGAATCACGGACCCACAATGCCAGAGGACACAGGGTGACAGACAAAAGGAACAGACCACTCTTGACACACAAAATCTGAGCTGAGTGTAACAGCCACAGGACAAAAGCAGACACCATGTCCAAGGGCACACAGAACGGTGCAAACCTCTGTGAATAAGTTTGCATGAGCTCTGGGCCAGGGTTGGCAATTCTGGGACAGTCTTACAAATGTGTCTAAGGATCCAAGCATGTGACTGCAGACTCACTGGGATTTTCAAACAAGCCTAAGCAGGATAGATGTCTAGCATCAAATTATCCTAGGTCTTCAGCTTCTAATTTGTTCTGGAGTATCTGAAAAGTTCAGAAGCATCTCTATCTATCTCCTTAGACATCTAAATACCTTTGAAAAGCTGGCACTTATGTCTGGGGTCTATGGAACATCACCCCATTACATACTTATCTGAGTGCATTCAAAATGCTTCTAGTTAAGACAAACAGGGCCAAATGGCCTTCCCCCCCACTTAAATTATCCTAAAAACATAGGTGGGATTCTCAGTGCAATCCTTCATGTAGCATTATATATTATTCACTTAGCTCCTGTAACTAAGGAGTTTCTTTCTGCGTCATTTATAGATAAAATACTATCAAGTCAAGCCAGCTTCTCTTTTTTCTTGATGTCCAAAGAGGATAAAAATATAGTGCAGGTGTAATTAATCTTTTTAAAGCAGTTCACCTTTCTCTAAGTACTTCCACTGTAGCATAAGGGGAAAAAAGAGAAATGGCCTTCTCTAGTACTACAGGATTTCCCTCTTTAATCAAAAGCATTTGACGGCTGACCATTAATAACATGTTTGTCAGTAACTGTAGTCTGGTTCAAACACCATTCTTTGAACTGGAGTATCATATTTGGGTACATTGCAAGTCCACAGTGATTTTTACACAGCGTTTTATTTTACCTTTTCCTTGTGTCGAGAGATTCAAGTTACATATGAACTGACAGGCAGATGCAATAGATCCTCTGCAGAGAATGATGGTAGGCAATGGGGTTTGTAACTTTTCAAAGTGGACTGCCATATTTCAAGTGTCTAACCTGGTGATGAATCTGCTATCATTTACCATTAAACGCTTTGGTCTCTGCCTTTAGAAATGCGCCTTTTTTTTTTTTAGCCTTGTCATGAAGTACAAAGAATGACCAGTTTTGCTTTTATTAAAATCCATGCCAAAACCATAACAGACTTCAGCACAAGCAGGACAAAACCCAAAATAAACCTATGAAATCATGTTGTATGGCAACCAAGGAAGAGATATCATTGTCACGAACATCTTCCACAGCCATCAAAGTCTGTAAGAACATCTAACTGATTAAGTCTGGCAGTTGAAGAGCAGCAAATAAATATTTAACAGTTTGAGGAGATGTAGAGCTTTGTGCCAGACCCACATAGGGTATCCGTCTTTGATCTTTGAAAGAAAAGAATTATTCTTTGTCGGGGAGGGAAAAAAAAAAGGAGTACGAAATTTTGCAAAGATTTCAGAGAGTTTGTGATTGTTTTGGTTTGTCTAATGTCTCTGATATTGGCATACACAATGAATAGAAATGACAGATTGATGGTCACCACAAATATCAAAGAATATCACCTGCTGGCCCAAATATGGCATACCCTTATGGTATCAGATTCTTCCTGTGCTTTTCATTATGGCTTACTTAAAAGGGTCAGGGTAGACCGAGAATCCCAATGAAATTCAATCTCTCCATTTAACAAGGAATCTAGGAAGATGTCTTGAATAGGATAAGAAAACTGCATTTTGAGGACTGGAGTAATCCCAACGGAGTCTTATCCTGGCCACAGATGAAATACAACAGACCTGATACTTTATTCACAGATGAGTGATATTTTACTTTTTTAATTACAAATCTATTTTTCAACTTTTCAAGGAGTAGCTCTATGTACAGAGCACAGGCTTTGTGACAGACACCATGGAGGAGTAGGAAAGGTGGCAAATTCTCTTTGCACAATGTTTTATATGTAATTGTAATTATAATTAAAAATCTCTGTCCAAACTGAAGAGCATAGAAGCCTTGAACAAAAAATGCGCATCTACTAGTAGCAATTTATTTGCTTTCCTATCTCCTCTATAGGGTATATGAGGAACCAGGGAATATGATCTCATTGAAGAATGAATGGTTTCCTCATCCAGGTTCCCATTAGCATACAAACCATAACCTCACATTTCAGAATATCAGATTCAGTTCCACAGAACAATATGCCACACCATATCTCTTTGTCAACTCCTCTCTTCCAGAATGCCAAGAAGCTGTCCCGTTTAACACTGTGACAAGATAACAGCCTCATATACTTTTCTCCTACCTCTGATGGAGGTGTTTGCCCTTCAAAGATTATTGGCTTTTTAGTGTATGCACACAAATAACTGAAAAAGAAGCCAGAGTCTAAGACAAATGTCTCCCAACTTTTAAATATCATTTCTGCTGGGACAAAAAATGAATTGCCTTTTTGGTTACCAGGGTGCTTGCTTTCCTTCACCTGGGACAATGTCATGGTCAGGGATGGAAAGAGGATTTCTTTCACAGATAATCTTTGCAGCCTAGAATCAGTCCTTAGACACTGTTTACTTATGTTTGACTCTAGTGAATGCAATTAGTCCCCCTGCTGTCGTAACTACTAAAACTGCATGCAGTTTCTTCTGAAACAAAATAATAGTCAGCTCCCTTTTGCTGGGCAGTAGACCCTTGCCTGCAGACAAAATATAGGCAGCATTAAGAAAAAAGGCAGCTTTTAGAGTTACACGCAAGACTTCACTTTTCAACGCACTCTGCAACAAAAAGCAGAACCAGCTGATAAGCATGTGCAATGAAAGGCAAAATGTTCTTACAGCATCCATCATCCCTGACAGGACACTTACAAAATCCACATCCCCTTCTTCTTCTCTGTTCTCCTCTCCACCATCAGTCACTCACTTCAAGCCACAGTTGGAAACCATTGAAGCGTTCTTGAATTATTTGTTAGCATGTGATGTATGTAGTGTATTTCTAGGTGAAATGGGTTCTGAGAAGTAGCTTCTGAAGGATGAGTCAGCCTCTCACAGTCTGTGATAGCCCCTCAGGAGGGTATTGCTTTGCCGTGTCCCTGCATTAATGCCAATGAGATGATGGGAGGATTGGGTTCAGGAGACTGTTCTCCTTAATTGACGCATGTCAAAACAGTCCCAGAGACTGACTGCAATCATGATTGTCTACTGAAAAATACAATACAGAGAATTACAACGAGGTCCCTGATTTGGCTTCATGTTTTTCCCTGAAGTGGCCAAAATCTGGCAATGGTCAACAATTCAGCCCACAGAGTTTGACAGAAGCAACGGTCTCCAGAAGCAGAAGCAGGCAGCAGGCTCAGTTGCCAAAATCATTTTCTGATGGGTCAGTGTGGAATACTTTAGTCTAGTTCAGCTGCTCTTTAAATGAGTTTACCTGCATCCTCCCCTACCATTCTTTTGAACTCAGGATCCAGGTCTGTCCCCAGACAAGTCAGTAGGATAATAATCTCCATGACAAATTGCAGCCCTTTCGCCTCTTGAGCTCCTTCCCAGTAGAAAGAGTTAATGCTTCTGTGGGTGAACAGTGAGAACGTCTGAGCAGAGTGGTCTGGGATGGTAAGCAGCTCTCCTGAGAAGTCATTGTAGCTTTGGCATTTAACTCTTCAGAAAACTTTGCAAGCAAATTGCAAACTTTGGCAAATGAATGATAATCTCTAAAACGTAGGACCAATTCCTGCCACACGGACCCCAATCTAATCTGATATCGTCATAAAGCTATTCTGTTTGGACTGCAATCCATTCAGGAGAAAAATAATCACTTTTTCTTGATTAAATCCTTAAGAATTATGGAACAAATATTTAAAAATTCACTTCTATACCTTATCACAGGATAAGGTTCACCAGAAATTTTTAAAAAAATTTTTAATTTTAATTTTTAAGGAGAAATTAAATTTAACCTTGACAATATCTGATGGGATATTCTCAGAGTAGTGATGGAAATGTTACCGGAAATGCAGTGAAGCTTCAAATTTTGTGGCATACCCTACTACGCCAAAAGAGTTCTCACAAGGCTTGTGAATTTAGGTGTCAGTGGATCAACAGTGCTGGAAAGCACCTACTTCCAAAGCAGGAAACGTTGCACAAGTCTGTTAGCATTAGCCCTACCTTGGACCTTCCTCTGGAGCTGACTGAGCCAGCTGCATGGGGAAGAGCACAGCTCTGTCTCTGTGACTGTGTGTCTAATCCTGGTTCTCCTGGGGCTGCCTCGGACATACCAATTACTGCTAACTGTGCATGGACACTGACACCTGTTCCTTGGAAACTATGGTGATGTAACCAAACCCATTTTTTGTTCAGATTGTGAAAACAATGTTGGTGCTCTGATCGAGACCTGAAAAATCTTACTTTTCCATAACTGCCTCTTTAACAGTTGTTTTCAGTTTGGTTTTGTTGGGATTGTTTGTGGTCGTCACTACGTCACCTTAAACTCTTAAAATCAGACATACATCGGTAGTAATGGCCAGATATCACCTTAAAATTTTAGACAGACATACGTGTGTGGTAATGGCCAGGAATCCTGAAACACCGTTTTGAGGGTTAGAAAGGACAGTGTACATGGAACAAAGGAGAGAAATCTCTGCCATACACTGAGTTTGCTCTCTCTATATCTACGCCCAGGACTGGACATGGAGTTTGAAACAGGTTCATTTTTGCTGGTATGGGAAACTGGAAACTGAGACCATTGAAGGAAAAAAAAAAGTCCAAAATTAAAAACAATAATCACACCAGCTCTTGGACATGAAAGATAACATATTCAGCAGCTGCACGTTCTTTAGGTTGCACCAAAACAGCTGCAAAATCACTGTGTGCCTGGGTAAGAGGGAAATCCAAAAAAAGAACTGTCTGCATCTTAACCATAACATACACAGGCCACCAGATACACTACAAGAAGACTGTTCATCAGCAGCCAGCTAGAAGAAATCAGTGATTTCCTAGAAGATCTCTGGACAAATTTTTAACACAGAAAAATGCTGTTTTCAAGAGGTTAGTTTTCAACAGTTATAATAAAGTTTCTGACAAGATGATAGGCCTGTGCATTGCCAAACTGCATAAAAATTACTGACTTGTGCAACAAGTGAATTCCACAGGAACCAGCTCTTCTTCTGGAGAAAGAACAAAAGATAGAGCTGCTCCAAGGACAGTGCTTCAACAGTTTTCCCTGCATGCAGAAGGGAACTCTGGATGAGACTACAGAGTTTATATCATAGCAAAATCCCAAGCATAAGCAAAGCTGGCACTCAACTAGTTTGTAAGGATAACAGTACAGGGAAGAGTAGAAATCACGAAGGGAACGGACCTGTATAAATCTGCAGAAGGAAAGACACGAATAAAAGACAAAGGAGGTAAATGAAGGGCTGGAAAGAATCCAAGGACAAAGTCATATGAGGCACAGATTTGCAAATGCACAATTCTATCATTTTATTGGAATGGGCAAACAGTGCAAATATAGAGCAGCAATGACAAGCATGGGCTGAGCATTGGCAAGACCCCTACCATCACAGACTGCCTCCTTGTCACAGACTAGTTATTCAGGCTGCTGAGCAGCAACGGCAGCCTACGCACTCAGAGACAGAAAGCCTGGAAGCACTCAGCAGCCTGGTACCCAAGGCTGGGCAGACATGTCTTACCTGAAGGACAATTTGTGCAGCTCAGCAGAGAAAGGGCTCCGTTCACATTCCATTTTTACCATACTGCACACATTTTAAGGGTAAAAACATGGCAGAAGAAACATCGGACCGAGACAGACAAATATGCAGGGCCAAAGAAGGTTATGAGAATACGCTAAAGACTTCCCAGAAATAAAGCCCTGAGATCCTTTCATGAGAAAATTAGGCAGGATTATCTATGCAAATACATAAATCACTGCACTGCAGTGATGGATTACTATGTATTAATGTGACGTTACAAATGCATTCCTTTTCAGCAGTCAGAAAACCTAACCATGAACACGTAGGATTGAGAGATGAGCACCGTTGTGAAACACGATCAGCAGAATCCAAGCTGATTAGCAACCAGAATCCATTAGGACAGGCTCTCACGAAATCACAGGCCCAGAAAAAACACTTTGTGATGACAACCTGCTGTCATCACAAGACTAGCACCCATTACATCAACCATGCCTCCTGCAAAGAATCCATCAGAGTTTTTAAAGGGTGGAAGTACAGCTGAGGGGAAAATAAATTAACTCACAAACAAATAAGGAGGGAGGGGCTGGGGGGCTTGGGAAGCGTGCAGAGAGAAATGCGACTTTGGAACATTTTACATTACTTGTCTGGTGCTATCAGATGTAAGGAGCACAATCGGAATGCTAACCAGGTTAGAAGGCCACAGGTATTGTAGTAAATTTTGCTATCTCAAATGAATGTGGCAAAAGGCTGATAACAGCTGATGGACAGCTTCCTGAAAGAGGAAGGAGAAGATAATACATGTAGCAACACGAAAACTGTGTTGAGAGGAAGTGCTTAATGAGGCAGGCTATGTGGGAGATGGAACAAAGGCTGAATGTCGCATTTTCTTGGCTGCTGCTCTTTCCTTATTATACATGACAGAAAATGGCGAATGCTGTTCCCACTGAGGGCAGCAAATCTCCAGAGATCTCTCCAGGTACTTACTGGAACAGTTATAACGCAGATTACTTGTGTTGAGGTTAAAAGTTAAACCAAATTCTAACTTTAAACATATATTGGAAATATGCTTGGGCAAAACAGAGTCCTCAGGGCTAGCTGATGAGTCAAATGATTACGGTTCTGCTTGGAACACTTCATAAAGCAATTCCCAGTTTGGGCTTGACAAACTTCCTTTCTCGCCTGTGGTTTTTGTTATCTACCTTCTACCCTTCCAAGAACAAATCTGGCTTTCTGAAGCTCTGCTGCTTGTCATCATTAAGTGAAATGAAAAGCTTTTGTTAACCAGTTTGAGTTGTTTGACTGTGATGAAATAGTTTTGATTAGAGAATGTTTTATGTTACTTTCCAGAGTTTATTTTTCCTTTTAAAGGTAATATGAGACCATAGGTTAGATTTAGAGTTTTCTTAAGTAAAGTAGTTTGTCCAGAGGCAATAGATATTTGGGTGAAGGAAAAGCTATCTGTCTTCACTTGCATTATGCTTGCTGTTTGTCTTCTTCATAACATGAAATGCATTTTACTCACTGGGTTTCCAATAGCATCAGCAGTCACGACTTGCCATTGACCCCTTTAAGGCAAGTACATACTCTTAATGTGAGCTTTGTAATTTCCTATGAAACAATAGAGCTGAACTACTTTCTGGTTCTGCTCTGAGGGGATTTATAACACCCCACAGGCAGCAAATACACATTTTCATAAGCTTGACATGGAAATGGAGAAACCAGGAGTGAAAAGTCTCTAATGAGAGCTACACCCATCCTAAGCAGTATCATTCTGATCCAACCTGTAGCACAAAGGGGGTGATTGACAAAACAGAAGAGATTCAAGACAGAACTGGAGGTTTATGTAGGATATTTTTAAAGCTACACCATCTCCGTTGTGGGCAGTTTGCTCCCTTAAAGAGTGATTAACCAGCATTACTGCAAAATAATGTTGGTCAGGCAAATCAAAGGCTAGGAAGCAACTGCAGATGAACAGATTGAAAGAAATATTCAAATAGCAGCCTCCCAGGTTTTGTGGTACATTAAAGTTTCCATCACACAATGGGTACTTATTCCTCAGGGACATCATTTAAGGGAAGTTGGAAAATACATGGCTTGAGGCATGTGGATTGCTCTAGCATACATATAGGGAGAAAACAGAAGAATGTTTACTTTTTGAAGACTCACAGCAGAAACTAAAAAAGCAAGAATCAGTTCAGATCAGGAAAACTATGTATAAACTAGCTAGGCATCATTACAGGTCTCTGTGAGAAGGATTCTTGGCCTTAATATCTTCTGTTTCACACACAAGGAAGTGATTGGCAAAGTAGGCTCTGGAGATTGTAACAGTACTAAAACTAATGCCTCCTTTTCATCTCCTGGCTGAAGAGTCTCCTTCAGGATTTTTGAAGGCACTGCTTGGACAGAGGTACTACTTCCACAAACTGCACTACTGCTTTTCTGCTCCATGCACCAATATGAAGGGGATGGGGAAGAACCGGTAATTTTATATTTCCATACTATTTACCTCTGCATCTGTTTTAAAAGAAAGGGACCAATAATGAATAACCAATGTGTATTTCATCTTTATGTATGCATTCTTACATAATTTACAAAACTGCTAATTCATACTTGATTTTTTTAATACAAAATCTCAGTTATTGATAAAAGGCAGACATAACTATCCATTGACATTTTCCACAGTTGAAATAAATAAACAAATAAGCAAAGACATTAAAGAAACTAATCCCAAGAAAAGCCCAATGTTTTTTATGTCAACAACCATAGGCTGGTATGCACCCAAGAACGAATGAATGATGCTTGAAACCCCTGAGAAAAGCAAACTGCCATTTAGTGTTCATTTAGTATTTCCTTCCATAGTCTGCAATCTCCCTGGCCTTTCCCAGGTAGCCACTTCTCCCTTTTGAAACGTAAGCCCAGGGATTACTGTTATTTCTGTCCCCTGAGACTGTGCAGTGGCAAAACACACCAAAGTCTATGAAAGTGTCTGACATCTCTTTAGGGTACTAGAGCTTGCTTAGTTTTGAACACTGGCATAAGCAATTATTTTGCTAACCAGATACTTACCATTTCATCGTAGTACTGGAAACTCTCCTTTCCTTAATGCTCACCCATTATAATACTCAAGTATCCTTAGCATTTTTCTAGTTGTTAAACACAATACAAAATGATGAGCTGTCACAAAAATTTTTCAATCATTTTCCACCAAAGATAAAAATAGCTCCTACCATCTGTTCCTAATGCAACCCATAAGTACATATGTACCATTATCCCTCTTACAAATGGGGCCAGGCATTTCTCATTAATTACTGATTTCGCTTTGCAGTGAACAAGGGGATCTTGCTAGGGCATAAAATCTTTATGTACCCAAGAGAGAGGAAGACGGGATAATAGATCTGAGATTAGTGAACTGGGTTGCTACCTGCCTTTTACCTCAGATTTTTGTAGGAGACTAAAAAAGTCACCCAGAAGCTTATGTTCTGCTCTGGGGAAGAGGAAGGATGTGGCAGTGGTACGTTCTCCTCCCACCACACCCATTCAGAAAGCGTGCACCTCGTGTTTCTTAGTGCACCTCCCTACAGTGCCTGGAGATGGGATGTGCTACTATGTTAAACAACAAAGACAGAAATTAACTTCTGGCTATTTTTTGGTTACTATTTTTTTTTTTTGGGGGGGGGGGGGATGTTATTGTTAAAACTCTACGTGATAAAGTAGATGGGGCCAACTTACAGAGATATGGAGTAATTTAGGTTGGATGGAACCACTGAATGTTTGTGGTCCAATACTCTGCTCAAAGTAGGGCCAATTTTGAAGTTGTCAGGTTTTTCAGCCCTGCTTAGTTAAGTTTTGTATGTCTTCAGTGACAGAGATTTCATCATCTCTCTGGGAAACCTGTAGGTTAAAAAACCCTGATCCTTCTTGACGAGAAACGTAGACAGAGGCACAGCTAATGCATATTGCCTGATATCTTGTGTGTTACTGGTACAGAAGTGTAGAGAAACAATTCTTAGGCCATATTAGATGTTTTGTATTTACTTTTCAGAGATACCCCACCTATTAGGTGGTCCTTTTCAGTTCTCCTAAACAGTATTACAGCCTGAGGGTCTCAGACCAGATTACAGCAAATAATTAAACTGAGCTAAGGTCGTCTCATTTGATCTCCTTTTTTTCCAGCTCAGCTAGAGATGTGACTTCTCTTTTTCTTCTATTTCCAAGTTCGGTGGTTGGGGTTATTTTTACTACAGAAGTTAGTGGCACTGCCACCCCCTTTCAGACTATCCACTTTCATCGTTGATATGGTACCTTCTTAAAACAGCAGAAAACGTACCAGAGTCTTGGCAGCACTGACCTCACTAGTTCAGAGTGGTGAATGAGGGATGTCACTTTCATAGATTCATTGTATTTAAATGAAAGAACATTCTGTGTGCTTTTTCTACTACTCGCCAGCACCTAGGTCTTTCTGGACTGATCCTTTACGACCATGTTTTCCTTTAGTATGCAACTATGTGTTACTGCCTGCAGCGTCAGACCATCAGCCCTGGACAATACAGTCTTTCCCTTCCCCTTAGAACAGTTATACTGCAATTAGCAACACTGTCCTAGCAATGCGCCAGCTAGAGGGGGTGACTGCTATGGAGAGGAAACAGCCCCTGTATTCAGTCTCAATGAGATCTGCAAGTTACTGTAGTGACCAGGAAGAATTTTTTATAAAAATAACATTTGTGTACTATAAACTGAGGAAGTAAAAAAGAACTTAAGTTCAACTGCAAACACACTTCCTCATGCGTTATCTTAAATTAAATACCAGCGAAGTTCTGGAAACACCCAAGCAATTAACTTTGTGTTTCCATAAACTCTACAGACACAATATGAAGGATTGTGGCAAGGGCTGAGTGAATATTTTTAGTTGAAATCCAAACCCACTTAAACCAGTTGCATTCAAATTAGTCTGTTCATCACGTATGTTCTGGTTCAAGGTTTCACTGCAGAAATGTGGTAAGGGAGCAGCTTTCCCCCAGGTTATTTTTCTCCCTTTCCAGAGCAGTCGCTGGCACCGTGTGCTTCATGCTTCTGTGCAGCAGTGCTCACCATGGTAGAGGAGCCAGGGAAGCAGAACAGGTTCGGGTCTCCTCTCCGGGCTCTCTGTGGCACGGCTAGTGTTGCTGGCAACACGAGGGGAGACAGAGGTGCCAGTTGTGCCCTGTGGTGATCGTGGGAGTGAGCAGTGATCCAACACATCAGCACCCAGAGCCACTTCGGCTGGGGAAGGAACAAGGCTTCCACACTTCCACCCACAAGGCTGGGTGACGTTTTCTGGTGACTGAAAAATGAAAGCAAGGGTTGGAAACAGGACCAGTGGAAGCAGGGTGCTGAAGGAAAGCTGCACTGCAGGCGGAAGTGAAAGAGAGGGGAAAGAAATGGTGTTCCCAGAAGGGGAAAGGGATGTGACAGACTCAAAAGAGGGAGAAAGAACAAAAAGGTGAACGGAAAGAGTAGAAAGCCCAAAAAATTACAACAAAGAGTTAGGCCTTATGCAGACTACCATATGGCCACCTTGGCAAAGCCCTCAGCGGAGATGCAGCACCCACAAGCAAGAGCAGAGGGAGTTGGAAGAGGCAGCGGGATACTTCCTCTCCACAATTCTCCTCCCCTTCCTCCCTATTTATATAAGCACATTCAAATATGCCTTAAGGACACAGGCATTTCCAATATTCATCTGTTTCCACAAACCATGTGCCATCACAGCACCATTCACTCACGTGTCAATATTTGGGACTGCACGGAAGCACCGGAACTCCCATTCACTGCCTCCTATTTTGATTTATTTTAATTACCAGCAAGCGCTGAGCCAGCAGTCTCCTAAAGAGCTCCCATACATTTTTGCATGAACCCAACACACCATGTCTGCTAAGCCAGGAGCCTCAGCAGGGCTGTGCTTTGCATGCACCCCACCAGTCGGAATCACGAAGCCAGAGCTCTTCCCAAAACCTAAGCTTGCAAGCAACCCCAGCAGGTCAGCCGTGCTGCCCTATAGGGTAATTAAAGGGTTATTCTTCAACAGTGGGGAAGCAAGCTCAGGGCCAGCAGGCCAGAGATACAAGCATTCACCTTTGACATCAACCTCAGTTTTGAAAGTAAGTCACAGATACTACTAATGCCAAAACATTTGCTAAGTAGTCCTAATGAGACCCTGTTATTGTAATGGCTTCTTTCTTGACATCATCCTAGCAAATTACGGGCACCAAAGATCTGGAGTCACACCCTGAAGCATGTCAGGGAGTGTGCTTGTGTCTACATACCTCTGCAGCACCTGAAACCTGCAGCTAGCCTTGCTTCTGCTGCAAGAGATTGTTTGGCACACTCCTGTCTTTTTTTTGTCTCCTTTCATCCCTTTCCACCTTTGAAGACCTCCTTTTAGCTATACCTGAGTTTAAGCTATTTCCCACATGCTGGTTCTGTAGTCTTTCTTTTTAATTTTCTTTTCATTCTCCCTACGTTCCATATGATCACGTTTCATTTGTTTATTTGTCATTATACGCCAATGACTGACACTTCTAATCCCACAGTCATTCCTCTGTTCAGGACTTTAAGCACTGCAGGGTGAGGCACTTTACAAATCCTACTATTATTATTTATGGGATCCATGCTGTTCTAAGTAAAACACAAAAACAATACTCAGCAGACCTTGATTTTATTCCAATGCTTCTTTATTAATTATAACTGTGAAACAGTCAAATGCATTAAAAATGGGATGTAGCTAAGAAGTTTATTAACAAGGGAAGAACTGACACTAGTCATAACTTAAGTTGAGACTTGAGTGAGCTAACTGGCAAAACATTCTGATTTATTTTGCACAGTGAGAATATGATCACTGCATATTTACAGCAATGACTGAAGATAAGTACATTCTGTAAAGTGCTACTGAAATGTATTTCCTTCATTTCCTTGACAGCAAAAGGAAGCAATGAATGCCTTAAATCACAGAAAATATTTATAATATGAAAGATAAATGGAGGTCACATTCATCTACTGCAGCATGCAGAGCGGCCAGTATTTTACTAGGTTCAGCTAGAGCTTATGGGAAATGATCTCGGAGGTTGTTCTCCTGGGCTGTGCAGCAGGCCACTGCCAACTGCGTCCTACAATGGTTCCCTCACAAGGACGACAATCCGGTATTAGACTTCTGACAGGGATTACTTGTGGAAGAAAAGCATAACGCTGGGCTGCTGAATGGTTTTCCTACAGCAATTCACAACGCTGTGCTTTATCACAAGAGTGTCTTTGCACGTTGTCCTATACGCTTTGAGGTACAAGGCATGAAAGGAAAGCCAACCTACTTTGATGGCATGACAGTTGTCCCTCAGATAAAAAAATGTAATAACTTTTGTCACTTTCCTTTCTAGACTCTATAAACATTCCAGCAAAACAACTTCCCGGACCTGTCATTGGAAACAGCCGATATTAAGTACATACTTGAAAGTACTGTTAGGAAGCAAACCTGAACTCTTTCTCTGGAGCCATCTCACTGAAGAAAGTCAGTCCTCACACGGCCAGAACAACAAAACATACACGTCATTATACTTGTCAGCCACTACCCAGGCTTTCAGTGGCAATGGAGGGCACTCACATCCAAAACTGCATGTTGAAATCAGTGAGTTGCCATCTGTTTCCCTTCCAAACTTTACAGAACAAGAAGACAGCAGATTAGAACAGATTAAGAGAGATTTCAACCAAAAATTTATCTTTTTTGTTAACAGGTGCTGTTAAATTCCATTTACAAAAGACCAAAAACCTTCAGGCTGAATTGGTTCCCCCTTTGGGCGTTTACCTGAGAAAGAACAATTGCATCATTTGGGCTGCATTTTTCTGCTGGAAAAGCTGAGTCCCTCACTTATGTATATATCTTTTATTATGTGCAACCAGAATAAAATCCCTGTAATACACCTGCGTACTTAAAGTGTGCCACAAGAAAGGTAGGACTAACTCAGAAAGATGCCATAAGATGTCAGAAAAACCCGAGAGCATCTTGATATTTTCTGAGTGAAAATCAAAGCACGTGGCAATACCTAGCCAAAACATTGGAACGCCATTCCCTAGGCACATAGACAATTGTTGGGAGCAAAACGCAGGTGAAGCACTGCAGAAGGCCGAGCTGGCTTGTGGTGTGTAGGGGCAGACAGAAGCCAGCGCAGGTCTCTGGAGAGGCCAAGCGAGGGAAACACGAGTGCAGCCTCCCGGAGCCCAGGTGAGCCCAGCACCACATGCAGGCTGGACCAAGCTTGGGCAAGCCAGGGCCAGCCAAGTCCATCCCCTACTCTGTCCGTCTGCACAGATTTCCAGTAAAACATCCCGAGCGCTCTCCCTGGTCTGAGGAGCCCCGGAACCTGGGAACACTACCTGAAGGTGCGACCAGAGCAGCTAAACAGCACTTCTGTGAGTTTGCCTTGCCTGAGAGCAAAACACAATCTGCAAAAAGAAGGGTAGGGTTTGCTTTTCACTTTAGAAATGCCCTCAGGTATTTTAATACATTTTGGCATATCTTCTTCCTTGCTATTGTTTATAATAATCCTTTGGAAGCTTGAAAATGGAATATGTTAGATATCTGATATCTTCTTTTCTTTGATTACTGACAAATACTGATTTACTAAGGTAGCTCTGTAAGAAGCCCAGTTCTTCAGAAAATTCTGATTTCCCCGTATGAAAAAAACCATCAAAAATGACATCTACCTCTTTTTTTAATTACTATTTTCATCTTTTTCAAAAAGGTGTTTGTCTAGATATCAAAAATGCAGGAAAATGGCTTAGGAAGGGGGTGATACTTAGTTTCTCCAAGGTATCAAGTATTCTGAGGAAGATTTCAGTTTCATTGGAGAGACATTTTCCCCAGGAAATATTTCAACAAAATTTTTCAATGACATCTTTAACAGATCCTGTTTAACTGTAATCTATACTTCTTATTTATTTTCAAATGAACTTAAAAAACCAACAGAATGAATTTTGCAATGATGTGCAAGCAAAAATCAGGTACCTTTTGAATCCAGAAAAAGTTCCTTAAAAATCTTAATTACAGCCATTATCCCATCACAGAGTCCCAAAAGGCATATGAAGATACAGATTTCAACTGAGAAACAAAATGATTTGCCTCTTAATTCAAACCATTTCTTTAAAAAGAAAAAAAAAAAGGTAGAAGAAAAATTACCTTTTAATATACCTTTGCTGTTTCAACACGATAGATTTTACACCATAATGACGGGTCCTGTTACACTTCCAAAGGCTTCTCTGAGCAACTGAGCTGTGACCACAGTGAGACAAATCAAGCTCAAGCCCACCACCTCACAAGGTCTCTTCAGTTTCTTGGCTCCCGTATTTCTCTGAGCTGTGGAGCAATGTATGAAAAATGTCAATTTCCTCTAAAAAAATAAAATTCTTTCCATGGAGTCGTTCAGTGATTTATTCTTTTCAAGTACAACTGAGAGTAGAATTATGCTGAGTTGAGATTTTGGTAGCGTTTCCTTTGAGGAGTACAGGTGCAATTGGTCATAATTACGCTCAGAGGCTGTTCCATGTGGCTTCTCACCCAAGGCAGTAAATCAATTATGGCAGAGCAAGTCCAAGCCAATACCCTAAATGTTAGTTACAGTATCAGTAACTTTTGCACATGAAGAAATATGGCACCTTTATCATAACAAAAAAAAATGAGTCATGAAAGGGGAATAGACTGTGGTTTCAAAGTAAAAAAGAGCAAAACATTTTTCAAACTAAATGACATATATTTGTGTTATGGTTTACTTTAATAGTTTTGAAGGGCTGTCATTTTTACACATTTTTTAAAGATAATCACAAGCTCCTAAAACCTGTATTTTTTTTTAACCAATGGACAAAGTATCCTCTCATCAAAATCCTGTCTTGGAAAATCTGTTCATAATATTAATGTACTGGAAGGAAAGGGAAGTGTGTGATAGTATTTAATTTTATCACCCCAAAAATATTTATCCTGGAAAACAAGGATCCCACTTTGCCACTTGACAAGCTTCGAGGGAGAAAGGCACATACAGGAAAATAAACACTTCCAAGTGGCGCAGATGGATACTAACTGGAGCGGCCACAAGTTCAAGGAGTTCTCTCGTGCCTTTTCTTATCCTTTTGATTTGACTGCAAGGTGAAAGAGCAGAAAGGATTTCAGACACAAGATGACTTGAGGGTCTAGTAGCCTGATGATCATTTTCCTCTTCAGAATCATATTGGCACTCAGCAGCCTGAGCTAAAAGATTGGCTCTGAGCTACTTTTTGCAAACATTGCCTTCCCTTGAGTCACGCAGGGTGCCAGACATCCACTCCTGAGGCTCTGACACTTATGAGTAGAATGATCCAGCACCTACAACTCACGTAAGTACTTCTGGGTATTGAAAATTCAGTTTCAGCAAATATTTACATATACAGTTTTCTCTGCACCTACACAAATGCCAATAAAATGTAACAAACAGAATATCCCTGGGAAAGCAAAATTCACATAGAAAGAAACAAGTTTGGCATGGCTAAAGCAAAAAAAATTAGCAGTTGAGTACATCATTGTAGAAGGGATTTTTCACGGTGTTTGCCCAGGTACAATAAAAAGAAGTGATGTATACTTCTATGTAATACGCATCATGTACTTACCTAGCTGATACATGTAATACATGACTGTGCCTGCCTGTTTCACAAGCACATCCTGGTAATTAATGCTTGAAACCGTAACTGTGTGTCTACAAATGGGAAAGCGGAGAAATCAATGACAATTTAAAGTGTTGGCTTTCTTGCTCACCCTGCCGTATTGCTCGACGAGGTCAAAGGATTTGAAGGATCTCAGCAGGACGTTGCCTGTGGTGGAACATCAGATCACAAGTAAGAAACAATGAAGGACGTGTAGGTTATGTCAAATTACATTGCAACTAGGGCAAACAAGGCACATGCCCCCAGACACTGCAGTGTCTTAGCTGATGGGAGGTAACTTATTCAACTTTTCCTAGGATCATATTCTGCCATAGTTGCTCACAACTGAAACACCAAAACTTAAATCCAGACCTGGCAGAAAAAACAGCAGCACTTAGGGATCTGTCTGCCCAGATAACTAAGCAGTACTAATAACTGCTGAGGAGCGGTTTTAAGTTCAGGTTTTGAAGCGAGATCAAATGGGATAAAGTGTTGTCCCTTTAAATGAGTGAAGGGGACTTATGCAAGCAAGAAATGTCAGCTTTGAGAGGGACACTCCAGAAAGCAGCTTATGAACATTAGGACAGTTTTCACTAGCACGTACTGGACTGGGTAGTGGAAAGTGTCTTTTGAGAACAGTGGACATGCTTTTTTCTTTTACTAATGTTCGGAAAATCAAACTAAACTAGTGTGAAATACATATAATCAAGTAGAACCTACATCCATACACTCTTTCAGTGACATGCTGTGTACATTTTTACCTAAATAGGTAAATAAGCAGACATGATCACCAGTTGATTGGGCAGGAACATTAACACATGGTTTTGCCATGTGAAGTAAGCTGGCTTTTTTCATGTTTGCATTTCTGTTTCAGCAAATCACGTAGAAGCCATCCCTTGCATTCACCCCTCGTTCCCTGTTCTCCCATAGACTGCACACTCTTCTGTTATGTTTCAGGAAACCAAACACCCGTGCTAATGATGTAAACTCATGCGTTGACAAGGTTCTGCTTCAGTGCAAGTCTAGAGGGGAAAAAAAAGCCCTCAAGATAAGGTGACTGGCTTTTTATGGTATCATGTCTAGAGCCAAGACCAAGAAATCTTTTTGATGGAATGACTTAATCACTTGTCAGCAGAAAACTCTTTCTCAATAAGGACTTTAAACATCGTCTTTTCTTCCATGGAGACTCTACATGTGACATATTGCTTATTTATCTGAATGCAACTTCTGAAAAATAATTGTTAAATATTTATATTCAGTAATAAAATATTCAATACTCTATTTCTTTTTCAGACACTTTCTAGAGAAAGAGATCCTTTGTGAATGTATAACTTTGTACATTTATTGCACCAATGTCCTAAAAGTTAAGCTATTCCAGACAGAAAGAAATCAATACTTCAGAGAAAAATAGTATATATTCAGCTATACAAACAGTTGCATGATCTTCTCTCTCTATTGTCTCACTTCAGTTTATTGAGACTCTCTGTGGAACTAAGAATTTCTTTCCCTTCCAAATCAAAGAATTTCCTTTTCAGCAATTTTCATTTGAAGCCCATGAAGTACACTTCATAGTCATTAAAAGTCACAAGTAGTATTGGAAAAGGTTCAGTGGACCACAGATCATTTATGACCTTTTCTGTCACAGCATCAGTCTGAGAAATACATTTGATAATGTTATTTCCTGTCCTCTATTGTTCCTACTCCATGTCTGAACATCAAAAAGCCTTGAACAATTCAAATATTTAAACAGTAACAACACAAACAGTTACACAACTCGTTAGTTCAGAAAGTAATTCAGCACACTAGTATCACTTTCAGTGTGTCAACTCCATCACGCTGGTCTTCCTTAGACACATTGACTCCTCACGTCCCAGTTGCCCTGCAAGGGCAACCGATTCCCATATCAAACACCTCACCCATTCTTTTCATGTCTCCAGCATGCACAAAGGTTGTGAAGGCTCTTACCAAAGTGGAAAGAGCCCAGCAGAAGTGAGTCAGACATCTACAGAGGCAAGTTTGACGAGGCACTCAGTTTCTTGAGAAATGGAGGGTTTGGACAAAAGGAAAGAGAGTCTACATGAAAAGGAAAAGAAATCTGGGTCATTTCAGGCTGTGGAGAAATTAGAAATGAACCAAAATTAAAAAAATATTTCTTTAAAGAGGTAACCTACTTAAAGAGCTATTTACCTCAGAAGTTAATGCCAATGGTCTTTATTATTATGACTGTGCATTGTCCAGACCTGGCTGGTAGCAATGAGGTTGCCACTATGGATTCCATGAAGTTGCTGGCACTTTTCCCTTTAAGGAGCAAAATCTTTGCTTAGGGATGGGGATTGGCTTCCATCCGCATGGTCCGTGGTGCCTCTTGATCTGTTTCCAGAGATGTTATATGGAAGCTCTGGGAGGTTGAAGGGATGCAAAGTTGGGAAAACCATTGATTTCCTTCAAAGGACCACATACATCTCTTTCCAAACAGGAAACTGGCTGAAAAGAAGTGGAGCTCTGCCTGCCACTGCTCAATGTTGCCCAGTTTCTGTTCTGTGTCTTGGGGATGAGAGGACAACCTGCCAGCAGCATGCCTGGTAGGAGTCGGCCTCAAACCAGGGTCTGAGTTGTCACCAGTCTTGCTGTCAGACCCACATGGCTCCTCAGGCTTCCTTTCCTTCCCTCCTCTTTGCTCCATCCTCCTTTCTCACAGTCATTCCTGTCTCATGCTCTTCTTCTGCTCCTGCTGTTCACCCCTGCCTTCCATCCTATTTTTGCCCCTTGAGTGGTGAAACGAGCATCAGGCCCAGCAACTGGACAAGGGCAGTGACTATTGAGAATGTCAAGCCCACCACAACTCCTGACAGCAGGGCTTCACTGGCAGAAGACCTCCTCACAAGTCTGTGGGACTGGTGCTCAGGGCATCAGCCATCCTACTCATCCTCGGCTGAGACGCATTCAGCCCTGTAAATACAGCTCAGGCAAAGCTTGGCAAAAGCTCCAAGGGATGTATTGGGGGAGCTCATTGGTCTAGTGAGTCCTGAAAATTTTGGTGCGTGGTTATCAAGGTCCTCCTTGTCATGTCACGGAAGGTTGTGACTTTTACCATAAATACATCGATAGCAGGTACAGGTCTGCAACTTCTGGGTTTTTTTCATTCTTACAGGTACTTGAGAGTCCAAATTTTTGCATGTACAAAAAGTTCCCTCAATGCCACAATCTTTACTTCTCATTAGTAAGCATAGGTTTGGGGTGGGTTTCTTTGGTGGGATTTTTCCCCCCATTTAAAATGAAAGTAGAAGCAATACAGTCTTGGTGACAGCAGCCCACTAAAAGCCTAGCTTTCAGTCTCACCACCACTATCTCAACACCTTCATCAACACCATCACAGCAGAGTGATTAAGGTGTTAATGCCATCACAGGAACTATCTTGAATACGTTCTCTACCTCCACGTTTCCTGTCATTTTACTTGTTCCTTGCTATAAAACATAATTGAAATAATTGTTAATGTACATATCTCAGAGGAGATTTTCCAAATTACAAAGATGATTATTGCATTTTCCACTAGCAAAACATAAATAACTGGTTATTCAGATGCTTTATACAGAACTAGTGTATTTGAAGACTAATCTCCAGGAGATCCACATGGACTTGACATAGTCAACAGGCATTTGGCAAGGTATTATAAATTGTACATTTCCAGTGGCCTGCACGTAGTGGACACCATGGATGGAGTTAGCTTCAACCTTTTGCAAAGTCACTGATGAAAAAGAGAAATACAGAGTGAGCTGTAAATGTGAGAACAAATAGAGGTGGTTGTAAAAAATCATCTGCAAATTACCTGAGCTTTTTATATAACTGGTTTTTTAAAGAGTCTGTAATACTATGCTACCGCTGCTTGCAGAAAACGTATTTTCTTTCTGAGGTGTTTCTTGGGGCAAATTCTGAGCTAGGTATGAATAAATATTGTGTACTGGCTCAAAACCAGCATTTTACTACTCCAAAACTGTAGCCCAAATCAGGCAAAAGGAAGAGGAGGACAGTAAAAAAGCTGTTTGCCAGACCTGGAACGGTCTGTACTTTACTGAGTCTGACTGATGGAGTGAGTTGTTTCAGGTTTGCACCCTGAACAACAAATTAGCCACCAGCCTGCTTTTGTGCAGCATGCACAGAAGTCACATAATCTCCTACCCTCAAAGCTCCGTTGAAATGAGTAATGAAAAACACTCCACAGCAAATCTTGGCTCCCACTGAATTATCACTGCAGTGTTAGGTGCACTGTTTGGACACTCCCAGCCGAATAAGGTTTTAGGTGGGTGGTCACTTTGCTGATTGCTCCTGTAAATGTCACTGCCTCTGTAAGAGAGGCAGCTGGAAAGGAGAACTCAAGAATGGCTACTGAAAGCCTATTACCTGTAAGACCTTTGACTCAGCTCTGTGTGTTTTCACCACTGTGTTGAACAGCCATTCAATTGCAGTCAAAAATACCCGTTTCTTTTTGAGCAGTCAGTATGTCGGCAACATTTATATATTGCAAAGGTGAACTTGCACTTATTCAGCAAAAGTAAAAGGAATTGAGTTAGCTTGAATAAACAAGTTTAACATGCCATGGCATCAGTTGCTTGCTGCTGGGAGAGAAGAATTGAAATGATACATTTTTCATCCCCCACTAATCCACTGCTGTAATGAATGACCTGTTAAATGCCCTCCAAAACTGTCAAGCAGGAAAGCTGAGGTTGTTCAGATAGCTCTTGCAACAGTGAGCACTCTTAAGTTCAACAGGCATTGACTACAGCGGTTTCCTAGCTTGGCTGCAGAGACCTATTCACCACTAATTAACCTTTGGCTGCACATCCAATATATCCTAAATTATGGCTGTGACTTTTCAGGGGGATGGTCTCCATGATCTGAGCAGTCCTTCCAGTCTCCAGCTGTGATGCTTGCATGTCGCTGCTTTGGAACATTTTAGTGCTGTAGGATTTATTTTATGACACCTGAAATCATATTGTTATTTCTTCTTTTCCTTTCCTCTATGTGCCTTTTCCTCCTGTCTGACTACACATACCCCTCCCTGCTCCTTTCCAGGTATGTTACCAATGAGAAAACAAAATTTTGCCTCATTGTCTGTTCATCTGACTAGAACTCATTTTCCTCTATAATAGCAGCCATCAAACAACTGCAGCTTGCGTTCCCTTGGCTGATTGACTTCCCTGGGCTATTTGCAAACCTAGTACCTAGAACGTCTTAAACCAGAAGCAAGAATGGCTATTGCTGAGGTATTAAAGCCACTGAACTGTACTAAGTTCATTACACAGTTATAAGAACCAGCCTTTTAAGGGTCAAAGACCACCACTCTGAAGCATAGCATAGATGCAAGCAGGTTTTCCTAGCTGTGCTTCAGTTCACATGTAGGCTTTAACTAGACACTCCAAGCCAAGATTAGCCACTTTTGGTAATGTTTTTCCAGGCTTGCTGTTGATAGCATGATTTTAACTTCTCTTTGGTTTGTTTTCAGTCAACAATGGTAGCAGAAATTGTAGTGTAGACTAATCGAGAAGGAACTCATTATCGCTGAAAATGGGTGAGTAAAAGTGACACACACAAGTCGTTTTCCATGATTATATTGGTGAGTAAAGTTCCTACTGTCTATAGTCAAAACAAATCCTGATAACACTCTGACTTCATCTTTAGACAGCTCGTGGCGTGGAAACTTACCTAATAACCTTCCCTGAACCGCTGTATTTTTTTCCCTTTTCTTCCTTTTTACTGTTGTAGAGGAAAAGAACGGCCCCATTCTCTTTTCTTTTCTATTCTATTTTCATTTTTCTTTTAGTATTCACCCTTGTTGATAGCTAGGTAAAGTTTTCCCTTTTAAGTGTTTTCAGTCCATCCTCTTCTCTAACTATGTGACCATGAATCCCCAGTTCCTAGGAAAAGTCTGCTTCATGATGATTTTTAGCTGACTTGCTTCTTCAAAGCTAGTTGTGCCCCAGCATCACGAGTCTTCATAGTGAAGGAAGAGGAGAGAGCTCATGTAAAAGGGTCTGAGTATGGCTGCTCCTTTTCCAGGAACTCAGTCAGGACCCAGAAGAAGTCATTTTGGAGAAAAGTGGGTGAGTCAGCCTTTCAATGAAGTCTGGCATCGATGCACATGTCACAGGATTTTCCTTCTGCCTCTGCCATATAACATTTGTTACCATTTCTCATTGTACTTTCTGTGCAGTTTTAGTCACAGCCTAAGTCAATTGTCCCTTTGTGACCACACTGTGCCACTGATGACAAGGTGTGCCAGGCAGTGAACCATAATTAATGTCATAAGAAGGAGATTTAAACTGGTGGGTAGATCTAGTTAGGAAACTCTGTATTCAAGTGGCCACAGAAGAGCAGAAAGTGTGATATTTTCTAAGTGATAAGGGAAAGAAAGCTGGTGATGTGTTTGTTGTCTTCTAACAAATCAGGAAAGGATCTCACTATCAGGGTCAAAATTACCAGGTATATTTTTGCAGAATGTCAGACATAATTTTTGATGATGGTTATTGCTGAAAAAAAATGCTTTTGGAAGAAACTGAATTTTAATTTAGTTCCTCTTTCCACATCAGAATATCTCCCTCACTTTGCACTAAATATAGCTAATCTCAGCAAAGGTTTTATCTGAAAAAGTAGCCTTTTTTGCATTTAGCAGAAAGTCACAATCCAATTTTTCATTCTTACAGCCACAGAATAAACCTTTTCAGTTCAAACTCATGGAGTAAATTATTAACAGAGTAAGTTACCTAACAAAGGCTAGAAAAGTAAAAGCTATGTCTAAAAGGTTTTTCTTATTATTTCATTTGAGAATACATTCCTGATACCTAGGAATAAACAGTTTCAAAACCCCTTTGTAAAGAAGAGTTAGAAGCGAGACACCTGACCTTTGAAAACACTCAGCTTGAAACAAAAGTTACAGCGTCTAGAAGCCAGAAGTAAAAAAAGTATCATAATGCCAGGTGATGGATTAACATATTCCAACGTGGATTTAAATTGTCATGCCATGCCAATATGCTGTCAGTCATGAAAGATTAGTCTGGCATTGTAAAGATTTTCATCCAACAAAAGTACTGAGAAGTTAAAAGTATGCTGTCTAGTTTTATATCAACACAAAGTAGAGTTATATTAAGTAAATATGAAGAAAATTGTATAAGAGGTATAACTGTTGACATGCAGGTTTAGAAACAACAAAGGGAGCCTTTTAAAATGTCATTGCATTCAGATAAGAAAACGTATCTTTTATCACTTTAGCAAAAGGGGGGGCAGCCCTCGAAGTATAGTTTCCAAGAAAAATAGACATTAACTCACGGGGAAGAGAAATTTCACCTTTTCACCAGCTTAATCCACACATGTTTTAGGGATACCTGATACTTTTATTTATGTGTTTCATATCCTATTCCCTTACAAACTTTTTGTTAGTTTAAGTAGCAGGGCCTATAAAGGTAGCAGAACTGGCACAATAAAGGCCCTGACGCTGAGCAGCCCAAGCACAGTTAAAGAGCACAGGTTGCGAAAGCCGCGGAGGGGACAGCTGATGCAACCCCAGCTTCCCTGCTGGCCTGGCCATGGACATCGGGATGCAGCAGGCACCTCCTGCTCCGCTGGCCACCCATCCCAGAGGCAAGACGATGCCGGGAGAGACTGGCCAGAAATGGGGTTACTCTCTCAGGAAGCTCTTCTGGCCAAAAAGTAAGGGTTTTTTTCATGCCGGTCACAAAGAAAAATACCTCAGCATCCTCCCCCAGGAGGGGATGCTTCTTGGACCACAACAGCTCGGGGAAATGCGGAAGGCAGGGGGTGAATTTCACTTTTTGTGAATCTCAGCTTAAACAGGCACAGAAAATGAACAGCAAAGGCAATGGGGGGGACACAAACACTAACTACTGCCATTCCACACACCCACCCTAAACGGAGGATGACAATATATGATTAACCATGCATCTTTGTAGCCAAAACACAGGACGGGGAGCCAGGAAATCCTCAGTCTTAAACCAGGACCCTGAGACAGATTGCTCTTGTGGCTTTGGTCGGGTCACTTAGACATCCTTGCTCAGAGTGTTTGTTTCAACTGGGGAGCTCAGAGATGAGCAGTTTGTGCAGAAAGAGTATATCCAACCCAGACAGGGCAGCAGAGGGTGACAAACAGCATCGTTAATCACTACTGAGCAGGGATGCCCTCCCATCAATGCTCAGGACTGATCCTGGGCAGAGGAACCAAAAATTACAGGGAGGCACAACCAGGGCAGAAAAGAAAAGTGCCTCTCTCTAGAGCGCACGCACGTTTTGGTGGATCTGAGCCCAGCCTAGCTGTAGTTCGCACATGGCAGTAATCAGTGTTTCATTAGAGGCCCAATCCATGAAAAGAAGTCCATGTGCTACCTCTGAGAAGCTCTTACCTTAGAAAGTGCAGAGAGCATCAGCCTTGGGCCACACTACTGTAGTCAATGCTCACTGCTTGCCAGTCTATGGCAAAGAATGATGTACTCTAGAACAACCACAAGCCACCCTGGACCACACACAACTCCAGGTCCACAAATTTAGTTCCTCATTCTGGGCAGCAAATTTCCATTTCAACCCATTTCTCCCTGGCTGGTCTTTTATCTGCCTGCCTCCTTTTCTGTGTTGTATTTCATACGTGACTGGGGGAACATACAAAAGTTCAGGAATGCCCTAAGTGGAGGCAATGGTGATTATTAATCCTTCCTGTGTCCACCTCTGACTGTGAAGGACAGGAAGGATCACTGAGCACAGCCCTTGCGCCCGGCTTTGCATGCAGCTTGCCTCCACTTTTGCTCCACCTGGGATACAACGACTGTGCCTCTGCTGTTCACCGTGCCCACACCAGCCCTGCAGTCTGGGAGACTCGAGGTGCCCATAAGGTGCCGTACATCCTGCCCTGCCTCCATGTTGCTGTTCCCCCTTCTCTTGGCAGAGAGATCCCCCCAAAACTCAGTTCCTACCGCTGCGACTCTAATAATGCCTGCAGAGGATGCAGTCCCTCCATATCTAGGTCTGCGATTTGAATTCCTGCAGAATATTCCCGTTACACACCAGCTGTTCAGACTATCACATAAGCAGCAGCCTCAGCAGAGGGACCAAGGCCTGCAAGGGCAGAGGAAGTGAGCTAAGCTCTTGCCCTCCCCAAGTAATCCTTCCAGACCAGAGTGGAGGTACGCCGGCTGCAGCCGCTGTGGGAAGGTTTAAAGAGCCACCCTGAGCTGTGTTCGGGCAATGAATACCAGACTGCAGTCCCTGAACTGTTGTGTTAGCATTATATTTATCTTTTGCAAGCATGGAATTCAATTCACTGCACTTTAAAAAATGTGTATTTTAAATAGTTCAACCCTGCAAATGTACTTGTTCTCACAGTTTCACATCAGCTTTTTGCACAGCTGCCAACAGCCTTCACACCCCCTTGCCTAGCCCACCTGTGTAAACACTAGGAAAGTTTCTCTTTGTGAAGCACAGGTAGGGTCTTGCGGCTTGATAACATGCAAAAAAATGGACAGAGACTTTCTTTGCAACACCAGATGTGGGAGGGATCTGCCACATCCAAGTTACTGTGCATTTGAGAGTAACTTTTAAATTTTGATATTTTTTTTTAAATAACAAGAGTTTCAAAGTATTGTATGGGACATGTCTGACATTTCTGACCAAACTAATATTTTTAAAGCCTCTTTAAATGGTTTCTAATTGGATGGCGTTGCAGAAGGCAGCTGATATGCAACAAACACTGCATCCCCTCTTATTTTTGCCTTGTTCAGTTGAAACATTGAAAAATACGTTTTTATGCAAATACTTCTATTTATTTCAAAGAGCTTAACCATATAACAGCATACTCAGCATGAATCAGAGCTGGTGAATACATTCCTCCTATTCTTCTTCCTAGGTTCAGTGAAACAATGGACATGAATGTGGTGAAACTGGAAAAACAGCAACAACCTTGTTTGCGGGAGAGGTTTTGTGAGCATGATCTAAAAGATGGGTTGAGGAACATCCAGGTACAAGGTCTCAAAATCAGTGTTTCCAGAATGGCCTCTTGAATTCACCAGTGTTACACATCTGAGATTTACCAGTCTTACGTGCTATGAAGAGGCCTACTGAAGAGGAATAGCATGTTTCTTACAGAAATTTAAACTACCAAGCACATCAGTAAAAGTATGACTGCCTCAAAAAGATGAAGACAAGGAATAAGTCATTTTCATACCACTTCACAGCAGAAGTGCTTTCCATAATGACTTGTCACAAAATTGATGATGAGAACTCATCGTCCTTTCACCTTGGACCCGATTCCTTTCTCAGAGAAGTTTTGTTCAACAAAGCACCATTTTCTGCAGTAAAGCAACTCTGGAGTCACACCACAGCCCCACGAAGAGGTGGCTGGAAGAAGGTTTATGCACAACGTATGGCCTATGTGCAGCAACGTTACCAGGCTTCTCATGCCTAGGCTTGCTCATACTTGGCAATGAGAAGACAAAATAACCAACCCAAGGCAGGGCTGCTATTCAGCTCCTGTCCTGCCTCAAACCCAACCTAGCACCCAAATCTCTCATGCCTAACACAGCAAGAGGAGTGCTTCTCCACGTCACCCAAGGGCTGCATGTGTCCATGAGGTGCTCTGGTGATGAACTGGAAGCAAAAGGAAGAGTACACATGCAACCTGCTTCCTGCATGACTGAATTCAAGCTTTTAGAACAGGCTTATTGCTGTCCAGCTGTATTTTAGATGCCACCTTGAGACCAAGAAATCCAACTTGTCTGTTTAGCCAGAGGCAAAAGTTCCTCAAATGCTATTGCAGGAGAAGAAAAAAAAAATTAATTGTGGAGGAAATCATGCCTAGTAAACTTGCTTATAGATCTTGTTTAACCAAAGAAAGCATGCTGTGTCAGGCAATGTACTAGCCAGCATGTTTTAACTGCAGACTGGAAAGTTACTTCGCCCATGTCACCTCCCAGTACCGCAAGCACAGGAAGAAGACATTAATACATTACACTCATTTCTATCCATTTTCTCCCCAACTAAGGAGAAAGAGAAGCAATTCAGGCCGTACTCCGGACATCTCCTTCCCTTCCCAAATCCTGGATTCACTGGGGCCTTTCTTCAGAGAAAGGCACATACCACTGGGTAGAAGGGAAGTTTTCCAGACAGGTCTGAGGAGTCACATGCCAGAGCCTGTCTGTACTGTGAAAGCAAGGGTATTGTGACTGGTTTATGGTTCTCAGAAGGTGTAAAGCGATGCAGTGACCTGAGCTGCTCAGATGCATTTGGGGAAGGAAAAAAATGCTGGACGTGTGCCCAATCTTGCTTCCTCCTAATGCACAAGGAGGACCTGAACGCTTTTGCCTTTTGGAGACATGTAGGGCAATTTGCCTGCTTGTGGCCACTTTCACATTAAGAAAGAGTTTTCCACAGTACAGAAGAGGCTATAAACGCCCATAGAAGTGCTGATTAGTAGCAATAATGGGTAGTGAAAAGGGTGAAACTGGGTTAATTGAGGCTGTCTAAAACTCTGTAGGCATTTTCGGTATAATTCACACATATCAAGAAGAAAAGACATCCTAGATAACGAAACAGCACAGTTGTTCCTTCAATTAACGGCCCATAGCGGTCCTAATTGACAACTCTGAAGGTCCCAGGAGGATTGCTAATGAAATCAGGGCAGGAAAGTCTTGGCAGTCTCAACAGTCCCAGGGTTAAAAAAGAAAAAAACAGGGAAGGTCAATCTGAAAGCAGTTTCAGTTCCTCCTAATATACTGGAAATAAATATCTTTCAGAAAACACCTTTGAAATGATGGTATATGTGACTGATTATTGTATTTAGCATCACGAGGGCTTAATTCCTTCTGATTCAAACCCACCTTCCCTCTCTGACATTTCTTTTCGAAGCGCTCCAGGGGCTGGCCCAGGTCCGTCAGAGCAAACAGCCGCACATCATTTGTGTTGTGCTTCGCACTGCAGGCTCCCACCAGGGCCAGCACACACTTCAGCTTTCCTATGACAGGATTTCGCCTTTAGCCTCTGACAAACTGAAGGCTGTCCTTCAGGCATAGGAACATGTTGTGGTATGACACCTTCAATTTTCCCCACCCACACTCACAACGTCACTTTGAGAATACAAATAACAAAATGAAGCAGGAGCACCTGCTCCCAGAGGAAGAAATTGTGTTTGCCTGCTGTAAACCAATCAAGATAATTTAAACAAATGAACTTGCTGTAACTAGGCACAATGAATAATCAATCCAGTTTTATGATCTGTTTTTACCATTAGTCTTAACTACACTGTGTATTTTTTAAATAAAATCATGTCTTGATTTTATAGACTCAAATATGCTAACCCAGCAAAGGCAGGTAGGTGGAAAGGAGTGTCTTTTGCTATTCTGTAACTAGGGCATTGACTTAGCTCTGCTGCATGCATTCCTGAGGCATATCACCAGCTAGAGGACTTCACCGAGTGCTGACTCCATTCTCCGTTCAGTTTATTCCTGCATACACCTACAAGGCATGCACTACAACACAGAGTACCAGTAATGTACCTGCTTGCTGATGCTGCTGCTGGTTTTCAAAATTCTTTTTCTTCCTCAGTTTGGTCTCAGGTTGCATATGTCAACATCATTGTATTTGTAGGGTCGGAGCGTTTTCTCCTTCTGAAGAAAAAGTTATTTCGCTACGTCTCTTTACGGTCTGGTATTCCATGAGCCGGGTGAGATGGGGTGTGAAAGTACAAAGTGTATCTCTGCACCCTCACAGTCCTTGCAAATACACAGCAGTGAAGATGTTTTTCTGTTTTCCTTGCTCCCGAGGCCTCTTTGCACCACACACACACACATATACACAAAATGTGGAAAATCAAGCGCAAAGCTATGAAATCTTCCACTCTCAGGGTTACGAGCTCCTGTTAAAATCACAGGCGTCATCTAGTGGGCACTGGGAGAAACAGGGAGCATCAGCACGCTGCTGATGGACGCTTCAAGAAGGCATAAGCAGAGGGTCAGAGGAGGGATGCAGGCAATACCTCTTTGCAGCCATGGGAGGAGAGCAGCGAGGACAAGCCGGTCTCACAGCTGTGCCGTAGTCCAGTCACACGCACCGCCAACACCCGGGACCTGCCGAAAAACGGCCCCGCTTTCCCTAATTTAAACTACGCGTGTGGTGAGGAGGCAGCCCTAACTCATGCCTGATTTAAGACTGAGAACGTATGAACTTGCAAAAAGAAAATTTAGATTGTGTCTTCAAAAGTAATGGAAGAGAGGAAACCACTCTTCTGCCTCTCCGTGGTTACTGTGAATTCATGGGTTTTTGTTGTTTTATTGATTTAGAAATGGTAAGCAGCTACAGAGAGAGCAACGCTTTTGAGGATGGATCATCACCTAAACCAATTATTCATGTTTGAAAGACAATTTGCAAATTTTTTCAGTGTTTATATTTGCGCAGAATAAAGGATGGCTTTGTTTGCGGTTAATTAATCTTTCAAATGTATGTCCCCTGCTGCCTAATTAAGAGCACCTCAAGCATCATGGCAGCATTTTTCAAAATACTGATATAGTCATATTGGATACCATTTTAAGACCTGGACAAAGATCATGTTAAGATTCACATGGCTGTGTCTTCAATTCTCACTTATCAGCAGAAGGAAGGAGCCTGTCTATTCAAAAATTTGAGCTTTATTACAGCAGCAAGCAAAGCTGATCATGGTATTAATCACCATGAGAACATGCTGCTGTGGAGAAGGAGCAGTGGCCTGAAATCTGGCTTTAAGCATGTAATAACTGTGCCCTTGCATAAAACATGAGTTTTAAGCAGCCATGTGAATACCATCCGGTGGGGAATGTGTCTGCAGTGTTCACACAGAGCAGTCCACCCAGAGCCTGACCTCTGGTACACAACAGCAGCTGTAAAGGGTAAGGGCAAACTCACTGGGCAGGAACCCATGAAACAGATGCAGGGCTAGCACTGCCAGCCTGCAAACCATGCCTCCATGTGTCGTCACGACCCCATGGCCATCCACATGGAAGCACTCCATTTGCTAAAGTCAGATTACCTGTGATATATAGGAGGCTCACGCACACCTGGCATGAAGAGATTACAGTAGGATCCTGCTATAATGAGCGCAAGTCCTATGGCCTCAGTTATAAAAGACATGCATTATCAAACTTCAATCACAGCAATACTACCAAATAGGAAAAAAGCATATGTCAGGGAATACAATGGGCCTTTTAGTGGTCTTAAGACTCAGTTGCAGCTCAGCTGAGCACAGTTTGCTGAGCTGAGAAGAGGTGGAAGCAGGGATTGAGTGAATATCCTATAGAGGGGAAATAAAAATACCTGGCTAGGGAGAGAATTCGTCAAGCAGCCTATAGACAGCATACAGGTGCATGCAGAGCTTTAAATATATGGATGGGACAGACTGTACTCAAGGAGAGCTGGAGGACAGCAGGATGAGGGTGTGAACCTGTGTTGGAGTAATCACAGCAGCAGACCAGCTACTAGCCTTGAGGGTGGACTCAACTCAGGAAGGAGTGGCTGCAGGACCAGACAGGGGACAGAAATCTCAGGAAAGTAGTGACAAGGGAATACACGGTGCTCAACAGCGTACTGACTTGGAGAAAGAGTGCTCAGCAGCAACGAACTCCTCCACCACCTGCTGTCATAGCAATTCCTCAAGCACTGTATGAAGCACATCAAAGCTATCAGGAAGGAAGGCTGTCGGGGAGGTATTTGTGCTCCTTCCTGTCTCGCAGCATTAGCCTTGTATCCAGAGAAAACCTTTTGCTCCTTTGAGGGAAGGCACAGAAGAATTTCAGGTTTGTCTGAAAGGTCAGCCCTACACATCCCATCTCTGTCTGCTTGGCATTTCTCTCCTCTGTCAGCTGAGGTAGTGTGAGCAGTATGAGCAGGAAGGAACCTGAAGGACAGATCCTGCTCTGGTGCTGGGTGCCTGCAGAACCTAGTAAGAGCCAGAGGTTCATCAGTCCTACTGTGATTTATTAGCTGCCAGAACCATACCCAAAGTTGCCAACTACAAGTGCAAATGACTATAGCTTATGTGTCAGCCCCATTGCCTACTTTGCTGGTGATTATTCTAAAGAGAACTACCAAATGGTCTGCTTCAGGCAGAGGGACCTTAGAAGTTGCATGTCCCTAGCAAGGAACCAGTGAATGTTTCAGGGAGGAGAGTGAAGCAGCAGGCTTAGGAGGTCTCTGGCAGCATGCAGGAGAGCCTCTGAAGACCAGGAAGATGTCAACAGAGAGATCATGAGGGGTTCATATAAACTCCTTATCTCAGCAGTAATGGGGTGGGAGCAGCAGGGATGCTCTCCTAGTTATGTTACCCCTTCAGCTTAGCTTAAATGTTTGTAGCTACACTTCAGATCTGTTTAACTTTCACTTCCTGTGGCTATCAGGGCACATAGTGTGGCAACCCTTAAGGCACAGTTTGCGTACACCACAGGACAACCGAAGCAAGTAATCACAGCCCACGACCTGATGCTTGTGCAAACAGGCATTGAAAAGTGAAATTCCTGACACAGCCGCTCCATTCATGCCTCTCTAATCTTTTTAGAGAGTATTTGCCACTTACTTACTGCTGGCCAGCTCAAACAGGGGAGTATGAGGGAACCCTCTGTGCCCAGCTGGAGTATGTGTGCTGGCAGGTTTCTTAAAAGTACTTTTAAACACCTTACAGTCTCTCCCCCAGGAGGGGACAGCACTGCCTCCCTGCAACAGCCCTAAAAGTTACCTGTGGGTAAAAGACAGTTGTAGCAGCCTCTAGCCCCATCTCTATACTTTGATTGCTATCATGCTTTGAGCAACTAACCTATTTCTGAATTTAGGTAGCTCTGTAATAAAAACAATCCTCAAAGTCTATCCCTCTCCATTAAGGCTACCTACCACAGCTGTACAAAGCGGCGCAAAGAAGAGCGATTTGCCTTGTCAGACTCTCCCAAGAAGCATAGGAGGCTGTAGGAAGGAAAGTGGCTTCCAGGGAAACAGGTGTAAGAGTTAAGCACAAGGCAGAATTTGTTGACTTGGATCCTGACATAAATGTTGTTTAGCTGCACAAGACTGTTTCCCCATGATCTCTATTCTAAATTGCAGTTAAAACCTGATGAGTGTGCTTGGGAAGAGGCATCGTCCTGTGTTTGGGTCACATGACTTACAGGAGCTACAGCAATTCCTGTGACTGGGAAGAAATTACATTCAGGAAAGTGAGTAGGAAGGGCAAAGCAGAAAGAAAATGCTCTGTACACTGAAAAGCAGCCAGCAAAACAGTATTTAGGCTTTTCAAATTCAGTTTTAAAGGTAGGCATGTATACACCCTCCCTGTTCTCAGACTAAGTCTTCTGTGGGACCGTAAGACTTCTGCTGAGATGTCCAAGTTCTCCAAAAAAGAACTCAAATGCCATGGTCCCAGATTACCTGCAGAATCAGAAGCAATGGCAAGGGGTTGTAAAAACAGAGAGGCCATTGAAATCACGGTTGTCTCTGAAACTGGTAGAAGCAGGTTTGATTTAGCTGAAATCTGGCTCAGATATGCTCTTTTTGCTAAACTGAACCCTTTAAGGAAGGTTAACACTATCACTTTCAATGAAGAGTTGTCCCACAAGAGAGCAATACCCACTTATGTGCTATTGTGTAGTATGTCGAGGGTACAGGTAAACGCCACATTTGAACACCTTCTGGGGTGGGAACACGCACAGTGGGAATGCCCTGCCAAAGATGGATGCTGACAAATAATTTGTTTTCATGGGAACTGTTGAAAGGTTTATTCTCTTTCAGTCTGGAAGATGGCACAAACTGGAAATGCTGTCCTGTGGACTGCTATATTTACCCCTAGATAACAGCTGACCGTAACAGTATTTCTTTGGAGCAGGTGTATGTTCATGTGTAGCATGAATCACTGTTGGACTTCCTGTCTCCAGGCTTGATATCTTTGAAAACTTTTATCCAAACAAGGACCAACACAACGGTCAAGAGTAGTTATTTCACAAATCTGTCCTTTTGGAAGTTTAGAAACACTGGTGCTGATACACTGCAGCTTTTTTAATTTACTGCATTGACAATATCTGCAAATAACATTTCCCCATTCTAAAACCCAGCCCTTTTGTGATTAAACCTATTTGATAACATTGCCTCATAAGCAGGAAGGTAAAATAATCTGGGAATGAAACACTGCATAGGGCTTTTGGAGGCTGACATCTGAATGTACTTAGTGGAGAGGAAACTTTTTTTTTTTTTTTTTTTTTTTACTTTCATTTCTTGCTTCTTTTATCCTTAAGCTCAGCAATAAACTAGCACTCTATGGTTAAAAAGTCAGAAGAACAGATGTATGGTACCAGTGCATCAGAATCTGTATTTCAGCTATGGAGTGTAAATTATAAGGAAGTCCTTCCAAGAAGATTTGAGAGTATCTAGCTATCTTTTCTTGCAATGAAATTGCAGTGGCAAAGACGATAATTATCATTATCATTGTCATTATTCCAGTCACTTGGTTACACTAAAGTAAACACTTCAGCCAAAGTTCAGTCAGGGTTCACTGTTCAGCTTGCTGCTTTTAAGGTGAGTCCTGAAGAAATTTCACTGAGCATTGCACTTTTTGCAGTGTGTTTCCATCAGCTTCAAGCCAGGCTTCTTACCAGGGGCCTGCTTGTCCCTCTGCTAACGCTGCAAAGCATTTGAAGGCCAAACTACATTACCAAGCATCATGCAATAAATGTTGGGGATTTTGATGTTAGCAGCCACATGCTAAAGTGATTTCACATGGCTCCTTTCTTATCCCTGGCTTGTCCTTCACTCTTTTCATGTACATGTCCCATTTGAGAGAGAACATGTCTAGTGATTACAGCATGTGGAAGCTTGTTTTTATTGTATTTGGTTAAGGTTACTTTACCACAGAGAGTGTGGGTTAGCAGTGAGAGAAGAGAGTTGAAATGCCTGTGTTGGGTGTCCGGCTGTGGCTCTGCCTCCAGGTGGGCTGCTGGGCAGACCTCAAGACCAGCTTCCACATCTCACCTCAGCCCCTGATGAGACATTCCTGAGGACAGCTTAGGGCAAGCAATTTCATAGAATCACAGAATCACTTAGGTTGGAAGAGACCTTTGAGATTGTCAAGTCCAACCATAAAGCTAACACTGCCAAAACCACCACTAAACCATGTCAACACAGCACCACGTCCACATGTCTTTTAAATACCTCCAGGAACAGCAATTCCATCACCTCTCTGGGCAGCCTGTTCCACTGCTTGACAACCCTTTCCATGAAGAATTTTTTCCCAATATCCAATCTAAACTTCCCCTGGAACAACTTGAGACCATTTCCTCTTGTCCTGTCACTTGTTAGTTGGGAGAAGAGACTGACCCCCACCTTGCTACAACTTCCTTTCACATAGCTGCAGAGAGTGATAAAGTCTCCTGTCAGTGTCCTTTTCTCCAGGCTGAACAATCCCACTTCCTTCAGTCGCTCCTCACAAGACTGGTGCTCTATACCCTCCACCAGCTTTCTTCCTCTTCTCTGGGCACGCTGGAGCACCTCAATGTCTCTCCTATACTGTGGTGCCCAAAACTGAACACAGTACTCAAGCTGTGGCCTCACCAGTGCTGAGTACAGGGGCATAATCAGTCCCCTGCTCCTGCTGGCCACACTAGTCTTGATACAGGCCAAGATGCCATTGGCCTTCTTGGCCACCTGGGCACACTGCTGGCTCATGTTCAGCCGACTGTCCACCAGGACCCCCAGATCCTTTTCTGCCAGGCAGCTTTCCAGCCACTCCTCCCCAAGCCTGTAGCGCTGCCTGGGGTTGTTGTGACCAAAGTGCAGCACCCAGCACAGACTTGTTGAACCTCATCCCATTGGCCTCAGCCCATCCATCCAGCCTGTCCAGATCCCTCTGCAAATTTGTCCTGGTCCCTCCTGAAGCCTGCTTTGCCTTGCAGTCCCCGGAAGCTATCCAAAATCAGGGCAGCCAAAGGTCCCGTCTCTCCCTCTGAACTGCCATAGTACCCTCTCATGGGTTGGGACCTGTTAGAGTCCTTATGAAGTACCTCGAAATATCCAAGCAAAAAAGGATACACGTTGTTTATCACTGAAGTTTGCCAACCTTAGCAAGGTGTCTCTATCCTCAGTAGGAGACTGTGGAGGAGAGACTAAAAAGGTGAACAACCAAAGCACATCCTACAAGGAAGTCTCTCCTGTTAAGCAGAACACGGTGTACCATGCTCCCTCTGCCTAGGAAGACTGTCTGTGTTCTGGAATCTTGCATATGCTGTGGGTGGACTGGGAGGGTCTTGACTACTTTGTTAATCCAGTGATCTATACAGATGGAGGTGAAAATACTCATTTTTAAGAATTTATAAGTCAGCACGTGCTTCTTCGCGGCAGGAAGAAGTGGCACATCAGGCTGCTAGCTTGGCAAGGAGACGCTCTGGTACGGCAGCTGCATCAGCAGATTCCTCTCCACACCCAGAACTCAGCCTTTGACAAAACTTTCATGACAGTGGGGCTCCTGACACCAGGACATTACCCCATCACATCTGTCCTTGTTTGTGAAGTGGTCCTCTCCCACCTTGCAGGTGAGGAACAGAGGGACCAGCTGCACCAGCAGCTTTGCTGGGAGCAGAGCTGAGCCTTCAGGTCACACAGCACACCTGCAGTGCATCCAAGGCCAAGCCACTGCACACGCCCATACAGTGATCCAGATCTTTGGGAGCTCGTGCCCCTTATCCCAAGCTCCCCATGGCAAATGGCCAAAGGACCAGCCCACAAACTCACCACTGAGTTGTCCAAAGCAGAGACAGAAATCCTGCTTGCACAGGATGTTGTCCTCCTGTAGCCTGTAAAAACTGGGCTGAAATATGGGACCCATGTCTTTATTGTCTAAAGCAAGTTACGTGAGATCTACCCAGATCTGGAATGACTAGTAATAGCTCACTGGAGATTGTTGGTCCTGGATGGCTTTCTGAGATACAACCCTTCTCTTGGGTAAAAGCTTTTCTTAAAAAATAAAAAACCAAAAACCCCCAGATGCTCCAGTCTACTAACGTGCTAGATGCTTAGATGCTCCCTGACTCCTGGTTCCATGAATTTGAACTCTTCAGCATACAGAGACCAGTGGAGAACATCACCAGCTCCTTCAGAATTGCCCTCCCCCATTCTTAGGAGCAAATGGCCTGTGTTTACTTTTCTCTCAGTCTAACTAGTCATGAATCTCCCTGTCAAAGCAAGGAGCTGCCAAGCAGGGCTGGAAAAAGTGGCAGTTTCTCCACCACCAACATATTTCCTTGGGCCATTTAAAATCTAGAAGACTCTAACAAGCCCTGAAGATGGTTTGGCAGAAGCTAGCTAACTTTCTTTTACATGCAGGCACTGTCACCTGGGCTTTCCTGAACTTAGGCTTTCTGGCTCTCCTTTTGGCCCAAACATCAGTCCCAGTAATCCTTGTATCTTCTCTTCATAGACTTCATTAGCAGTTAGATGGCCTTCATTTTGCCTGCACTCCAGGTCCAAGTCTCTGCCTGTACCTCAGCTTTTTGCCTCACCACTTTAATCTCCCAAAAACTATAGTATATTTGCTTAACACAAGAATGCATTTCCTCAATATAAAACACCAGCAAGGACAGAACGGTCCAAAATAACCGTAGGAAGGAATTAAACAGATCAGCTGCATAATAAAACATCATCCATAGGACCGAGTTAGTCTATTTTTTTTTTCCTTTGAAGATTTAGGCCACATTTTGAAAGCTCTTGAGCAAACCAATGGCATGACAGTTTGAATATAAAACACTTCCATTTAAGCATGCTCAAGTATGCAACAGCAGAATGCACCGTACAAGCATTTTGGAGACCTGCCTTCTGGACTCAGCTGTTAATCTAAACAACTACCAGAAAGTACAGTGTTTAGAAAAGCTTGCAACTGTGTTTGCTGAAAATCTCCATTCTGTCAGAATACTCGTCTCTTCTAACAAGTGGCTGTGCAGAGATAAACGTCTCTGCTTCATCTTTGACAGCAATTGCAATTGGGTTGGTTATGACTGCAGGCTGAAAGACTAAGGCTTCTATTTTATCCCACTCTCACGGTCTTTTCTGAAATAACATGTCAAAGGAACATTCATAATTGTAATGTATTCCATACACTTTCTGGTATAATCAGTACACAAGAGACTCTTCGGATGTGCAGTCCCTAGGGAGTAGTGCCTACCCTGGTTTTCACTCAGATGCAGTATGATCTTTACCCTTTGCTGTAAATTGGCTCAGAGCACATCTTTATGTGTCAGTTTTGCCTACTCACTTTCAGATGTTACCAGCTTCCAGTGCTATGGAGCTGCTTTGGAGTACATGTGATTTTCATTTTACACATTTTTCAGTTCCTTCATAAGCCCAAATGAAAAATCCAGCATTCAAGGACATCACATGGATTTATGATACTCTCTGGTGGGACTTTATGTTCAGAACCTAATGAATGGATTACTCTCGTCCACATGTGGCATTTCCCAGCTGTGGGAGATACGTTATTATTCCTTGTTTATTTTGCAGCTTCAGCGTGAGCACACTGAGCTGGTTACTTTGTGGAAAGCCTTTACAAGTCACTCTGGGGTCGGCTGTTCTGCAGCACAAGAGCCCAATCCTGAGCACAACAAGCAGCACCAGTAGTCAGCTGCTGCCATGTGTAAAGGGAACCACAGGCCTCAGCACTTAGGTTGGAGGAGTCATTGGTATGTCCTAGACAGAAGAGGATATCATGAGTGACAGGAAAGGAAGGAGTTAGAAAGGTACATGAGATTAAATGTGTGGGAGAGGATGACAGGGAAAGCAAAAGAGAACAATTTTTTTTTTAGCCTCGTTCCCCAAAACATTTTACATCTACTTCTCTCCGCTCTTGAAACTATTCCAGCTACATTTACAGACAGCAGCAGTCTCAACAAGTGTCACAGATATAGTCAGTTAGATAGAGAAGATATACTGTACAGATGTCTCCATGCCAGTAGAAAAAGTAGTAGGAGAAGCACTACTTTTGTTAGTTGGGCTACAGAGAATCTAACTCAAAGACAACCTTCTGCTGGGACCCCAGCTTCAAGCAAGGCGTCACTTGCAGAAGGGCTTGATTGGCATTTGCAGGCGTCGAAGGGAGTGCCAAGTAAAAACTGAAGCAAAGCTAGCTAAGAAAATGCATGCCAGTTTTCTGCTTCTCATGTACCTGCTGGAACGGTGTCAACCCATATCCCCCAAGCGTGTGCTCTGGTGCTGTGGGAAGTGAAGTGTGAGCTGTCACGCAGCAGGCAGTGAGAAGTGGCAGAGTGCAGAGATAAGCTCTCTTTTATTACCGCCTTGCAGAGGCTGCCCCTGCCCCTTCCCATCCTGCTCCCACAAACAAGGCAACTCTGAGCACACTGCATGGGAGTAACACCAGAGGCTGAAGCAAGACATTGCCTGTTGTTAACATGTGTATGCTTTCCTTTCTGTAAGCCTGAACTTATTACTGGCTGACATAAATTACAGAAGATCATGCACTCAGCATAACCTTCTGCTCATATCCTCCTCTGTTAGACACAAACCCCTTTATGGTTAGCTACACCATCATTTCTTTGAGGTTAAATTATTACCAATAATGCTCACAGCCTCGTGGGTTTACTCTCAGTTGTTCTTAGTTCAAACTCCCTGAGTTGCTCTTCTCTAATTCTGAGCAAGGAACTTAATGGCCCGAAGAAAACAGTTTTATCCCAAAAATTTTTCCTCTCACTTCTTTGCGTTGCAGAGCCTCTGCCTAAAGCCTCTGTACCCAGCAGAGCATGCCCCCTTACTACTACATCTGCAAACCGTTAGCCCAGAATTGCTACTCACGCAGGACGCAGCAGCTTTGCAAGCAAAGAGTTTTGCACTGGGGGGACACTCCACTGCCTGAAACAGCTAAAGCTTTTTGACTGAAAAAGCTCTGTCGGAGTGCTCCAAAACTGTTTGCCACCCATCCACCGGCATGAGGACAGCCGGCTATCCCTCTGTGACCAGGCTATGGCTGTGCTCTCCCTGCCTGGCTGGGGCGGGTGGTGTGGGAAGCAGGCAAGTGCCGGGCTCTGTACGGGGCCCTGCTGCCATTCCCCACCTTCTCAAAGGCCAGCAAAGTGAAAGTGGAAGTCAAGTGGGGCTGACCCACCAGCCAGGCAGGTAGGGGTAGGTGAAGTCCTCCTTGTCAGCTTTTGGTCTTGTTTTCCTCTGTACTTTTCTGCCATACCAAGACAGTTTGCCAAAGTGACCAGGCTACCAGCTCTCTCTAGGCACCTCCCAGAGGCAGATTAATGACAAAACAGTTTCAGCATGAAGCCCTTTGTTCCTGAACTAGAATCCTAGACCAGTTTGCCAGAGTCAGAATGGAAATCATTTTAAACTATGATAGTAAGACTCCTGTTTTCTCAGTCCATTTATGAAAGAGTAATACGGGAAGGGATGGTGAGTGATGAGGTGGACATTATGTTTGAAGCTGAGGGAACTCAGCCCTTCCTAACATAGAGCTTTTTAGCCATGCTTTGCACAACTACTTCATCTTGAGCCTGAGCTGAAGTTTTAGCATCATCTTAATGTCAGGTTTGCATAATTTTGCAGTATGGTTGTTGTCATGCTTTCAGAATTTCACAACTGTTGTTTTTTTCTTTTCTTTTCAGACCTTGCAGTCCTAAAGTCATAGGCAATCATTTCTTTTTGCACTTAGTTCATCATGAATCTAGTATGCAATGATTTAACAGAGGAGATTTTATTTAATCTTAGTGCAGATGACAGTACTATTACAAAATGTAAGTCCCGCGTGACATGTCCTGAGTAAGGGTTGTCCTGGTGGTCACTGAGTTGACCAGAAGGCAGCAGCATGCTCTTTGTCAAGTATGTCGAACAGCATCCTGGTCTGGATTCGGCAGTGTTGCTAGCAAGTGGAGGGAGGTGATGATCCCTCCTCTTTACTCAGTCCCAGTGAGATCCATCTGGAGTATTGTGTCCACTGCTGGGTTCCCCTGTACAAAAGGACATACTGGAGTGTGTCCAGCAAAAGGACCTTGAAGATCATGAAGGGACCCGAGCATCACTTTTATCAGGAAAGGCCGAGAGACTCAGGCTGTCCAGCTGGAGAAGATTCAAGGGGGACCTTATCACTGTGTGTGGGAGCAAAGAAGACAGATCTTGTAGTAGTGTCCAGGACAGGAAAAGAGACAATGGACACACACTGGAATACAGGAAATTCCGTCTAAATAGAACAACTTTTTTCTCCTGTGCAGGTAGTCAAGGACTGGAACAGGTTCACCGGAGAGGCTGCAAAGTCTCCATCCTTAGAGATATTCAAACCCAAATGAACACAACCCTGAGCAACCAACCTGCTGTGGCTGAGTTGCTATGGGCAGGGGTGGGACTGGGCACTCTCTAGAGCTACTGTCCAGACTTAGCGCCATCACAGTTCTACCCTACAGTTCTACCACATAGCACTAAGTCCCAAGTAATAAACATGTTTGAGGATATAGCAGAAGAAGTAGTACCGCTCTACAAGGTAAGGACAGCTCAAGTGGTAACAAGCATAAATAAAGTTTCTAAATTAAATGACAGATTAAATGAAATTTTATTTTCCACACAGGTTCAAGTGTAAGGCTCCTGTACATTTATTACCTCCAAGTCATTTACTAAGGTCTTCTGACGATTTTTTTTCAGCTCTCCATTAATGCTTACGTGCCTGCAAGTCTAAAATTGCCTGAAAGGAGTTGATTTTACCCATACGTATTCTAGACTAAAATGTTGTTTTCCTATCTATACATATAGACCTGGTCTTTCTAAATCTACGATCCAGGAATTCTATGACTACGTACAGCATCTTTCCACTAAGGAACAGCTCCTAGTGTGCTTTTCACGACCCAGAGGCAAACCTTCTTTAAAGGTGGACAGTTCACCTATGTTTTCTGTCTGACTTACTTAGAAAAAAGGAGTGGCCAACTCAAGTAGGAGGTTCTTTGTGTAGAAATAAAATGAGCACAGGAAAACTAGGCAGCGTGTAATGGATGCCACTATTAGCTCTTAGGCTGTCAGCCAAACAGTGTGACTGTGAAATCTGGCATTCCTAAAACATTTGTATGTCTTCTAAATTTACTTTTTGACTCCATCTTGCAAGGATAAGTACAGATCTTAGTAGGGTCCAGTTGGTGTACACGTCAGTAGTCTTGCCTGCGCAGTTTATCATTTTTCCTTGGGCAGATTTCAGCTGTCATTATTTTTTACAAAAATTGGGAAAAGGGCCACTGCCCTCCTGCAATGTAATTTTTCAGTCTTCCAATTCTTCCAACATTATATCTCAACATAACTGAATATGAAGAATCACACCTTTCTTTTCTCTTGGTCACTGTGGAAGCTCTTATTTGTCAGCAAAAACCAGACACAGCAGTGTGTCCTGTGGTAACACACAGGTCAGACGCTAAGTTTTCATTCCAGAGACCCAAATGGCCACACAGCTAGGCAAAGATTGAAGTGCTGAGTTCAGGGTGAGGGGTAGACTCCTACCCTCAATTAGTCACCATGGAGTGGTGCCATCAGCCCCCATACTGCAGGCAATGGGTCACAGTAGGAGCACTGCTCACTGGGCAGAAAAGTCATAGTAGCTTGTTCACAGAGAGCTGGTGCTAGGGAGAAGGGAAGGAACTGGCAATATTGAACGATTTGATTTTTTCCCCCCCAGTTTGCATGATTTCATTATTTATGAAGAGGGATGCTTCCTCCCATAAAGTACCAACTGGTTCCTGTCTCCCCAGCCACACTGACATTCCTGCCACCAGTTCCCACCTGCCCACACATGCTTCCCCAGCAGCCCTTCTTGCACAAGCCACAGTTTGTCTTGGTTTCAATGCAAGCAAACAAAAAATGGCTGATCACTACTATCTGAGTTAAAGGAGGCATTATGTGCACTTCATGCTGTTCAGCTGGCAGCAATTCATAGAAGGAACTTAGTGATACAGTGAGAATCTCATCCACCATGGGCAATGACTCCTGGTGCCAGCTTTCACATCGACGTCAGCTGAATGGAAAGAGTTGGGTACAGAACTGAAAGCATTGATCATGCAAAGAAACTGCCAAATCAAAATGAGAACATACCTGCCTGTTCTACGATTAAAATAAAGAAATGGAGGGAGTGTTGAATTCTCTAATTCCAGAACAGTAGCAACTGGGAAAAAATTAATGTTCAGCTTTCAAAGCCATTAACTCTACAGGGGCTTGTGCCTCCACAGCTGGTCAAAAAGTGACTTGCTTTCATGATCCCAAGGAGATGAGGAGCTTCAGAAAGGTCTTTGTCGTAGCAGAAGGACAAGCAGACAGCATAGGGCTAAGTCTTGCCCTTGGGCCAGAATGCAAATGCATTCAGCTGATGATTTGACAGGCATCTCAGCCCTGACATCAGCTGAATGACTCCGGTCTGATTATCCAGCCATCTCACCAAACTCGGCACCTTGACCTAAAGCCCAGCAGCTTGAGACGCTGGTTCAGAGATGTCAAAGACAAATGACAGTTTTAAGGCAGGCTTTGTGGCAAGCCAGCAATGCTGGTGCAGTCACTTCTGGGAAGCCAGCACCTGAGAGAAAGCCAGCAACTCCCCGTCCACCACAGCCCCATCTCAATCCTCTTGTGCCACATGAGGGAGAAGCACTGTCGCTGCAGCAGCTGTCAACAACCTATCCCTTCTCCAAGTGAACCTACCACCGCCCACTCCTTGCCACCATGCCAGGTGGTAAGCCAGGCGCTGTCTCAGGGACTATTAATTCCCAATTCCTCTGGTTCTGTATGCTTACACTCCTCTGTACACCTGTAAAAATTTTTGTCTCAGCCTGCATATGGAAGGCATGCAGTTCCAAGTAGTAGCCTCTGTTGTCTCTGACAATACCATCAGCCAGGCTTACTATTTTGCAGACCAGGTGAATGACTATTCTTTGTACTCCTTTCCATAACTGCTTTGTGCGCCAGCACAGATACTTGACCTCCTGTCCCAGCCCTAAAGCTGAGCTTCCCAACAAGCATGTTCGACCATCATGAAAAAACTGAGGTCGCAAGGAGATCAGAAAGGAAAAGCAACCTGACATCCACAAGCACGGCACAAAGGTTCACCTGTACCTGCAGAAAACTTGTCACACTGCACAGGAGATACAGGCATCCGCACACCCAAAAAAATGCCACAAAAATTGCACTTAAGAAGCAGGGAGCATAAGGGAGCGTAGGACTTACTGCCAGGGAGGCACAGCCTAGCACTCAGTGCTATCCAGTTTCAGAACAATGACTTCTGCTCATCTCCATGAGTTTTGCCCAGCCACACCAGCACAGACGGACAAGTCTCTGCTTCTGCTCTAGAGAAGCGCATGACTGAAAGAGGCAAGAGTGCTATACATCTGCTGCAAAGATGTGTGAGGAAAGTCACATGCTGTCTGCGTATACGCTGTCTTGCTCAAGCTACTAATCATCCTCTCCATGAACAATAGACTTTATACACTTTTTTAACAAAGGAATGGAAAAAAAAATCTGAGTGCAACAAGCTTTCAAGGTGCCTGAGAGGTAAGGTCCAGGGTTTATGAAATGAAAGGAAACCAAGTACAGTGCGAAATAGATAATGGAATTGAAGCAGGACACGTGCGAGTGGCAGCAAGACAGGGTGGCCAAACGCTGACTCCAGTGAGACTAATTTTTTAAAAGCAAACAATTTGTCCAAGTTTCACCTCAAGAGTCACATTTTTTCAAATAGTAATAGAAATGTCACTCCTCTTCTGATGACTGGGATTTGAACAAAATTGTCTGGAACATACATAAATTATGTAGCAAGAGTGCGTGTGCATGTGTATATATATGTATATACTAGTGTTTGGTGTATCTTCAGAGTTTGAATTTGCTCAGCTCAACTGGTACTTTAAAAAGCCAAGAGGGTTTTGGAGGGTTTTGGTTTTCTGGTCTTTTTTTAGGCGATTAATATAGACAAGTGACTTCCTGGAAAAATATTTCAGATGTGAAATTGGACAATGTTAGATGCACACGTTGTCAGGCAAAAAAACATTTATGCGGGACTAATTCCAGTATGCAATATTGGTTCACTACATAGATTGCTGTGCTTTCTTTCATCTGTCATCCTAGTTTATCCAGCAGCTTGAAAAACAAAACAAATCATATTTTTAATAACAAAGGAAACCATGCTTAAATTAAAACCCCTTGTTAGCATTTAATGTTCAACTAAGCCAAAGAAGGAAGCTGTGGTGAAAGCCAGCAAATACGAAATGTGAAGAATTTCACTCCATTTTCTTTGGGTAAAAAACTGCTTAGCTTGATCTGACTGCTAAACTGATTATCAAGCAGATTCAGCTCTCAAGTAAGTTAAAACTCCCTCTAATGGCAACTGGATAAAGCACAGAGTTTGAAAAAATGAAAAGCATCTCGCTGCATTTTATATGTATTTTTGGCTAGGCAGCAATCTAGTTAGTATGAATGCTTTTGAAAAGTGAAACTTTAGCTAGTGCCCATGATTCTTTTAAATTACAAAAAAATTGTTTACATTCCCAACTTAAAATTTTTATGTGCTTTGTAAGCTACATTATGTAAAATGTGCTTTCTCCAATGTGTTTGTCGCTTTAACAGAGTGGCTTAGAAAAGCACCCACAATGGATGACTCCTCCCATCCACGAAAAGGGTCCTGCTATTCAGCAACACCACTCCCAACAGAAATACTAAACACTTTCAGAGACAGTTACAGAATCAGAAATTCACGGCTCACATTTATTCATAGCAAAATAAGCATGTTTACCTGTGCAATACTTACTGCACATATTAAATTTTATTACATTCTGCTCACGAATACCAAACAGAAATTGTCCTTATAAAATAATAAAAATTAAGAAAAAAACACAGCTTCTTTCAATACTCTGTCTGAGTATTGTCTGCAGGATAAAAATGTTAAGGAAGGAAGGTAACCAAGGGATTACCAGTTTGCACTACATGTGCTAGCAGTAACATAAAGGGAAAAACTTAGAAAATTTACGGATTTAGAAAGCTTCAAGCTCAGTCATAACAAGAGCCGGTAATGCCTTTTTTCTACAACCTTGAGGGTATTTCAGGTTCTCAGGTAAATTCTACTGGTTAACCTCCTTTAATAGTGCTGTCCCTGCAAAAGGGTGTAGGATTACAAAACTGAGAGATTGTGATTTGATTTCTCATTAGCAGTGATGATTCTGTGCATCATTTTTACAGCCTACAGGTTATTTCAATTACCACAACACAAGCATCTGAAGTTCTTACTGGTCAAAGATAAAATGTTTTCAGAAGGGAAATACTCTAGGGGATGGAAATCCAGAGTAAAGTCAGATGAACTTTGAAAAAGGAAAAAAAAAAAAAAAAAAGAAAGAAAGAAAGAAAAAGAGGTAGACCTTTTATTGAAAAACTGAATTTTAAAAAATGCTGAATTTTTATCCAAAAGCTCACCAGAGCCATTATACTCAAATCCAATCCAAACTAGTAACTCTTCTGCTTTAGGAACAGAAGCTTTTATAAAGACATGTGGAATAAACCAGTCTTTTACGCTAGCATGCATTCTGCCTTCAGAACAAGAAAAGCGTTTGGAATCTGACCTAAACCTCACTTAAGTTAAAAAAAAGTCTTGCAAATTCACACTAGCCTACATGCACCATATTTACCTCTTCTCTCAGTTAATGGAGGTTCGAAGCAAAAATGACCATTTACCCCACCAAGATAACTAGTACATATATTGATAATGGCAGATAAAAAGAATAAGTATATTCTGAAAGTAGGGCATACTTGCCTATGAGATACTAGAGACAAAACAGAGATCAGGAATATGTCTATGATTGTAGGTAATCTCATTTTATTGAATGGTTTGAAGTGCTGCTTAAAATAACAACACTTTACAGTCTGTACATGCAGTTTCCATTTTAAAAAATTAAATATATTTATTTTTTCAGAAGAGAAAACATGCATATTTATGTACATCATTTTGAGATAAAAGAAAGAATTACCATTTACAGCAGAAATTCCTCCTTACAAATCTTTTAAGAGACAGTGCAGGCAGTAACAACTCTGCAAAAGGCAAAGCGTACAAACTCTCTACACTGAAGGTACAGTTTATTCATTGAGAGACATTAGCAACTGCAGAAGAAGGTCGTTTAAGGATGGATTCAACTGAAAATGACAGTGGCTCAGTTGTTGCAAGTTTTGTTGCGGCCTGTTTCGCCCCAAAGAAGTCTTTTGCACATTTGTCTATTGCGAACTTGTATTTTTGGTTCTCTTTAATGGCACACTCTCTGTATTTCTTAGAAGCATCTTCAAAAGTCTCTTTGACAAATGATGTTCTTAACTCTGCTCCTGATCTGTCAGGAAATGTTTGCTGGAATAGCGACTGAAATGGATTGTATTTGAGCGGTGGAGAGGGCTTGGTACTGTCTTTGCTGATCTTGCTTAATATCTGTTCCTGAGGAGCCAGAGAGTCCTTATCAGAAATCTGAGAGAAAGTCCTTTTTGGAGGAGAGAAAGCTGACCTCTCACGAGCTTCCTGGGGAAGGCACAGTATCTCATTACCTGACTGATGAATATCTTGCACGTGGGTCAGAACGAGTGAATTTTCCAGTTTTGGAGACACGATGTCGTGCTCGGTGTTTGGACAGTCCTGACTTTGTGAGACTTTGGCATCCCAACCCGCCCCAGGTTTGAGAGCTTGGACAGTAGTAGCGTTTAACAGGCATTGCTGGTAGAGGAGAGCATCACTAATGGGGCCGCATTTTGGCCACACTAAGAACCTAGAGGACACGGGATACTGCCTGTACGTAGTAGCTACACTGACATTTGAAGAAATTAGTTCCATGTTGCTGGATCCTGAATACTGCATGGTTAGATCAAGGCAGGTTGGTAAAAAATTGCAAAACTCCTTGTTTGGAGTGTCAACTTGAGTAGTGTTGAAGGCAGTTTTATACGAGTTGTATTCAGCTCCATGCACTATGCGGTTAGGGAGGAAAAGGGCAGCCGCTTGTGTAGCTTCCATCATCTCTCTTTCTTTATACTCCCTCTCTAGCATAATGTTCTCCAGCTCTTTATCAGCAAAAGCCCGTCTCTTTCTCATCCTGTCACTTACAGGAGGTGGCAAGGGGGAATTCCCTCCCAGGTAAGGGTCTGTTGGAATGGGACGGTAACCTAAAACAACAAAGCAGCGTTAGGAATGAAGCTGCATGAGAAAAACACTAAAGCCGTGTTTGCAAAGGGCTCCGTTTGGAGCCAGTCCCGACAGGCACGGAGCACTTGCTACAAACCCTCGGCACCACCAGCTCCTACTGGAGCCACCGCGCCACGGGGGCTCAGCTCGCCGCGCCATCAGGCGCATCCAGCACCAGTCCCTCAGCACACATAAGCAACCCGTGCTCCTCTGACATGTGTACTCTCCCTCAAAGCTAGCCGATTAGTAACTTTAAAAAGCAATCCCAAAACAGCAGATCGAGATGGGGCCGGGGCGGGGNAAGCAAAACCCTGCTGTGTGTGTTATGACTGGTATTGCATCATACAGCTTAAGGAGATAACCATCAATTTTTAACAAATACAGAAAGTGTTCAAATATTTTCAAATATTTTGTTTCTTCTGAACTGAAAAAGAACTTTAGTAAAACATAGAAATCTAGTCTCCAGTATATTCGATTACCAGGCTAACTGGATTCATTGAATATAACTGATAGGGTCCAATCCTGCTTGCTCTACCAAGACAAATAATCCCATTGAATTAACGGAACTGCTTACATGAGTAAGGAGAACAGGGTTTTACCTGTTTTCACTCCCATTCCTCTCACACAGGTTTCCCCATTGCCAAGGAAGATATCTATACCTACAGCTGATGCCTTTTCTATTCTCTAAAGATGAATCACTATGTACACATTGCTACAGATGGTAGAAAATTCCAAGGAGAACTAGGAGAAAAGAAAAAGAAAGTTAAGATAAAGTAGAGGAAAGAATACAGAAGAGATTTTTTTTAAAAGAGTGAACTATAGACGAAAATGAGAGGTTTCTAACAGGAGAAAATTTTAATTGTGCTTGCACAGGCAAAGAAAACAGCTTTATTTTGGGGGGAAAGGAAGAAAAAAAGCTAGATTTGAGAACTGTAATGCTTTACGGGACTACCGTACGGAAAGTAATTAAAGCAGACACAGAAATAAATTTGGGCATGATCCGGGGGG
>VZSF01001822.1:480656-494939 GCA_013398295.1 Chionis minor
CAAAAAAAAAAAAAAAAAAAAGAGTCACCTTTTCCGGTATTATCCAACCAGTAAAAACCGTGATTTCTTTTGCATTTTTCTTTCATAAAAATTTGCTCCCTCTCCCTGCCACCCCCCCTCCAGACTCACTCTGTCTCTTGTAAAAAGCACGTACCCTAAGGTAAACCTGGATAACGTTTTTATCTAGTGACACAGACCTTTCTAAACCAGTTGTACCTTAAAATGTTTTAAACGAGCTAGTTTTAATTTTTTGTGTTCGTATTTTAAATGAGCATTTAATTATTTAATTTCTTAATACATAGCTACCTAGCATATTTGTAATCAGGTCTGTGTACAGGGTCAGAGGAGGAGTTTTCTGTTAGTCCTGCATGTCGACCGAATAAATGTAATAAATACGTATAGCAAAGATGTAAGAAATGTGGAGGCAATGTGTTCAGTAAAGCATAACATGGAAGCAAATTTTCTTGACTGTCAGAGTGATTCCACGGCCTTTGTAGGAACGTTTGCTTTGGCAAGGAGGGCAAGGGTTAGCTTTTACAGGGAAACTTGCGTATCGTACCAGGATAATCTTCAGTCACATAAAACTGGAGCAATATCAAAAGCCCTTAACAGTAAGCAGGGTAGAATTGCCACTTTGGGTGCAGTTAGGGAAAGTCTGATGGGAAGTTGGAGGTGTCAGCAGAAAGTTTCCCATGGACATAGACAGCTTTGGATGAGGCACAGGGTGCAGCGAGTTTCCCATCTACAACCGTTTCCACCCTGGCAGCTGCCAGGCAGGAGAGTTGAGCTCACAGAGAGGAAGAAGAGGTGGGCGATGAAGGAAGGGCAGGCTCGCACTCCATGGCAGGCCCCTCTGGGAGGCCTGCCCGCTCATTGGGGTTGTACCAGGGAGGCACATTTCGGCCCATGCCTCTGCAAACAGGACCATGCAGGCGTGGCGATCATTAGGCAAAGGAAGGAAGAAACATGGCTCAGTGGAATTAGAACTCCCTCTTCAGCAGCCACAAGGTTTGTGGCCGAGGACAACAGGGCAGACCTAGAGAGACTCCAAGCCAAAACCAGTCCTTATCCAAACCTGTGCTGGAATTCTGAATTTAAACAAGGAAAATGCCATGATGAGGGCTTGTGTGCCATCCGCAGCAGCTTTGCTGTGGCTTATAAACAAGGCTGACCTTTGGTTTGCCAGCATTTAATAAGCCAGTAGACATTTGGCAGGTCTCTTACTAAAATGTGCTAGAAAGTTGGATCAACTCTCAGCGTGAATATCAAGAATCCAATATACAAGCAGTGAGCATAGCAAATTGTCAAGTCAGCAACTAATGTACTTCACTATAATCTTCCCAAATGTCTTAAGTAGTTTGGCAAATCTCTTGTTGCAATAAATTCTAGTGAAGTTTTGGGTTTTATTTTTTTTCAACATATGGCCTTAGAAAGTAACTTAGCCAAGAATATTTTTAGAGTCACTGCAGAGTTTGCTGGAGATGTTGTCTCAAAACTTGTTTGCACTCTGGCAGTTTTATTCAAATGTCAACCAGATGCAGCAAGTGTGGGGTTTGGGGTTTTATTTTACAGTCCTGAAAAGTAAAGGTCAAGTCTCTGCAACATAAATTGTCTTTTTGATTGCCATATTTTAGCGGAACAGCAAGAAGCCTTGCTAATAAACTGGGGGTTTTTTTGGGGGGGTGTCTTTCCCCCCAGGATACAACACAATCATATGCAAAATATTTAAAATGTCAATAAGATACCTGCTAAATCAAATAAGTTGGGTAGGCTATGCTGTGCTTAGCAGTAAAAATTCAATCACATAACCGTAACTAGCCAGACTGTGTTCTCACTTACTAGGTAGCATTGCAGTCTCTGAGTAGCCTTACTGAAATGAATAGGATAACCTGAGGTACTAGTCAGCGTGAAAAATAGCATCAGAATCTGGCAATGTATCAGTTAAAATAAGCCAGACAGATTCAGGCTGTATTGGTACATGTAGGTATCGAGGCCACACTAAAGACTGCTTGTTATACTCCTGCGAGCAAGAAAGTTTGTAGAACCATTTACAGAGTGTGATATTGCACCACGCAAATGCAAGTTTCAGACTCTGGCTCACTATGGGTCCACTGTGGAGTGTGCAGATGTCTGAGGTGGTAGAAGTGGAAGAGGGGAGTGGGATCTGCTCAGCGCTCACAGTATTTGTCAGAGTGAACACAAGACAGTTTGGCTCTCTGAAAATTGTGCAGAAAATGCACTGTAGTGCATCCCCCTACCCCCACCCCCCTCCGCCTTTGACATTTCCACTGAAGCTCTCTGAAGGATTTTGCCATCTACCCTTCTGAGAACTTGCCTCGAAATTCAGGTGAGCCTTTGCTGTGACTCCATGGAGCAGGGGATGTGTCTATGTGGCACGTGCACACGAGTAGGTGTTGTGAACTCCAGACTTGCTTGATTCTTGGACATCAGTTGGGGAAACAGGAAACCAAGGGGTGAACTCCCAGTACAGCAGGCATGATGCTGATCCATCTCAAACCCCTCCCAGTACTTGACAGGAAGCATTTACGAGTGCAGGGCCCCCTTCCAGAAGATTTTAGGTGATGTTTGAGGTGGAATGGATATATTGCAGCTATACAAATAAAATATGATCCTATTTGAGGGTTTGTTTCTTTCCTTTTTTGCATTTTCAGTTAGTACTTCTGCACATCCAGGGAATCTTCCAGTACACCACACTTGGTCCACACATCATTCCTACCAAGTATTTTGGAGGCGGGATGAGTATGGCTGCTGCCAGGCTGTCTCTTTGTCTCAGGTACCATCACTGGGACCTCCAACTCCCCTCAAAGTCAATAAATGGAGGGATAGCACCAGGGTCACCTTCTGAAGGGTTAGCATTGCCACCAGAGGAGACAATCTGCTGCCCTGGGTAGGCAGAGCACCTATGTGCTAAGGGACATTTAGGAGCATCTAATTTGCTGCTTCTCTTGCCCTGCCCTTGCATCACTCTTGGTTGCAGTGCTAAGTGGTGGTTTCGTAAACGCTCTTATTGGGCAGAGGTGCCTCTGCCCCATCTTGTGAATTTGTCCTGTAGCAGAAGGGAGCACGGCTGAAGTATTCCTTTTTGTTCTGACTTACATCTGTAAAGGGGAACACGGGAACTGTAACTGCTTCCAACTCTTTTCCTCTCACAAGTGCACCTGCTTATTGACTGACTTGAATTTGACTCTTGAGATAGATGTCCTGGTCATGTCTGTAGTCAGAGCCCATCCTGACCAAGCATTTAGCACTGTGGCTCAAGAGATGGTCACATGTCAGATTTATCTGGATATGCTGTTCTCTGAAATCATCAAAGAAAAAGCAAACAATACCTGAAACAATTCCTACATTAGATAAACCATTGCTAGTGTGGAATGTATTATAAATATATATTTTAATAAATGCTGTGTTTATTGTTATAAACACAAATATAGGTGAAAATCTGAGGCATAAAGCCACCCTGAAAGGTGTAGCCACTCAGTATTCTGGGATCAAACTCTTCCCTTCATTCCACACAGACACCCCATTGAAATCCTTGAGATTAAATGGGCATAAGTCTGAGTTTAACATATTGCAGATGTGTATACATATTAAGAACATTGGATGCATTGTACTCAAAAATGTTATTTTACTTACGGTATTTTTTCAGCACTTATGATTACTTGCAATAATAAAAAAGACTATTCCACAAACTGTGCTAAGATCATATGACATAGCGAGCGCACTGTCATCTACTTCATGATTTAACATCTGTGACACTTCAGTAATTCGCGGTCTTTTGGCCATCCAACATGATATCAACTACGCAAAGTGTCAAACCACTCAGTGCATAAAATTAACCGACTCTAGGAGTAAAGGGCCGTAACCAGCTCTGCTGAAGTCAACAGAAAACCTCCTGTGTCAACTGTAGGGGAAATTGGGCGAGGCCCTCTTTTTGACTTAAAAGAGAAGACAATGCACTGCTCTGAGATTCAGCCTGCCCTGCCTGACCAGTTCGCTACCAGTATGGTCCACAAAAGACCAGGCTTGAAGAGTTTCTTGCTGGATCTTCTTCAACTATTCGCCACAGAGAGAAGGTGAGAGGATCTGCTGTGCCGTGAGGCTGGGGCAGTGCCGCATTGCTGACCTTGGTCTGGCACTGCACATCTCCATCTCCTCTGTGACTCCCATGGGAACGATTTTATCTCTAGGGCCCACTTCCCTGGTCTATAGGGGATGTTTTCCATCCCGTACCAGACTGCAGCACAGAAACACCAACACCTCAGCCAGAATGTCCAAGCAGTTGATACCGTCTGGTTTAACCACATACTAGAGACCTGGGTGATCTGGGTGATACACAATTTAGGGGATGTATCGCTATAGATTACCTGCTCCCTCTTCTAAATAGTGATGAGAAAATTCTTTCAAAATACATTTATGATAGCAAGACACACCCTAACAGCTGGTTCGGGGGGGGGGGTGACACAAACCATCAAAATTTTTAACCAAGAAGTAGGAAACACAAGAATTTGCCCAAGGACCTAGCCTGTTTGTAGTGGTGTACTGACTTAGAAAACTTACGATCACTTCAGCAAGGTACCAGAATTTCGTGCCATAAGGATTAAAGTAGCACTCTCCATAAGCAGCCCACTGAAGGATGTGCAACAACAGGGGATACACCCCGGCCTGAAGTGCTGGGGAACTCTACTGATTTCATCCAGAGGCACCATAAAATCCTAACCATGAAATTGTGGAAATAAACGGTGGCTCGCCCTCAACTTCCACAAAGCCAGACTGCGTCCAGTTAGGGATCACTGCAACATGAATGTTCTAATCTGTTGCTGTTCGGATTCCTTCCAGTTTTTCTTTGGCTGTACATCATGCATCTCTTAAAATCAGTGGAATTACCATACATTAAAAGGAGCCTATTCTAGGGTTGTCGATGTGTTTCAAGACAAGGAAAATTTTCTGGGACCTAAAAAGAAATGTTCATCTAGACAAGAGCAAATTTTAATTGAACTGTTACCTTTTTTATTTGTCTACATAGGAAGTAGTTTAAGCTTGGGAACAAAACACAGTGATATTAGTAAAGTTTTAAGAAAAATAAGATTTTCATTGTAGCTGAATTGTAAATAACAGAGATGCAAATCAACAAATAAGGGCTTCCTTCTTTTTGTACAGGAGCAGAACATGCCCTCCAAAGCAACCATGTCTCTCCACAACTCAGTGACTGCTCTGCCTGCGTTAGGGCTGCCTTCCCAGCAGTGTGTAACACACAAATGTGGGCGAGGTAGAAATGTCATTTGTACATGATTTGAACTCCGTTCCATGATCTACCAGAGTAGCAATAGACAATAATAAATGGGAGTTCTCGGCTCTCTTCGTTGGCTGCATAGGTCTAGCTGAGTCAGAAGAGACCGCGTCTCGTTTTTCCAATGTGTGCTTTTGTTAGGTCAATAGAGAGACTGTTGCAGAACGGTAATGTGAGCTGGGTAATGTGTGCAGGTTCTGGGGCTTTATTGTGTCCCTGCTATGTTAATTAGTATTAGGAACATGATGGATTGGCAACACGTGTACTTTCTGAGTCTTAAACCAGCCCTGAGAGTTTAGCACTCCATTAGTTACACATCACAGGAACCCAGGGATGTTTACTCAAAAAAGTATCACTTACAAGAATGAAACATTCTAATTCATTCCTGATAGGGGCCGTGGGGAACACCCACCCCACATTCAGACCCGTCCGGACCGCACTCCAGCCAAGCCCGGGGTCACGCTGGGAGCCCCACATCAAAAGTCTCTCCGAAGCAGCTCTTGAGGGAGGAAGAGGTGGAGAAGCACCAGCCTAGACAAGCTGGGGCTTTCTCTTCACAGCTGCTCTGGTAGACAAGATAGAAGCAGGGAGTTTGGTGAGAGAGATGGGTAAAACACATCACTCAGTTGAAATTCCTCTACAGAAGAGAAGGCAGAGAAACTGATAGGGAATTTCCTTCTCCCAGCCCTGACAGCCCCCTCTGCCCAGGCAATGCTGTCATACCAGCCAGCAAGGAAACTCTCGTCTCTGCAAACAGGAGATGCGAATCAGCATGGGGGGCAAAATTCTGAAAGAGCCTCAGCCCTTCTCCACAAGCCCGGGCGAAATGGTAGCAAGAGAGGCCAAATACATTTTTTCCATAGCCAGATCCAATGCACGGATCTTTCCATGCACCAAGTAATACAAAAACCTCAGCTCTGTTCCCTGATGATGTGCCCCCATGGAGAAATTCTTTGAAGTTTCCCGCCCTTCAGGAGTGTGGGAGAAGGCCACCCATCCGACATACTTCTTTCAAGGAAGCACTGGGAACTCCGGAAGACAAAAGCAGCTCTATTTCCTTTTTTAATGCAAGCTACCTTTCTCATTACTGGGCAACCTCATGGCTCTCAGGAACAGCTGTCTTCCTTGCACACACCTTTTTTCCCCATCCCAGTCCCCTTCACCTCAAACCTGGCCTGTTGGGCTAATGTTTGACTTCTTACTATTACTGTCTACTTACTAGTAGCCTTAGAAGTTCCATCAGAGAAATCTGCAAGTATGACAATGTAAATAAAGCAAAACCAAATGCCATCTTCACCTTCCAGAAAATCAGTTGCTTGCTGTGATCATCTGCAGTAGCCACCAATCCGGCAGCTGTTCTATAGTCCCGACTTTGGCAAATATCTTGCAATGATTCTGTATCCTGAATGTATGCATGGGATTATCCTTCAGCATTCCAGTTACAGTCATCAGCAATTAATAATTAGCAGAGCAGGTCCTGGCAGAGCCATGGAGACCTGATGGTGGCCTGATAGTCCTCTTGTTTGGTTTTTGGCATGGCTTATAGTAGCTAGAAACACAAATGATTTGTGGAGCCAAGCGAGCTAACAGCAGAAGTTGATGTAATTACAATGAGTTGAGTTGGCCTTGTGGTTGAAGCGTATGTGCGGCAAAACCCAGAAATACAAAATCAGATGGATGGTTACAACTGGAAAAGAAGCAGAAAAACCACTTCACATGTCACTGGAGTATTTTCTCTCAACAGACCATATTTTTATACTGAGTTATGTCCGTGTAATCTGACTGAGATGATTTGGGTTATATATGTATACCCATGTACTGGATTTGTTTTCATGTCTTCCTGGTCATATCACCTAATCTATGGACAGAGCCATTTTCTCCTGTGTTCAATTTAGTGTCTCAAGCAAGCCCAGCACATCCTCAATTGCCATGCGACGCAGGCATGGTCTTGCTGATCCTGCCATACCAGTTGTCAAAATTCAATGCTGTATTAACTTGAAAGCTAAAGATGGCCACTATATATCTTGCTGGGAGCAAAAATACATTAATTTAACTGTGTTTTGACTGCAATCATACTTTAACGACCACTGTGATTTTATTTTTTTAGTGAATAAGAGCATTGTTAACAGTGCTGCTGTCCACAGCTACAAAGCTAAGAGGCAATCTGGATAATGAATAAACCAACAACATCTGAAGGGATATTTTTCAGGTCTACATCAGATCCTACAATATACAGCATGTCATCATAGCATGTGTACCGTTCAGCTGTCAGACAATGTCGGCATCTGAACGGCCATAAATAACACGCCCAGGACAAGCCAGATGTTGTGGTATGAATGACCAATTGGTTATTGTTACAGAGAAGCCAGATCAGCATGTGGCAAGGCACTTTAGCACCGCAGATTACTTTGCCACCTCTCGGTACATCAGACAAGAATGATCAAAATCAGGAGCATGATGATCACGTCTTACAGCCTGCTCTCAGGCAAAGCCATTTCTGCACAGTCGGGCAAGTGATCCTTCAGCTCTGTAACATAAGGAGCACGAGCTTACTAACCTTGCATTCTGTATTCAGCCTTGCACATTGCAACCCTAAAACCTGACAGCAGCCTCTGAGCGATGCCAAAATACAAGCAGGCAAGTCCAATCATAATCCTTTGCAGGATGCTGTGCTCTGCAGTCATTTCCTGCTTCTCACATGTAAAGGTAACAGACACAGCTAAAGAGGCTGAAATGGTCTTTATGGCTTGGCACATCTCTAATAAAAAAACCCTTGATCGTATGAAGAAAGGGACAGTTCTGGGATATAAATACTGCAGAAACCGGGAACTTCTGTGGCAGGCAGAACATCTGTTTATTACATTTTCCAGTGTTTTATTTTCAGTTGCCTATGACAAAGAATCAGAATTTTTACCAGTGCGAACTGTGCTCAGTCATAAACACAACACTATCCTTTTAAGGTACCTTGAGCATTATAAAGCAACAGCTTTATTTTAGGGAAGTGACAGAAAGTCAGAAATCAGGGCACAGGAAAGACAGTCCAAGAACAGGCCACCTTTTATGAAGAAAGCATTTTACTTACAGGTGAGGGGATTTATTTCGTGTGAACATAAATACTTTAAGCAGCATGAAGGAAAATTTTGAGAAAAGCTTCTTGTGGTAAAACAATCTGCGCTAGAGTCCTCCACAAAATCTCCACAACAATATTAACCTACTGACACTCACATCGAGGAATGAGTTTTGGTAACATAAACTGCACTCTGTGTTGTACGTTAGCACAATATCACTACTGAACAAGAAAAAGAATGTGTTCCAAAAAATTTTATCGTTAATGGGAAAATCAGAAAACACCACACTTGGCAGTGAAGTCCATAAGGAAATTCATTTGAGGCCACATCCAAGGTATTACTAACCTTGGTTTAGCCTTCATTTTATGTGCATCACTGAAAAGTGNCAGTTGCCTATGACAAAGAATCAGAATTTTTACCAGTGCGAACTGTGCTCAGTCATAAACACAACACTATCCTTTTAAGGTACCTTGAGCATTATAAAGCAACAGCTTTATTTTAGGGAAGTGACAGAAAGTCAGAAATCAGGGCACAGGAAAGACAGTCCAAGAACAGGCCACCTTTTATGAAGAAAGCATTTTACTTACAGGTGAGGGGATTTATTTCGTGTGAACATAAATACTTTAAGCAGCATGAAGGAAAATTTTGAGAAAAGCTTCTTGTGGTAAAACAATCTGCGCTAGAGTCCTCCACAAAATCTCCACAACAATATTAACCTACTGACACTCACATCGAGGAATGAGTTTTGGTAACATAAACTGCACTCTGTGTTGTACGTTAGCACAATATCACTACTGAACAAGAAAAAGAATGTGTTCCAAAAAATTTTATCGTTAATGGGAAAATCAGAAAACACCACACTTGGCAGTGAAGTCCATAAGGAAATTCATTTGAGGCCACATCCAAGGTATTACTAACCTTGGTTTAGCCTTCATTTTATGTGCATCACTGAAAAGTGTTACATGGTGAACTCACTTCACTGTAATGCAATGCTGTTTTATTAAATATACCTTTGATGGGTCTCCAGGTCAGCCAAAGACCTCAGAATGAGGCAAACATAAAGCTAAGCAGTGATTTAGTACAATGGAGAGCCTACTCGAAACAAACCAGAGCTCTACGCAGAAAGAGGACTGGTTGGACCTACTGAGACGGAACCAAATATGAGATTAGAAAACCAACCTATAGCCATTTGCATGTCTTGTTGCTCCTCAAATTCTTCCACTCTGGAGACAGGTAGCCAGCTTCTCCACAAGCAACTCTCTCCCAAAACGCTGGTGTCCTGAGCATCTACACAAAAAGAGATTCATCAAGGCCCTAGAATAAGGCAGCAAGGCCAGAGAAGACCGCTGTGACTGTTGTCTGCTGCCTATGTCCTAAAGATAAAGCATATGAGCCACAGCAAATTACAGCAGAAATATTAGACGTTAGCACCACTTCTCCCAACACTGATGGTTTGCTAAAGTGTGTGACACTAATTGCTTCAATGAGGGAAAAATGTCCCAATGCATATTCTTCCCATCATTACAGAAAGGTTACTGAACTGGCTGATACTGTCCTTCCAGTTTCTAGAGTTACAATAGGAATCAGCAGGAGAGTGGTGGCAAAAGGAAATTCCTGTGCTCTTTGAACAGAGGGCTTAGTTGAAGAGAGCTGTACAAGAAATGCACCCACAGCTCCCCACCTCTGGGCAAGTTGTTCTCTACAATGGCTCCAGGCACAAACACAGTCAAAAGTACAGCAGATAACCAAATGTCACAGATTTCCCTTACATCCTACTTCAGCAGAAGCTATCATTTATGCAGGGGAAAAGATGGTCACAAGGAGTCCAAGCTAAGTCCTAGTTCTTCCTCTCTTGACAGCTTTAGCCCACCCCTGTTACTACTTGTCTTCCATTGGGAGTTTTTCAGTCCCCTCCTGGCTCCCGATACTGGCACTTGTGGCACGCACTGAATACGTCAAAGCTTACATTCCTGATGGTATTCTAACATGTGTTGGGTAATGTGACTGCATTTGCTCCTGTGCACCCAAGATATTTGGCATGGTATTTAAATCCAAGCACAGCTAGCATCAAAAGTCCACAACTGAGAGCAGCTAAAGGTGCTCAATTAGGTGACCAAACTGAATTTCTACAACTTCTATTAATATGTATATTTCTAAACATAAAGGCTAATTTAGACATGGGAGATAACTTACTGTTTCATACTAATCATCTATTCAGCTCTACTATTAGAAATAGCAAAGAGGGAGGTAGGCTTTTTTAAGCAGGCACTTTGCCTCTATGTAGTAAAGAAAACAGAAAAGGCAGCTTTTCACAAACCAGAAAACATCCCACCAGCAAACCAAAGCCACACCACCTCTGCCTGACTTCAAAATCAAGACCTGAGCACGTCCTAAATAGCAGTGCAGGTCGGATATTTTTGAGGCACAGAGGATGAATTTCACGCCCATCAGGAGGGCTGCTCCACAGGCAGGATGTAACATGGACTTCTGGCATGAAGAGAAAGATAGCCCAAGAAAATCTTAATTCCTCTATATATACTAGACATTAACATAGACACTTTGTTTTGACTACAAAATGTTTGTCGTTTGAGAATATGAAACAAAGTGCTGTATTTGGCCCTAGCTTCACTCTTCAGGCAGCCTTACAGTTCATCCTCTGATAGAGTGCGCTTGGAGTAGTTCAAGATAAAATGTGTCAAAAGAAGGGTTTGATGCATCCAAGACAGAGACAACTGGCAAAAAGGTTTGCCTCTTCATATCGAAAAGCAGCTAGCAATTATCTATCCAGAGCGAGAGGACCTCAGTTAAAAGGGCATGCACATCACCCACATATACCACAGACTACTGACATTGCCAGGCATCTCTGAATTGATCACACTAGCTGACTTTCCCCCACTGTCACTGTTCTACTGTGTAGTAGCAAAGATGTTTTGGCAACATACGTCTTACAAGCTGAGAAAAAGAATAAATGTCTCAAATGATAAGGGAGAAAAGCAGTATCAGGTGTCTTGAGAACCTGCAACACTTGATGAGCCAAAGGTTTGGCATATGGCTTCCTCAAGTATTCCTCCTTTATTTTGTTGAATAGGATAAACAACACATCTTTGACATCTTTGACTTTTTGTGAAAGTTCAAAGTGAAGGAGTGTGCTTATGTGTGTGCATGGCATATGCATGTGGGATGGACACTTGCATAAAGAAGTTGACCTACTGCATTTTTTTCTTTGTTTGTTTCTGATTTTCTCCCACTAGATGGAGTTTTGTGACTTTGGTAGTCCCTGCTGCAGCTGTGTTCCAATGTCACACAACAATAACTGTGTGTCTGTGTGCATGATAGTGATGTTAATAACCTGATTGTGTTTGGTTATGGGTTAATTTTCCTGTCCACAGTGAAACATATGTGCCAAGAATGGCCCAATAGTCTAAGAATGCAATGTATAGGTACTTGAGGATCTGTTAAAAGTCTGCCTTGGGATTTTAAGATCACATATATGGAAAGGCTACTAAGCAGCAACTAACATGTTAACGAAAAAATATGACTTTAGAAAATAACAAACATGCAGCTTGTGTCTTGAGGAACTTAAAACATTATACGGAGTGGAACCAAGATACAGTATGACAGTCTGGGTCTCATTTGTGACACCAAACCTCCCTCTCTCTCACTGCAAAACCTGCCATTAGCTCCAGCCAGCAGATAATACTGATTCATATGCAGAATCCCCAAGGCTGCAGAGTTTGGATCTGTCCTTTGATTTGCTTAATTTCGTCAATCAAAACTGAAACCAAGGATCAAACCCAAGGACTTAACTTACTCCCATCTCCATTCTTCTTACCAGTGGAATCAGAGGGTACAAGGGCCCCTTACTGTGGAAGAAGAATCGTATCCTGATTTAGCCCTGCTTTCACCTTTGGCTGCTGCTTCCTCTTCATCATCATCATCATCATCATCACCCCTGTTGTTGTTGATCCTGGGCAAGATTAAGGTACTGTTGCTCAGAGAAGTGGCTTTCTCTACTGAGGTAACTTCTGGATAAAACCTCAGGCACAGATATGAACTACACTCAGGCATGACAGGAAAGTCAAGTGTAAAGGCCACGTCTTCTCCACCATATTGCTGTCGTCAGAGAATAATACAGGGTAAATCACTCCCAGTACAAACAATTTCATCCTGTATTTGTGCTTCATAATTTGCTTACAAATTATGAAGAAGGTACGTGCTAGGGTCTTTCTGTGTTGCTACCTGAGAACTACTTGGTTTATTTTATGTTCTGCCAAAAAACTTGCCTCTCTTTTGACAGAGGACCTAGCTGTCATCACCCATGCCTTCAACTATTGCAATGCATTTTATATCCGTCCACACAGTAAATCTAGCCAGCAACGAAACTCTGAGCAACATCTGGCAGCTCTGTGTTACGGAGTACTTCTTCCAGGAGTTCACAGCACCAACCATCCTCAGTCAGCAAAGCCTGACACTGCCATCCTCGTTTATTGATTTTTCAGAGCGTGTTGCAAGGGTCATTTATTTTCCTTACCCGTGTGCTGGTGAACACAGGACAGTCGTGTTGTGTTAGCGCCCAGGAGGAGTGGGATTTCTGTGCGCAGCCTGCATGGATGCTGCCCCAAGACTCTGCAAAGCAGCCATGGCCTGGCGCACAGGAGGTTTTCCTGTGTGCTCGCCGTGCTCCCTCGCGTAGGTGCTGTGATTGCGTGGCAGTGCCTGCCGCCCTGCCGAGCCAGCCCCGGGAGGAGCGAAGCTCAGCTGTGGGGAGCCAGCGATGCTGACTTCCTGGAACCTCCTGTCTCTGCAAACGCCTCCAGTGGTGGAACTGCTGGTCGAGTGACCAGAGCTTCAGAAACGCGCCTGGCTTGTCTCTCCCACCAGGCGGTGGAAGCTCAGCCCTGCCCCTGGAAGCGCGGCGACTGCGGATAAGCTGGATGTTACGGTTTGAGAAAAGCCATAACAATTTATTGGTGTCTAGACAATTATTCTCTCACCTGATGACCCCTCCCCACCCAGGAAGCAGAATCAGGAAGAAAACAAGAAAACCCAAGGGCTGAAAGAGAAACATTTAATAGGATAGAACTAGTTAATTAACAGCATTAACACAAAGGAATCCATATTGATCCCAATACCCATATATACTATACAAGGATTATACTCAGACAACTACATCAGTAGGAAGCTGTGCACTCCCAGCGGTGGACAGTAGATGTTGGACACTGCGAGCACTACAGCTTCGGGAGGAAGGGAAGGCCTCGGGGATTGGGCAGCGGGGCAAGAAGTCCTCTGGATTGCCGCCAGCAAGGGGGAAAACCCACAGCAAACCTTCCAATTTATTTTGAACGTGACGTTCATGGTATGAAATAATCCTGTTGGCCAGCTCTGGTCAGTGCCCAAGTCCCTGCACCTGGCCAGCTGGCGAGCTCGGAACACTCTGCGACCTTGAAACCCACACACCACCACTGGCTATAAAGTAAGTATCTTCATCAATTCAGACACTAAAGCCTTCCAAAAATACGTGTTTCCTAAGCATTAGGAAAGAAATGAGTCCCGTGTCGCTCAAACCAGGACATGGGGCTTGCAGTGCTGCGTGAGGTTTGCAAACGCAGGCGCCGACGTCAGGGGAGGGGGAGCCCCGGACCCTCGCCCTGCCGCTCTGCCCCCGGCCGCCCTCAGCTCACCCGCAAAGCACATCCCAGATCCACCCCCGGCCGAGCTGCCGGGGACACCCCCGATTAGGGAAGGCCTGACCCATCCCGCTGCGTTATAACGTCATCCTGCAACGTCATCCAGCTACAACGTCATGGATCCCAAGCCGGCGGGGGAGGCCGCGCTGCGAGCGGGCTGACACTAGGTGGGGACATCGGCTAGAAGGACGGAGCCCGAGGGGAGGGGATGGGAGGGGAT
>VZSF01001825.1:0-27854 GCA_013398295.1 Chionis minor
GGGTCAGGATTAAAGGGAGGGCCAGGACAGGTGACATTAGAGAGGGGGTCTGCTACAGGCCCCCTGACCAGGAAGACTGAGTGGATGAGGTCCTCTATAGACAGAGAGGAGCAACATCATGTTCACAAGCCGTGTTCCCCATGGGAGACTTCCACCACCCTGATACCTGTTGGAGGGGCAACACAGTAGGGCAGNACCTGGAGGGAAGAGGGGCCCAAGAAAGCTGCTTAATATTCAAGGATCACCTCCTCCAAGCTAAGGAGCAATGCGTCCCGACAAAGAGGAGGTCAGGCAAAGATGCCAGGAGGCCTGCATGGATGAACAAGGAGCTCCTGGAGAAACTCAAGCTCAAAAAGGAAACCTACAGAGAGTGGAAGCCTGGGAGGAATACAGAGAAATTGTCCCACCAGCTGGATCAGGTTGGGAAAGTTAAAGTCCAGATAGAGTTAAATCTGGCCAGGGGTGTCAAGGGCAACAAGAAGAGCTTCTATAGGTATGTTGGTGATAAGACGGGAAAATGTGGTCCCTGTCTGGGAGGAAACAGGAGACCTGGTCACCTAGGGTATGGAGAATGCTGAGGAACTCAATGACTTTTCTGCCTCAATCTTCATTGGCAAGTGCTCTACCCACAGCGCCCAAGTCACAGAAGGCAAAAGCAGTAACTCAGAGAGTAAAGAAGCACCTACTGTAGAAGACCAGGACTGAGAACGTCTAAGAAACTTGAAGGTGCACAAGTCCATGGGATCTGATGAGATTCATTCACAGGTCCTGAGGGAACTGGAGGATGAAGTTGCTAAGCCACTATCCATCATATTTGAGAATCCGTGGCAGTCTGGTGAATTTCTTGCTGACTGGAAAAGTGGAAACATAAGCCCCAGGCTGTGTGGAACAGCTGATATGCTGGAGGGAAGGGACGTCATCCAGAGGGACCTGGACAGGCTTGAGAGGTGGGCTCGTGCCAACCTCATGAAGTTCAACAAGGTCAAGTACAAGGTCCTGCACTTGAGTCAGGGCATTCCCATGCATAAATACAGGCTGGCTAGAGAATAGATTGAGACCAGCCCTGAGGCAAGGGATTTCAGGGAGTTGGTGGATAAGAAGTTCAACATGAGCCAGCCAAGTGCCCTTGCAGCCCAGAAAGCCAACTGTGTTGACTGCATGAAAAGAAGTGTGGCCAGCAGGTCAAGGGAGGCAATTCTGCCCCTCTACTCTGCTCTTGTCAGACCCCATCTAGAGAACTCCATCCAGCTTTAACGCCCCCAACATAAGAAGGACATGGACCTGTTGGAGCACTTCCAGAGGAGGGCCATGAAGACAATCAGAGGGCTGGAGGACCACTCCTATGAGGACAGGCTGAGAGAGTTGAGGTTGTTCAGTCTGGAGAAGAGAAGGTTCCAGGGAGACCTTATAGTGGTCTTTCAGTACTTAAAGGGGGCCTACAGGAAAGATGTGAGGGACTCTTTGTCAGGGAGTGTAGTTATAGGACAAGGGTTAATAGTTTTAAACTGAAAGAGAGAAGAAATCGAGCAGTGAGACACTGGAACGATCTTCCCAGGAAAGTTGTGGAGGCCCCATCCCTGGAAATATTTGAAGTCAGATTGGATGGGGCTTTGAGTAACCTGGTCTAGTGGGAGGTGTCCTTGCCCGTGGCAGGGGTTTTGTAACTAGATGATCTTTCAACTCTAACCACCCTATGATTCCATAATTCTATGAAGATCCTGTCAAAAGTTCACTTGTTGATCTGTGACACTTTTTTCCATCCATAGGAACTGCTGTTGCTAAAAGAATAAGCAGGATATTGGAAACAAAAAAGTTTCTTTTCCATAATTTGGAAAATGTCTTTATTACAAAATCATAGTTCTATGAAACCCCATTGAATTTTTTGTTTATTTTATTTTCGAATAAATTAATAGACTGTTAAATTCTCCACATAATTTTATCTTCATGATTTTTTCTTGGATCTTAAAGGTAGGTAGAAAAAAGAAGTTTTACATTTGCTGTACCCACAGAACACTTTCACTACACTGGAATTCATGTAACAGAGTGAATTGTGTTGTCTTTTTCTGTGTGCTGGATAGGGCGATACTGCTTTACAAATAGCGTATTAAATACAGACATGCACTGAAAAGCAGCAGTAATTAGCAAATACACTCACCTCAAAGTTTTATTAACCTGGTCTGTGTTGGATGTGGCATGGGTGCACTTGTGTTCTTACTCAATGAATCTATTTTCTCATGCATTTCAGTTCAAATTCCCCCAAGTGCTGAGTTTACCATATATAATGGAAGAGGCAGACAGAAGTGTGAGGCAAGTGTCACCCCATTGATTATATGCTTTGAATTAATTAATCTCATTAGCAAACATACTTTTACATTTGAATTTTTCCAGCAGTTCTAGAAGTTATTTTTGTTGATTTCCCTGTAGTGCTGCTGCTCATGGTAAGAGTATCAAACACCTCCTGATGAGATGTTTTAATACTACCTACCTACTTTCTGTGGGATTTAAGGTTAGATTAAATATTGTCATGCTTATAATTTCTTACAGGATATTTTTTCTTGTTTAAAGTGACAATTAAAATGAAAAAAAAAGATATTCAGAAGCATGAAGACTTCAGTAATCAGCGAATATAAGTTGCTTTTGGTCATCTAGGTATTTTGAAAATTTTCCTTGAATTGCTTGCACAAGTGAAAAGAACCCTAAAAAGAGAAAAATAGAAAATAACAGATACTCATCATCCAGTGACATTATTTACACTGTAAAGAGGGTGCAAAATCTACCCTTTTCAGGCTGCTTTTGCTGAAAGACATTTATAGAAATTTTGCTGTAAATGTTGATACCACATCAATATAAACGAAGCCCTGACTAGTGGCTTTCTTTCTATACATGCCTACCAGGCCCACTTTCAGCTAACACTTCTCACTGTGATATGAATTCTCTCTCTTAACTGCCATGGTTTTCAGTGCTTAATCCCAAATGTGATCTTACACAGGAGACACTTGTTTCAGGGTTTCTGGCAGATCCTAAAGATTCTAAGACTAATTCAGAACAGTTACAGTTACTAAAACCTCTTCTAAGGACAAAATGAAAACAAGGGCTGATGGCACTACCTGCTTCCATCCAAGCTTGTCTGCTTTTTGAAAAACGTTTGAAAATAAACATTTGTTGTTCATACACTAAATCATGCAGAAGCCATAGGAAACTGCTGGAGAGGGTACAGCAAAGGGCCACAAAGATGTTTAGAGGTCTGGAACAACTTTCTTATGAGGAAAGGCTGAGGAACTTGGGTCTTTTTAGTCTGGAGAAGAGAAGACTGAGGGGGGAATCTCACCAATGCTTAACAGGGAGGGTGCTGGGATAATGGGGCCAGTCTTTTTTCAGTAGTATCCAGTGACAGGACAAGAGGTAACAGGCACAAACTTGGACATAGAAAGTTCCATCTAAACATGAGGAGGAACTTCTGTACTTTGAGGGTGACAGAGCACTAGAACAGGCTGCCCAGAGAGGTTGTGAAGCCTCCAACTCTGGAGATATTCAAAACCCACCTGGACGTGATCCTCTGCAACCTGCTCTAAGTGAACCTGCTCTGGCAGAGGTGTTGGACTAGATGATCTCCAGAGTTCTCTTCCAACCCCTATGATTCTGCGGTTCTATGATTCTGTAACTTTGTGAATTATTATTTTTAGCACCAATTTTCTTATTTTCACATGACTGACAAAGTCAGCTTTCAAGATGACACAGTTAATCTAAACCTCACCTAAACCTGGTAGGCTTTATAACTAAATGAGGAAAGTCAAGTACATCTACCAAGAAGTAATAAAAATCTTGAAAGCCAACCGATTCGTATCCAAGTTATTTATCTAAATTACCATGGAATACTTTTAGAGTGTGTTACTTTCTGCACAACAGAGAAATGAACTGTGTCAAATGCCCTAAACCATTCAAAAAAAAAAAAAAAGGTCATAATAGTAATTGCTGGAGATGAAAAAGTTGTTGCTTTATCTATAAACTGCCATAGTGGCCAGAAAATTTATTCAAGAAGCAGACACCATACTTCTGATAACCTTTCTAAACTATTCAAGATTGAATCAAGTGTTTGAAACACCACGACCTGTATTATATCACCAATAAAAGGAATGAGGAAGGAGGTGGCTGTTATAAAGCAAATTAATATCATCTGTGTGAACTACTGATCTGAGCTGTTTGCTCCAGCAGGTGATAAGCTGGCTGTGTACTGGTAAGTCTTGGCATATTTTCTTTTTACTCTGCAGGATCATACTATCTTTTCTACTGGCAGGTTAGGAGTACAAAATATATGTCAAAATGTAGCAGTCAGAACCAGGTGCTGTGACTTTTTTTGCCTGTAGAAGACACAAGGAAACAAAATACTATGGATAGATAGAGTGGAGAGCACTCAGGTTTAATACAGTTATCTTGAAAATGTACAGGATGGATTTTACCCCATAGGGTTGACTAGCAGCTGTGCGTTGTAAACATAGTACTGAACAGCCCAAGCATAACCACAGGCTGCCTGGTTGTGCTGTGGTGTACCTCCTGGCAAGCTGGCCAGGTTTTGCTGATGTGACAGCATTTGAGAATATCATCCAACTCCAGTGAAATTATCTTAGAATTCAAGCAGTGGCAGCCAATAAAACTATTCATGCCAGTAATAGTGGTAAAATTCTGGAAGCGTAGGTGAAAAATAGAAAGGGATTAAGATAATCAAGATTTTTTCAGCCAATTTAGCGGCTGAGTTATTTGTAGATGTGCCAAATAAACTGTTCAAGTGTCTGATATATGTACCTGTTACTAAAAATTCTGTTTACCCTAGCATATAGACATAAAGAAATTTTAGCAGTCTTGAAGAAAACACTAGTGAAAAAAACCCTGAGAGGATTTAGAATATGTTTTGAGTGGTGTTGAACACTGTACATGCTCTCAGTCATTATCAGCACAAAGTTATTTAGCACAGGTGTTTATGTAATTGTGATACATTATAAAATTTAGCAGTGATCAATGGGCAACAAACATTTCTGCTTTTATGATTGAATAGTCTGTTTTCAACATACAGGGTTATGGTATGAAGTATGTACTGTAACATACCTATGTAAGACGACCTGCTGATAGGTTTTCAACGCATGTATTTCTTCATTTCTTCAGTGGCTGTATTACTGGATTTTGTAAAAGACAATTTAGCCCACAAAAATGCTCCATGGATTTTTACACACTGAGTTTGTGCCAAAATGTTCCTCGGGCTATTGCAGTATTGGCAACATTCCCTAAATGTGACTTGCAAATGTCCAGCTGAAAACAATACAGATGTAAATGAGTGAAAATCTTGTAATTCTAATTCCAAAATACTTTTATCCCTTAATTCAGATACTTGTGGTTCATTAAAAAAAACAAAAAAGGTGACTTGTTTTCAAATATATACTATTCCTAAAAGTCTCTCAGGCATTTGGGCACACCGATTTTGATCTACTTTATTAAAATATCACAGAAAGTCTTACCTTAGTAAAAAAGCCATGAAGTGTCTGGGCTGATTAAAACCTACTATTACAAGTCGGTGATAAGCAGTGCAGAGAATGTATTCCAGTGTATACCTGGCACAGCTGAGGGCGATAGGAATGGCTGAGCTTAGTGTCAGAGGTCCTGTACTGACATCAAATATATGAGATTTTCCATAGCTCAGTGAGTAGGACATATGCCAAGTAAGAGGATCTTGGTTCTGTTTTAACAGTCACCATTCACAATCATAAAGTTGTGAATGTATCTCCTTTTATCATTTGCTTAACTGTCCAAAGCAAAAAAGCCAAGGTGCTGAATGCTTTTCATTACTACAGCAGAACTCTGCTCTACCATTTATAAGTGGCACGTAGTTGATTTGATAGGCTTTATTTAGTTGGCACAAACTGCAGGCTGTATAAATCCCAATGTTCTCAAAATCCTTTATTTATTTTATAAGCATTGGAACAGGTAATTTTCATACAGAGTATTTGTTATGCGGAAAAGATCCTTCAGCTATTCAATGGTTACATTCTTGCTTTTTCCAGATGATGATGAAATGTTACTGGAAAGGCAAGTTAATTAACTTTAGCTGTTGGCTGTAAGAGAAGAAATTTAATCTTAAATATTTATTCTGTCGACTTTATAAAAATGCCTTTTAACAGCTATCCAGAAAAAGAAGAGAAAACTGAATTGTTAGTGGTGTCTGCTTGTATACTCACACAGGAAAGGGGAGAACTCTACAGGCTCTTCTGGCTTATATGTTATTTCTCATCTGCAACCCTTTTGAAACCATGCTACTGGAGCTAAGAGTTCAATGCACCAGCAAAAACTATTGCTTTGCCCTGCAAGAGGCAGATTCTTTGAGAGTATTCACCGTACCTGATGAGCAGTTTTCAGTTCACAGGCTCTGCTCCAGAACTTCTTCCTCTATTTTAGGTAAAGATTTTTATATCAGATTTTTTAACTGATCATTTCAGTTACAGCAGAATTTTCATCATGGATTTCCTCTGTTCCTAACTGATTTCTCCTCATTATAGGTAGACTTACTGATCGATGACACTGCAAAAATGTGTTTAAATTATCTGCCTGAGTTATCTGAGTACTCCTCTTCATAAATATTAGCATGAATATTTTCAAAAAATTTCCATGAACATTCTTACAAACAAATATTTACATTCTCAAATGCTTTTAAAAAGTCATGGAAGAGTGGCAAATATACTATTATTGAAATTACTCTTCTTCAAATAAATGTTCCTGAGTATATTTTTTGGAGTTGGTCTACTTGGGTTGTCAATCTATGTTCATTTATTTTTCTTGTACTTCTGAACTTTAAAGATAATTTTTTCAAAAACTTTATTGTGTTAAGTACAGTAAACATAAATCACAGGAAGCAAAATCAGTGGTACTAAGCTAGACTATTTATTTACACAAGCAATAAATAAATTAAAGCCTGATATAGCTATCAGAAATATACATAGGGAAAAGATTAGCATACTAAGTAAAATTACAGGAACAACCTCTTAAGATGGATCTCCCAAAGAAACAAAGTATCCTTAAGCAAACTATAGCGAATATATTGTTTAATTACAAGTTACAGGAGAGGAAAGACAAATAAGTTATGTATTAGCCTCTATTATCAAGCTCCAAACAAGAACAGTACCTTGAGCAGTCATAATTTCCTCTGCTGCTGCAGCAATAGGGAAGTAACAGGGGGTGAAATTGACTTCATTTTAGATAGGGAATAACGATTTGCAGCTCTTCAGCGTTCATTTGTGAATTTACAGAATGGGCACTTGCTGGCAGAAGAGAGAGAACCACTTTATCTCTGGCAAAAAGACCTAGATTTATGATGTTCAACACAGTCAGGTGGATTAATACCCAACATAAATAACCCACATAAACTACTTAAGTAGAAGTATACCACTTAGCAGCCTCAAACTCTCCCAGCAGTTTCTGCTCAACAAAATATACAACAGTATTAGTTGATACTTTGCTTGGGAAGATGTGATAAGGTTTAACGTTAATGTTGCTATTAAATAAACTAATACATAAAGTCATATATAGACTTTAAAGTCCAGACATTTAACACATTCTTTTAGCTGCTGCTGTAGTCCCTGATTTCTATCTGAAATTCATTCTTGTTCCACATTTTCCTGTCCATTCCTTGTCAATATTACTTTTCCTTAGTATTTACCCTTCTAATATGTCTAGAGGGGAGAAAAATCATACCCTCATCGTTACCTTCACTTTGTTTTTATTTTCACTCAAAGGAAAGATAATAGGTTTTTCTCATAATTTAACCAGAAAAAGTGCTTGTTTATTAAACAGTCCAATGAACTAAATTAGTATAATTGTACAACTATTGTATGGAAGACACTACTGTAAGTTGCCCAGTTCTGCAAACTACTGTGGTGCAATAGTCTGCTGTCTCAGTGAAGGTAGGTACTGGAGATCCATGTGGCAACAAAGATGCAAGGGTTATTAATGGGTTAGAAACTACAGCAGCGCCTGGGAGTGGCCAGGTAGGAATGGATTTATGAAAGGCAGGTCCTGCTTGACTAACCTGACCTCCTTCTAGGATAAGGTGACCAGCTTAGTGGATGAGGGAAAGGCTGTGGAAATTGTCTACCTAGACTTTAGTAAAGACTTCGACACTATTTCCTACATCATTCTCCTGAAGAAACTGCTCATGGCTTGGATGGGTGTACTCTTCACTGGGTAAAAAACTGGCGGGAAGGCTAGGCCCAAAGAGTGGCGGTGAATGAACTTAAATCAAGTTGGCAGCTGGTCACAAGTGGTGTTCCCCAGGGCTTGGTATCAAGTCCAGTTCTGTTTAAAATCTTTATCAAAGAACTGGACAAGGGGATCAAGTGCACCCTCAGTAAGTTTGCATGTGACACCAAGTTAGGTGGGAGTTTTGGTCTCCTTGAGGATAGAAAGGCTCTACAGAAGGATCTGGACAGGCTAGATCAATGGTCTGAGACCAACGGTATGAGACTCTTGGGGAAGAGTGGCTGGAAATCTGCCCAGCAGAAAAGGACCTCGGGGTATTGGTAGACAGCTGTCTGAATATGAGCCAGAGGTGTGCCCAGGTGGCCAAGAAGGCTGATAGCATCCTGACTTGTGTCAGAAATAATGTGGTGAGTAGGAACAGGGAAGTGACTGTCCCTCTGTACTTGGCACTGGTGAGGCCCTGCCTCGAATACTGTGTTCAGTTCTGGGCCCCTCACTTCAAGAAAGACATTGAGGTGCTGGAGTGTGTTCAGAGAAGAGCAAAGAAGCTAGTGAGGGGTGTAGAGCACAAGTCTTAAGAAGAGCAGCTGAGGGAGCTGAGGTTGTTTAGCCTGGAGAAAGGGATGCTGAGGGGAGACCTTATTGGTCTCTACAGCTACCTGTAAGACACAACTTGTAAATTCCCCAAAACAAATGGTGAGAGACAAAAGAAAGGAGGAGGCCCTCCGAGCTTCATAAGGAGTGTCTCAAACACTTGCAAATACCTTGAAATGTAGCTATAGCCACAGGGTGAATAATGCAGGCCCTATGCTCAAAGAACTGATAAGGCTAACACCTGCTTACTCAGGTGGGAAAGAAACTTGCCTGAATCTGGAGGAGGGAGACAGGACAGCTCTGCTTTTTGTTGGCAAGGACAAGATAACAAGAATCTGTGGAGTTCGTTGTTTCTTTGGAAGGCTACTATGCCTGATGATGACCTTTGCCTCTTTACCCGCAAAATGCATATTCAAGTTGACATCCCTGCATATGTTAATGAAGATTATAGAGATCATGCTAAACTTATATGACTATAGCACTTGTCTCTCCACCCAAATCATGCTACTTGTCACCTGGGGAGGCGAGAAACCTGACAAGAAACTGTCACTGTAATAGTGGGGCGGGTTGTACTGATAAGCTGAACGTAAAAGGGGAAAATAAGCACCCTTAGGGACTTATTTTTTCCTTGGGGAGATTTTATAGAGAGGAGCGCTTCTACAAACCAAAGATTCCCCTGTTGGCTGGACCAATGCTGGAAGCAGGACTGGTGATCTCCACCTCCACCTCTCCCTCTCCCTCTCCCTCTCTTTCTATACTTCTGTTTCCTTTTCTTTTCTCTTTTCTTTTAAAATTGTTAAGTAAGTAACGCAAGGCATACCTTACCATTTGCCATATTGTATATCTGTTGTGAAGTACTGCTTGCCATAATTCATTGTATATACATTGCTGAGTAATGCAAGGTGTAGCTTAGTGCTTGCCATAATTGGTTATATAGCTAACCAATTATCATGGACCTAGTTAAGACATATATTAATCACTGTGGGAATCTAATAAATGTTTGTGTGAGAGTTGTCACCTTGAGAGATCTTGAGAATTGTCTCACCTTAGTCCACACCACTGGGGATTTGTGAACCTGAGTCACAGTCCCCCTTGCCCTCTTCTGAGTTGGTCTGAACGGGACGTGACACTACCTGAAAGGAGGTTATAGCAAGACGGGGGTTGGTCTCTTCCCTTGAGTAACGAGCAATATGAGAAGAGGAAACGTCCTCAAGTTGGGCCAGGGGGAATTTAGGTTGGATATTAGGAAAAATTTCTTCACTGAAAGGTTTATCAAACATTGCAACAGGCTGCCCAAGGGACTGGTTGAGTCACCATTCCTGGAGATATTTAAAAGATGTGTAGATGTGGTGCTTAGGGACATGGTTTAGTGGTGGTTTTTGGGAATGTTAGGTTAATGCTTGGACTTGATGAGCTCCCTTGCAACCTAGACAATTCTATGATTCTAGTCCACAGCAATAATTAAAAATAATGGATTGAGATGGAACCACTGTTCCAAACCTCTGCCCCAAACATCTGAAAACAAATAGGCCTGAACGAAATAGGTTATGATCAATCAACGGGATGCTTTGTCCGCAATGAAATGATTCCAAGACATTTTCTTTTTAAAATTAATCTACTTTGGTTATAAATTGAGGGTGGCATGCATCATTTGTGTTACCCATATCCTTTTGTTTCCACCAAGGAGATCAATATGAAATTATTCAAATATTGTCCCTCTGAAAAATCAGCAGTAGAGAACTTTAAATATCAGAAATTGTTTCCTCTGAACAGACTACCTGACTCTAAGCTGGGGTTGCTTGCACTAAGCCATTCAGGATGTGGGATATGATACCTGAACAAGTGCACAGCTCTCCTTTTTATTGTTACCAGTTTCTTGCACAACCAGTTACACTGGAGAAGAAAATGTGAATGAAGAAGGAGAAGAGAGATTGTTCTGCTTTTAGAATGAGATTTTTATATCACAGTTCTACTCTTCCACTGCACATAGGGTAGGTTTGTCAGACAAGATTGTTAAGTTCTAGGCGACACAACTGTATATTGAATATATCTTTCAAGTTATTGAAAAACTAAATAAATGATCAGGGAAATGAAAGAAGAGAAAGCAGAATTTCAAATAAATCAGTAAATGCCCAGCAAATTGTTTTTCCTCCATGACCACTATAGTATTATATAAGATTGTAAGAAACTCACTTAGATGTTTTGCAGCTAGTGAGTAATGGTGTCTTCCCATATAAATGCTGAACTGAACGTTCTGAGATTTAACAATCTCATAGAGGAATCAACTTGTCCCATTAGGGATGTCTGAAAGACATTTAAAAATCTCATTGCTTCAGTGGGTACCTGCATGTAATGTTCTTAGAATACTTTCCTTAAGATGGGTAGCACTTGGGGTTCTACCAGGAACTTCTAGCTTTTTGCAGGGGTAAAAAAGAAAAAAAAAAAAGGCAAAAATAAAAAGCTGCCTTAGTTATGTTGGTATCTTCAGTAATTATTTCTGTTGTTGTAATCTAGTATTTGTATTTTCTCAGCACATAGATGGATTAACATCCTGTTAACAGGATTAATATTCCTGTTTCTTTTGTGTGCTTTCCCCTACATTTAATACCTTTTGGGTACTTTAAAAAGACAACACTTCATGAGGTTATAGTTAATCAGAGTATAGGCTTGAGAAAAGTAGAATAAGTGCATTTATTTTTCCCCTGCTCTTTCCCCTGCATGTCTTCAGTGTTCAGAACCAAAATCAAGGATTCGTGTTATAAGCTTAACTGTGCTATTACAAATGTTGATACAGATTTAAAATTAAGAGACTGTTTGTTGGTCATTTTGCCTATTGATATATACAAAGCTTTAAACACATACTGTGATAGTGAACTGATGTATCAGATCATTGGTCAATATATAACTGAGACTAAGGTGGGAGGAATTTCTGGGGAACTGATAGACAATCTAGTATTAAATGTAATGGGACTTGGGCCTTAACTCTATATTAAAGGTAACCTGAACATTGAGAGTGACTTCTTGCTCTAACAGATACCTCAGCAACGCTGTAAACTGTTAAGTGATGTATGAAGCTCACAGCCACCTCCCCCAGTCTGGTGCCCATGTACCCAGGATCTCTGCCCAGGCTAGGAGATGTGGCTGCCACCTGTCCATCTGCAGGTTCAATCAATAATAAAGCTGAGCCCATGTTCCAGAGACACCCAGACACATGGATCCCTTAAGCCCAGTCACGGCCCTTCTGTAATCCTGGCACTTCTGCCCAGATTCCAGACCCCTTACCTGTTTCATAGGTCCCCTACTTGCTGGCTATTCCAACTTGGTGCTTGCTAGCAAATCAGGAAGTCATCCCTCATGCACTCCTCATTTGTAAGTCCCCCCAGTACCAGCATAGCCCCCCCCCCCAATTGATAACCCTGCCTGGACCCAAAGGTTTCCCACTTGCCAGGTGGTTGACTTTGAATGGTGAATACACACTCACACCGCATGCTCACCCAGTTTGGGGGAGACACAGACCCTTGCCCTCCAGGAGCCAGCACCAGGCACATGGGCTATGACCCATATTCCTGCTCCAGCCACTGGTGCTGAGCCCCTCACTTGGCTCACTTTGGTCTGCCCAGCAGCTGGTTTTGAGGACACACATAATTCCTGTCCCTGTGGCTGGAGGTTAAAGACCCCCAGCTTACTTCAGTAGCTGCACTGGGACCTCCACTGGCTCCAGTCTCAATGATCTGCCCACTAGCTGTCGCCTGGACTCCGCAGCATGCACACACCAGGTAGGGAGGGAGATACACAGAGAGATAATTAAGAAAGGATTTAACAACAAGATCTAGGATGACAGTACAAGACTGTGGTGATCAGGCACAGGGCTCAGCCAGACAAGCGCACTGACCAGACCCATTTTACCCTCCCAGCCCATACTGCGTGCCCCCCATTCACAATCGCACCAGTGGCAAAGTCCAGGCCGGTTTTCCTGGAAGTGGTGCCTGTAGTTTCTCCATGGTCCAGCAATTAGTGTGAGTGGTGAACATTGCTTCTGGTCATTGTTCTCCATGCTTATTTTGTAAGGTCTGTATCTCTGTATATTTTGTCTCTGGTTTCTACATTTTTCCCTTAGTTTCTTAATATATGAGGTCCCCAATGAGACAACCTCACTGGAATAAATACTCACATACTCCCATCAATCAGTGTGACTGACTGACACTGTTCTCATCACTACCTTCCTCATGATTTGTCCATCAGATTCGTGTCCTTGTATGTTCCTGTTTATGGCTTCCTACTTTTTTATTTACTTTTTTGCATTGAAAAAGGCCCTTGAGCAAATAACCTTAAAGGAGCAGGCACTCTCCTTCCACATACCCTTAAACAAATATATCCAGTTGTGCTTTATTTCATGTTGTTATGGAAACAACATGAGTATAAGGCTTTCAGCACGAAACAAACCTTACATACCAGCACAAGGGAAAAAAATTGTGTTTATTACTATAACATTTCCTATGGAATATTACTGACCCTGTCAAGACACCTGGAAGAATATTTCAAAGTCATGCTGGCAATGAGGATTTGCTTTCAACTTTCATCTTAACTGAAGTTCGGAAAACATTTGGCAGTCAATGGTCATTTTCAAAGCACTGTTCCTGTCATCTTTTTGATTCCACTGTTAACCAGTAAACATGTTTGAACTTCTGCTGACATTATGTTCTTGGGATAAGACTAGATTTGTAAAAGACTTGCATAGTTTTTCATTCAGGATTTTTGCTTGTCTTTTAGAGCTACAGCAGGCACCAGTAGAATCTCATGTAACTTACACTTTCTAGCAGCTTTTGACACCACTTGAAGCGAACAGCCTTTAGTGAGAACAGCTTTACATAGTTCATTTGAGTTGGACAGGAGGAAATAAGTGCTGCACAGAGACAAAGACGCTCATGCCCAAATTTCTACAAAGAGCACAAAGTTCTTGTATTCATCTTCAGGTTTCTAGATTATTGCTACTTTGCAACTTCAAATGAAAATTCAAGTTGAAAACCTTTTGTTTTTAAATTTAAAATGCTGCATTTTATTTAGCATATAAGTATTAGAATTTTCAAGAAATTGAGGAAATGAGATTTTGCACAGGTTTGCTTACTTTTTAGCTTCTGTGAAAGACAGAGGAGATCAAGTGCCAATCCCTCAAATATCAAACCAGGGAAATGCTTTCACATATTCAAATTAATAATAAATAATTAAAGAGAGACAATCTCTATCTTACTAGCTGAGGCAGCGTGATACCTTTGCAAACTCTTTCAATTTCATGTTCCTTAAGTTGATAATTGAATAAAGTAAGGCAATCCCAAAAAATACCCCCTCAGAAACTACCCTGAAGGCAGAGTTCCTGTTTCCAGAATGGTGAAGTCAAAACATAACATGAAATGTGACATACTTGTTCTTTTTCTGCCTTTCTCAGCTATTGATGTTCATGTGTTCCCCAAAACCTTGTGCCCAAGTTTGGTGTACTCTCAAACATATGTTTTGAGTGGTTATCATAAATCTCTTCAGTCAGGACTTTGTTGTTATATAATCTGGAAGTCCAAGTCATGGGTTCAGAGATTTTGAAACATACAAGACTTATATGTGTCCTTGTAGTAAAGCAGATGGTATCCTGGTATCTTTCATTAGACAAAGTATTGCCATCAGGTAAAGCAAGGTGATCTTTCCCCTCTTCTCAGCACTGGTGAGGCCACATCTGGAGTACAGAGTCCGGTTCTGGGCTCCTCAGTACAAGAGAGACATGGACGTACTGGAAAGAGTCCAACAAAGAGCCACAAAGATGATTAAAAAATTTGGTTTCCTTCTATCAGGAAAGACTGAGAGACCTGGTGCTGTTTAGCTTGGAGAAGACAAGATTCAGAGGGGTCATATCAATGTATATAAATACCTGAAGGAAGGCTCTAAAAGTGATTGAGCCAGGCTTTTTTCAGTGTTGTCCAGTGACAGGACCAAAGACAGCGGGCACAAACTGAAATGCAGGAGGTTCCCTCTGAACATCAGGAAACACTTTTGTGTTGTGAGGGTGACTGAACACTGGCACAGGTTGCACAGAGATGTTGTGGAATCTCTGTCCTTGGAGATATTCATAAATCATCTGGACACAATCCTGGACAACTGGATCTGTGTGGCCCTGCTCAGACCAGCTGACTTCCAGAGGTCTCTACCAAACTCAACCATTCTGTGATTCTGTGAAGACAATCATAGTCCCCTTTGCTAAGCCCTGTATAAATTTAACAAGAAGGCTCACCTCCCCAAGAATGCACAGTCTAGCTTTATCACAAGAAGTCTAAGGTGAATCAGACATTTCATTAGAAACATGGTTCTCAGGAGAAAGCCAAGTATCATGGTGTGTGTTCATTTTCATGGTCATTTTAGTAGGTTTCTATCTGATTTTTAATTTTTATTTTTTTATTTTTAAATTTTAAATTATTTAAATAATCTGACTAATAGAAATAAAATTCTAGGTTCATAGTAATGTATTTCTGTAACAGATCATGTCTTCTCCCACCCCCACCTATACTCAAATGTACACATACATGAGTAAAAGTATGAATATGTGTTCTTTTGGCCAGGAACTGAGGACATAAAATTGCTGCCTTTTATTTAATATATGGTACATAAAACATCTTGGTAAAAAGTCTCTGTTCAGTAGGTAGATTCATTTATTTATTAATAGCCATACCGAAGTCATTAGAAAATGTAACATTATTTAGATAGGGAAAGGATCAAAAAAAAGAATGATGGGTATATAGGTGTATGAAGATCAAGTGTAAATTATGTTATATATTTGAATCAATCATAGTTTTGTAATGTCAGTTTTAAAATGCAGATGATGAGCAAGATACTTCTATTCCCTAGAATATCTAGTATTTGAATTATATAGTCCAATTATTTTAATTGAATTTTTTATAGCATATTGTAAAAGCAACAGTAAACAGTTTTATTATTGTATGTACTTTACTCACAGTAGGGATTTTTTCCACTAAATTGTCTGGGACCTTTTAAAATAGTTGATAGTTGTGTGAAATTAAAGCAATCCATCATTATTGCTTACTTACTAGGCCCCAATCCTTCAAATAAATTAATGCAAATATATGTTGTGCCAAGTGTGTAAATCTAGAGAAACTTATTTCTTTAATAATTTCATGCAGATACTAAATCTCCACTCTTACACTGTTCTGTTATTCTGCTAGTGTGCCTCCACCACTGCAGCTATCAACAGCAAACTCCCTAATGTCACTGTAATTATCTAACACAGATTTCCTCCTACTCAATACCCTTTCCTTTTCATTTGACTTCCTAAAATTTTCTTCAGCTCTCTCTTGTTCATGTGTATATTGATATATTATATATATCATATATAAATCATAATTCAATATCATATATTGAAAAAACCTAAAATATGTTTTCCTAAAGTATATTGAAAAAACAGACAATTAAAATAGCCCTTTGTAGTCAAATAATTCTAAATTTTATAGCGTCCATATACTTTCTTAGTGCACATGTTGGTTCCTTATATTTAGTCCCTTATTGAACTACATGAGCAAGAAACGTACTTTTTTTCTGGAAAAATATGAAGATAAAGTGACTAATCATCTGTTATAGACAATCAAAGCCTATAACTCTGAGCAATTTTGTTCTTAATTCTTCTGACTTTCAGTAAATGTCATTTAATGAAATTAATCATAACGTATGAAAAAAAAAAGGTCCTTTTGGCATAAAAACACACGACTTGACCACAAGAACTTCCTTTGTTCTGGTATCTTAGGCATTTTAGTATCTTAGAAGCAATTAACTGTTGTGGCTGATTTAATTAAATTCAGTGCTCTTAAAGCATCCCAAGGGCCAGCTAAGTAATTTTGGGACACAAACAGCAAGCTAAAGTAATCTCCATTCTGGTACTGTCTAAAATACTTGCTGGCAAAACACAGGACTGTCTTTTAAACCATTTGGTACTGCTAGGTGAATATAAATATAGAGGGGATAATACCACTGAAAGACTGAAAAGCTCAGCAAAATAAAATCAAACAAACCCCCCCAATTTATTCCTGGGAACACTGAGACTCAAAATATTTACTTTTTCTTCATAAATTAATATAGTTTTATATATGTGTGTGTGTGTGCGTGTCATCTTGCATTCCTGTGAGAATGCAATTGACCTCCTCATGACACCATTTTTATTCCAGATCTGCAGTTCACAGAATCACAGGATCACAGAATGTTAAGGATTGGAAGAGACCTCTAGAGATCATCTGGTCCAACCCCCCAGCCAGAGCAGGTCCAACTACAGCAGGTTGCACAGGATGGTGTCCAGGCGGGTTTTGAATGTCTCCAGAGTCAGAGACTCCATTACCTCTCTGGGCAGCCTGTTCAAACCATTCTGAATTTTTCGGGCTGAAATGGATATTCTGTTAATAAAATACATCACACATGGAAAACATGTATCAAAGCTGCTACAAGAGGAACCATTTCTGAAGTTCAAATCATAACTGCTTTTGGACACAACCTACAGTTAGTTAGCTATAAAGTACATAAGTAAAGTCTTAGCAAGAAGAGTTAAACTTGTTCCATTAAATAATGTATTTATATTGCATAACTAATTTTTTCCACACATTCACAATATTATAAATTGCTATTGTCTATATTTTATCTATTGGTAGGCATTGTTTTGTAAGATAAAGGAAACATTATTTGATAACACATTCCATCTACTGTGAATTTATCACAACAATATAGTTTGCAAATATATCCCCCACTATCTTCTAATTCAGGAACTAAAACTGCTTGAAAGTGCTAACTGTTTTCATAAAAACTTCTCTCTCATGTAGTTAATTGCTTAATCGAATTAGTGAAATATCATGTATTACTCATCTACAAAAATATTAACAGAAAACTTTTTGACTTATGAAAATCCCATAAATGGAAACAGACTATAGAAAAAAGAAATTCTTCCATTTCTGGAAAATATCCTGTTCCTGAAAACCATCTGTTTTTTCCCAGTTACACAATTTAGATTATATTGGAGAAAAAGTTATATGCAAATAATGGAAGATACCATTTCCCTCCACAAATCTTTTTTAATTACTTCAGATCCAGTCATAGGCTAATATATGTGGTAAATGAAGAAGATATAAGTAAAAAAAAAAAAAAGCATTGTTTCTTGTTTTTCCTGTGAAAGTATGTATTTTCAATATCAAAGAAATTCAGAAACATCTAAGAACTATGTTGCTTGAAAATAGTCTTGTAGTCGTTGATGGCAAAGCCCTACATCAAAAGAGAACGATGATGACAGCCATAGAGGCATTTTGCAGAATGTAAAAGCTTAACGAAAATCTTCATCTCTTTCAATTAATCAAAAACATTTTTGCACCCCCCAGAAACAGAAATCTTCTGGAGGCTTTGCCTTCTGTCTTCTCAGAAGGAAGTAATTTTTAGTAAAAAAAATACTTGATTTTGACTGCATATGCTTTAAATAGGCCTTGCTTTATGTTTGATGTGGACAGAGGGGTTTCAGTATTACATCTGATGGATTTTCTACAAATAAATTCTCAAGGATTAGATTTGCTTTACTGCAGATCTGTTTTTTGAGGGAAGGAGTAATCTAGAGGTATGTAATTTATACTATTACAGACTTGCATTTTTACTAATATGAATGGTGTTATTTTCTTAGATGATGTGTTTTGACAGTAGAAACATGTATTTTAGAAAAGGAAGATCGTCAATACTCTTGGTCAAAAGTGTTATCAAAACAGTTCCTTATTTATTTATTTAAAATACTTGACTAAAGTAGAACAGGTATGGATTTGCTAAGTTAAACACACAAGTTATTCTATATTGACTATGGAAGTCTGATCCAGAAGAGAAAAGAAACCAGCAGTGTGAAAATATTTAGCACTCACTGTCCTGTTCATATTCGTAGCCTATTGAATGATCACCAAGAGTGATATAGAAGCATAAGGAATAAATTGATCATGACGTCTTAGCATTGCTAACTTGAAGAACTTGATTTACGGAAGAATTTCAGTTTGTTTCATTTGCTATGTTAAGCTGCCTAAAATAACTCTCATCCCCACCAGTCACCTATGAGACTTCAAAAATTCCCTGATGTGCTGAATAGGATGTGTGTAGCCAGCACTCTTACCTGCCCTCCATTCTTTATAGGTAACTTCTGGAGAAAGTGTAGTGGTAAAAGAAATTTGAGGAGGAAATAAGACCTATCTGTGAAGTGGTTACCTTGATCAAATATTAGAGAAACAGACCACGATCTGACTTCCATGTAGACTTTTTAACTATCCTATATCTTATCATAGTTTATACCAATTAATCTCTGAGTTTTGCATCTAGCACAATATAAATTATTATCATTAAGATGTTCAAAGGAAATGTGAGGCAGTGATTTCCCTCTGATGACTTTTAGACAAAAAACCCCTGATCTCTTCATGTTGTGACATTTTCTGTGGCTTCTGGGCATGAATGTCTTATGTTCCCACTGACTCAGTTACAGGAAAAAAATAATCCCATCTTTTAGACTCCTAAGGAGGTGTATTTCATTGAACCAATACATGGTCTCAGCTTTGTTCACACATTTACTTCAATTATACAATCTTTGTACCTTGTAAAAAGACTTAATCGGTTAGCAAGTGGAGCAGCTGTAATAGACTTTCTCAGATCTATACTAGGAAAAATGCTGCTGCCTATTTGTTAACAGCGTAGAAGGATCAGGAAAGTTGGGCAGCTTGAATAAGAGGAGATCCATGAATGCTTCCTATGAAATTAGTTTATTGATTTATGTAATTAGATTTTTGCTGTGAAGGATTTTGAGACAGAAGTCCTGTTGTGAAGTAAAGTGCACAGTCTTCAAGATGTTGAAAATATTTTGCAGCTTTGCTTTCTAATCTCAGTAAAATTGCATTTTTTCTTTTGTCATTTTTTGTATTAGGAGCCTACTAGTTTTGCTATTACAGTTCCTATTAAAATTAATAGGTTGTTTGTGGTTTTTTTAATGAGTTATCTACAGGTATCTAAAGTGTTTCTAGTGCATACACTATAGTAGAAATTAATCTAAAATATGATCAGGCAATTAATGATGTCTCCCCGGTCCTTGGCAGAGCTCTGCAAATGCATGGATGTTTTTCTGCCACTGGTCAGGGCAAAAGTTTTTAATTATGTGTTTCATATTCCTGCTGTAGAATATTAAAATTTTTTTTAAATATATTAAAATTTTTGAGAGAAAGAGGGTAATCATTGATCTAAGAAACAGCACTGATATATATTAGGAAAAAATAAAATTCATCACAGAAAAATGCAAGTGTAGAAAACACAAAATGTCTTTCATTACATGTGTGAGACTCTGAACTGAGACTTTGCCTAAAACTCTGCTTGTGCACCACTTGTGCAGGAGAGCGCAGGAAACTGCTGCTTGGAGGTGTGCGAATGGAGGGAATGGTTTTCTGGTGCCGCATAGACGGGACCATGCTGAGCCCCTTGTCACTGTTGCTGGGGTTTTTGTGTGTGGTGACTGTGGTGTGCGCCTGCACAGGCTGAAGCTAGAGGGTGAGAAATCCCTGTGTGACCCCTGAGCATCCCTCAGGTGCCAACCTAACCACACTTGCCAACCTAGCCACACCATAGAACCGTCCCACCATGCTTCAAATGCAAATGACGGTTACTTTTGGTTTTGGCTGAAATTATTAAAGGCAGCCAAACAGACAAAGGAGAGAGTTCCCATCACCAACAACCACCTGGGTGAAGAGGATCAACGAGACATCTCTGGATCCATGGTGGTGCCTAACTTCCTGTGGTCTTTCTCTTTCTTTCCTTTCCTTCTTTCTTTCTCTCTTTCCCTCTATCATGAGCATTCATGTTGTTGTTAATAAATTGTTTCAATGAGTTTTCAACATTTGGCCTCATTTGTGCCTTAATTCCAACTAGGTGATTAAAACTTTAAATTAACGTCCTCGACCTAGTCGTGACAACATGAAATGAAGAGTAATCATATTTTTCGTCATGAAGCATTATTGTATGACTTTTAAGAGACACTATGCTATTCATACTTGTCATTGACCCATAAAAAAAAATGCCATTAACCACTGGATACTTGTCTTTGGGTTAATTTGGTCCTCTACAGAAAAAAATACTTATTTCTTTGTTGCCTTCCTTTCTTTTTTTTGTTTTAAAGGGCTGAAGAACTTTTTGTAATAGGCCGTGGTAACTGCTTCTGACCGTATTACCGTTTATTGTAAATAAGTCATTTATCATTTTAATAGCCAGATCAGAATATAATGGCAAGAAGAAAAGCTTCTATAGGTATGTCAGTGACAAAAGGAAGACTAGGGAAAACCTGGGCCCTCTCTAGAAGGAAACGGGAAACCTGGTCACCCAGGCCATGGACAAGGCTGAGGCACTCAATGACTTTTTTGCCTCAGTCTTCATTGGCAAGGGCTCTAGCCACACATCCCAAGACACAGAGGGCACAGACAGGGACTGGGAAAATAAGGAACTGCCCACAGTAGGAGAAGAGTGGTTTCAAGACCAGCTGGGGAACCTGAAGGTGCACAAGGGCATGGGAACTGATGAGATTCATCCATGGGTCCTGAGGGAAATGGTGGATGAAGTTGCCAAGCCACTGTCCATTGTATTTGAGAAGTCATGTTAATCCGGTGAAGTTCCTGCTGACTGAAAAGGGGGAAACATAACCCCCATTTTTAAAAAGAGAAAAAAAGAACACATGGGGAAAGGCAGGCCAGTCAATCTCACCTCTGTGCCTGGCAGAATCATGGAGCACGTCCTCCTGGAAACTGTGCTAAGGCACACAGAAAATAAGGTGGCAGCCTACATGGCTTCATTAAGGGAAAATCATGTCTGTTAAGTTTGGTAACCTTCTATGATGGCGTTACAGCATTAGTAGATAATGAAAGTGTAACTGACATCATCTACCTGGACTTGTGCAAAGCATTTGACACTGTCCCACATGATATCTAAGTCTCTAAGTTGAAGAGACATGGATTTGACCAATGGACCACTCAGTGGATAAGGAACTGGCTGGATGGTCACACTCAAAGAGTTGTGGTCAATTGCTGGATGTCCAAGAGGAGAGCAGTGATGAGTGGTGTTCCTCAGGGGTTGGTACTGGGACCAGTACTATTTAATATTTTTTGGCGACATGGATGTTGGGACTGAGTGCCCCTTCAGCAAGTTTGCCGACAACACCAAGCTGTGTGGTGCAGTTGACACACTGGAGGGAAGGGATGCCATCCAGAGGGACCTGGACAGCTTTGAGAAGTGGGCCTCTGCGAACTTCATGAAGTTCAACAAGGCCAAGTGCAAGGTTCTGCATGTGGATTGGGGCAATTCCAGGCACAAATACAGGCTGGGCAGAAAATGGATCGGGAGCAGCCCCGAGGAGAAGGACCTGGGGGTGTTGAAGGATGAGTATTACAGAATCACAGAATAATAGGCGTTGGAAGGGACTTCTGGAGGTCATCTAGTCCAGCCCCCCTGCCAGAACAGGTACACCCACAGCAGGTTGCAAAGGATGGCGTTGTGGTGAGTTTTGAATGTCTCCAACGTCAGAGATTCCATTACCTCTCTGGGCAGCCTGTTCCAGTGCTCTGCCACTCTCAAAGTAAAGAAATTCCTCCTCATGTCTGGATGGAACTTCCTATGTTCAAGTTTGTGTCTGTTACCTCTTGTCCTATCAAGGGGAATCACATTTGGGAAATAATTTCATTTTTTGAATATCATTTTGGTTTACATTAAAAAAAAAAATTAAAATATAATATCCCCCCACACTCCAAAGGTTCCAAAGAGAATTCACTGTAGGAAATACTGGAAGATGGTATTTTAGAAATAAAACGTGATCCCTGGATCTAAACAACTAGGAAATTTGAGTTTATATTACTTCTGTAAGTACTTCAGGGTCTTCATCAGCAACTAAAAGTATCCACAATAAAGACCACTTTTGGTACCATAATCATTGCTCTGGGATGTTCCAGTGTTAGGCAGCTCCAAAGTTTTGGGGTTTGGTCTTCTGGATACCACAACCGTCAGCCCTCTGAAGGCTCTGGTTGCCCTGTGCTACCTCAAGTCTGTACCACATTATCAATTTCAACTCACCAGAAAAAAATCTGAAAGTTCTCCAGCCTTCAGCTGACTCTGAATATTGTTTAGCACTGGATGCAGACTTTCCTGCTTTTATGGAAAACTGTGCTGTATTTTTGAAGATCTTTGAGGTTCCTAGATTCAGGGACTGAAGCCTCTGGATTCTGCACAGAAAAAAAAGGATACCTCTTTGACATTCTGGTCCATATAAAAAATCAAGAGAGAAATATCATAGTCCATATGGTTCCAGGTTTTGTACCCCATTTTCAAAAAGGACCATCTGGCTGAGGAAAAATGAAGACATTTAGAAATGTCTCTGTATGTCCATGACTGATTCAACAACCTGGTAATTTCACAACTGTTGCATATTTATTACAAACAGGCAGGCTGTGCTATCAAGGCAGTCTAGTCATGCAGCACAGTTTAATATCTCTAAAACTGTGGGAGTAATCTTTCCTTTACAGTGCAGTGTGTCTTTTGGCCTAAGGGTATAGTAACCATGCCTCTCTGAGATACGTAACAGTTCATCAGTGCGAATTTCACTTCTGCTGTCATTCAGATTTGCAGCGATGGTAAGGGGATAATATTTTATCACAATGCTCTTTTTATTTTATTCCTTTCGGCAGCATACATTGTCAACTTGAATTGAATTACTAGATTAATAAATTATGTTATTAGGATAGGATAAGTAAAGCAGTCAGTCACTTACCAGTCTGGAGGGAGCTTAAAAACAGAAAATTGCTTGCAGTTCTGAAATCGTGTACTTCTCACTCAAAGAAGATCTCTCTCCACCAGGCAGAGATGTACATCCTAAGTAGGAAAAGGCACAAAAAACTTAACAAACTCCTTAAGTCATTGCAGCTATTTTCATCAAGTTCAAAGGAGCTTAAAAGTCAATTTGTAGCTAGTTGCCACAAAAAGCTAACATCGAGGTCTGTTGCTCAGATCTGAAATGATTCCATTCATTAGTGGAATAATGTAGCATCGTACCTCATCATATCAAAGACAAATAACTTGCTCTATAAAAGACAAAAACAGTGTATGGAACTTCATAAAACTTTTCATTGCTTTATCTCTCTATATGACATGAGGTATATCAGTACTAAGCTATCTGATATCAGCTGTGCTTCCTGTTCTTCTCTAACATCAAGATAAAAATACACAATTGAAAAATATAGCAATATGTTGATGTAGTGACATATAAAAAGTAATTTGCTTCAGAGGATATGTAACATGCATTATCATCTACCTTTCCTTCAGTTTACTATTGCACTGGTCAAGTCATCAATGTAATCCTTAAAAATTATGAACCACAGGAACTTTCAAATAGTCATCAAGAAAATAACCCAACAAAAATCTTTTGCCTCAAAATGTTTCTGCTCCAACATAAATTGGAAGACCTTGCTCTGCCTTTTGGTATATAGTTTATGGCAGTGACCTCAATAATTTTCAATAGGTATGCATTCTAATTTTGCGAGGAAGACCCTGGGTTCCTCAGTCTTCTTGTTTGCTGGTCCTGGAAATAAATTGAAAGGCTTTGTGGACAATCTTTGAAAGGCTTTGTGGACACAAGACCAGCGTGGAGCACACTGACTGCAACATGATGCTATAGTTTGTGCCACTGTTTAAAGTAAAAATAGGATTAAGGAAATGCAAAAGCTGTCTCTCACAGCTGCACTTACCAAATTCTTATAGATGGGGAACAAAGTAGAGACAATAATGAGGAGGTAAAATCTAAAGTATGTATTTGAATAACGATTTCCACGTGACAACATTTTCACCCTCATCTGATAACGTTTCTCTCAGTTGAAAGTAATTTCTTAATGCTGAGTATTTCCTGTCACCTTTTCCTTACATATTTGTAGGGCTAGTAAATATAAATACTATTTCACTGTGTTACAAAATATTTGTAGTTTACAGAGCTTGAAAACAATGACTTAACTACATAGTATGTGTTTAAAACTCACTTTATATTGAGTTGTTATATAGTGTGAGACATCTGTGACTTGCCATAAACTTAGGAAGAAACATTTTTGTCCTGGACTTATTCCCTAGGGAATTCATTTGACCTTGTTAACAGAAGGTTTGTAGTGAGATGCAAATGAATGTAAATTGCTAACGATATGCTACACAGCCTCAGACAGTGTAATGGTCTTCTGTACATTGTAACACTCAGAAAAAACATGACACAAGCTATTATTTGCATTCTTTAATCTTAGATTCAGAATTTACTGCCTCCTGTCTGTGAAATACAACTCCAGCTACTGTATATGGGAGAAATGTGCCACTGGAAATTAATGACATGCTGTTTAATAAAATAATGAAACACCAAGTCATAAAGTTCTGGTACACTTAATGAACTTCAGGAATATTTTTCATTCACAAATTGTGTTTGGTAGGAAGAGGAAAACGCACAGTGATTTACAAAACTGAATCTATGTCTTGCTGTAAGCAAATCAGTGTGCTGTGGTATATGCTGTACTTATTTCATATGCCTTTCCAGTTATGACATGTGATTGATTTCTTTCTTTATTGGACATCATTTCAATCCTCATTTAAAATACCCAAGTGGAAGATTTAAAATAGAATTCTAGAAGCTGGACTGAAGTAGCATGTACGAGGAGTGGTTAAAATAAGTATCAATTATAATGGATCCATGGGTGCTGGCTCAGATCCATTCCTGCTATCTGCTTTACAGTTTAGTTGTCTAGCACATTGATTATTGCCACACTGAATACATTTGGGGTCGGGGGTGGGGAGCGGATACTGACTTGTTAATTATGTTCAGTGGAGCTCAGTGGAGATCCTTTAAGATGTTGCAGGAAAAGAAAATCAGCTACATGCATGCCAGCTTCCCAATATGTATAAATAAAAAGTCATCAGTATTTAGAAAAGCTTATTCTAGATTCTGGTCCCTTACAATTAAGTCCTAAAGGAAATAGATTGACTAGTCTTTGATTCAGGTGAGACGAAACTTGCTTAATTCTAGTGTGTGGGTCCATGGCTTTTGGAGCTTGCATACTGCCAGGAAACCATGCTCTGCATCTAATCTGTTACTGAGGTTTCATTTGTGACTCTGAAATGTTGATACGCCTTTTTGTTCTGGGAAAACATGGTTTTCTGTCCACCACCACTACTAACCTCTTGATTCTTGTGGATGATGGTGATTTTCTAATATAACCTGGAGCTTTATCCAGGTGTTTACTAAATGAAAGGAAAAGTATCTTACTCACAATAGGACAGGTTATTAATCCATTTTAAAAAGCTGCATTTCAATTCTATAGAATTGTGTTGATTTCATAGCTCAAATACTTCAGGTTTATTATAGATTCTTTATTTTCTTTTCTTTATTTTTATTTTCTATCATTGGGGGAAAATCCCCATTGATTTCAAGAGCAATGTGGTCTCATCCTGTATGTTCAGAAGAGCTCATGTTTAGGTTATAGAGCTCTTGAAAATTTGTCTATTGGAATTGCAGTGATTGCCGCTGAGAGCTGAGCACTTTTAGAAGGCTAGTCCCTACCTAGGTGCCCAAATGAGAATCTGATTTCTTTTGAAAACCTGCTTCCCACAAGGAGTGCTCATCACTTGAAAACTTGGGCTTATCTGAAATATTGATTTTGTATAAACACCACATGGACAATCTCTGCTTGTTATTATCAACAAAGGACCACTGAAGTTAGTGCTTTTAAAATACATAGCAAGTAGCAAGAAGCGTAAAGTATATAATTTGATTTCACTTTTTGCTTATCTTCACACAGTGCTCTCATTCTGAAAATAAGAGCTCAGGTCTTTGCTCCTTACTTTAGGAAACTGGCTGAACTGAAACAGAACTTGATCTGAAAGAGCACCAGGATTAGGAACGGAAGTCATAGTGTCTGAGACAGCATTTCCTCCTATGAGGCAAACTCATGTTAGGAAGACTCTTCCTTGCTTCCTGTACCTGATTTCTGTAACACAAATTCCAGTCATTAACTGTTGTGGTTTTTTTCTTCATATAACATCACCCTTTTGTGAGATGGCAATTTTCCAAGAAGCAGAAAATAAAAATATGATTTTTTATGAAGCTGAAAAAATATTCTGGGAGCAGAATACGATGCTACTCTGTGTAGCAGAATATGATGCTGCTCTGTGTAGTTACCCTTTATGGGCTTAATTTATTGCTGCTTCCCCCTGATATGCCCAAGAACTTGATTTGACTTTTCATTTGCTCAGACACTTTTGGTACACATGTAATAAGTATTGCAGTGAGATCCCTGGTGATTGTCATGGTTTGGATGCAACTGTGCTCTCATTGTCTTGCCAAAGTTTGACAGACAGGCTGATTACTACTATAGAAGAAAACTCTAGGAAGCCTGGCTAGATCTGTGTAGTTGAAATCTTTGTCAAGGTTTCATTCTTTTTAAGAAGCTGGTTTTTTACCTTTCCTTATGTTAGTGTATGAAATACTGTAGCTGAATGGGTTATGTCTTCCAAATATGTCTCTTTAATTCAGAAGTATTGCCAACTAATACTTTGCCTCACGTGTGAATATCAGTGAAAAAACCAAACCAACCAAACAAAAACCCCCTAGCTTGTAAGACCAATGTAGGTTAAAATGAAATATTTAAGTAAATATTTATCATTTTAAAAAGTGAATTGTTTTGCTGAATTCTGCTTTTGAAAGCTGCAGCATAAAGCCAGAATACACATGTTGATTAACGAGAGTGATGCCAATTTACAATAATATGACTTGGAGAAGTATTTTGGCCTTTGAGGACATGTCTTCATCTAGAAAATGTGTTACGTGGGGAAAAATATTTTTTCTGTTTACCTCCTAAACATCCCTGAGAGGAAACTGAGCCAAAAAAAAAAAAAAAAAAAGGAAGAGAAAAATAGGAACTCTTCTGAGTACA
>VZSF01001825.1:27862-61361 GCA_013398295.1 Chionis minor
AAAGCCCTAGGAAGAAAAATAGCGAAAAAAAAAAAAAAAAAAAGGAAGAGAAATATAGGAACTCTTCTGAGTACAAAGGGGAGGCAAGAGAGATCCTGACTCTGCTCCAAAGACTTTTTGATATGTTGTGTTAATGTAATTAGAGTTCAAGGAAAGAAGCAAACCCACACTCAACAGCAAGAAACAACAGTTGTTCACATAACTATGCAGACAAATATGTCTTCTTTTTCACAAAATGAATTTTTAGTATTGTAGAGTTTGGGTTTATATTTGGTTCTTGATCAACTCAGTAATATGGATGACAATCACCTCTGCTACAAGAGGAGATAGGTTGTCTACTGGAGAGATATGAAAGGTAGTACCTACAGGTGTTGTGGGTGGATTTTATTACCTTTGGAGTAAAACTGATCTGGGAAGTTGAACTGGGGTATCCCTTTGCCTGGGTTAGGAGTCTCACCATGAATGTAATAAATAAAAAGACGTAACTACATATTATAAAGAGACTGAGCACTGGCCTCAGAAGTAACATCTCAGTGGTGCAAGACGTAAGTAAAAATGTGTCATTAAACTCTGTTCTTTGTGAATATGGGAAAGAGGTTAAGACTAGTTTACATTTTAGAGGTGATATTTTCTCTTTACACGAGCTGCACCTCTGATTTCTCTTCAAGAGAGAATGTGCAGTGAAGGGGGGTATCTAACCCCTATATCGGGGTAAGTATTAGATGAAGCATCCACAGTGAACCCTGGCTTTTTATCTCTCTCTCTCTTCATAATGTCTGGTTATTATGTCACTCATGCCTCTAGTTTTTTTTGTAGTGGTTTTGGAAAGTCTACCTCTAGCTTACTCAACAAGGCGTATCAAAAGAAAAAGGGGCCAGGAAAGGAGGAAACTGGGACTTTCCACTATTTTTTATTGCCTGGCTCTGGACAGATCCACTGCTCATCATGGAGTCTGCCTTAGACATGATTTGGAGGTAACTTGGGAAACTTGTACCCTGCACATTGAGGAACAGGCACTGAGGCGCTACAGTGCCTGTTCTGACAATACTAGGCATTTAAGCCTTAAATTGTTGCCAGTTTATACTAAATATATGGCAAGAAGAGTACCAAGAATGGTGACTCCATCATTAAAGCTTGGGAAGACTTCACTGAGACAAAAAGTGTTAGTGGCTGAGCTCTCAGAGAAATAGATACAATACAGAAAAAAACCCCAAAATATTTTCATTAGTATGGTGTGACAATTTTGAGGACAGAACATGTATTAGCAGTCCAAAATATACAGAAATAAAAACACTGCAGTGTTGCACACAAGGCAAATTGATCAAGGAAGGTGGAAGAGTGGTTTCTAGCAAATGTGCTGAGAAGTCTTTCTTGTTAAATTGAATTTGGAGTACATCTCAGGTATAAAGCAGTGTTTGCCAGAGTGCTTCAGATGGATATTGTCCCGAGCCAACTGTGAGAGACTGCTTCAGTGATAGCCAACATTGCTGACACCACCAACACAGCGGATGTTTGTCTCAATATTACTATGGCAGGAACACCATCAATGGACTCCACCACCACAGCCTGTTTATCATGACACTGCTGATAACACCGATGACAGGAAAACCATAAAGAGACACCACAGCCTGTTTATCACAACCCTCCTGACACCACCAAAACAGGTGTTTATCTGCAGGAAAACCACCAGCACTCAGGATCAGGGAGACGAGGAGCCTGAAGACCCCCTGGAAACGGTATTGGACATGTGCACTACCACCAGGTGAAAGGTGTGGTTAAGTAGAACAGCTCGTGAGGAGTCTATAAAATAACAGAACCAAACAACATCAGACGGAACGTTCTCCCACTGGACTCGAAACTAATTGGACTGTCGGGATTCCACAGCTCCAGGGTGGTAGCTATTGCTGTGAATTCCTTCATTCTCCCCTCTTTCTTTCTTTCCTTCCCTCCTCTCTTTATCACTCTCTCACTCCTTTGCATCTGCAAACTTGTTGACAGGCAAATAAAGTTCCTTGGCACTTGACTCTGTTTTGAGTCTTAATTTTGTTCCTGAGAATACGAGCAAACCTCGCTCTGGTCTTTGACCAGCACGTGACACCAACATCTAACTGTATCAATGCTTTTCATTGACCTTGGTGCCACAGAATGAAATGGCAGCAAAATATCCAACATATGATTCCTTTTATTACTGTTGATGAGATAAGTGACACTTTTCCTAGACTATCAAGACAGTAATTAGTATTCACCAATATCAGTACTGTTTCCAACTGTCAAATTATGAGTCTCATTGATTAATTTGATATTTTAGCAATAAAGTAATCTCTGCTACCTGATTTAATCCATCCTCTTTTCTGTAGCTACTACCTCATTCAGAAAAATTGAACCAGTGTGGAAGTTGCTTAAGTTTTTAATCACAGTAAAAATTAAAATACTAATTTATAGAACTAGAACCACCTACAGTATATATGATATTAATATAAACTCCTTGGTATGACTGAAAAAAATTACCAGGGGAGAAATCCAAAATGAATAAAAGTTTGATGTGCAAACATGGAAGAAATATCATCTGTATTAACATATGTTGCAGTAAAGACTCCTGGATTTTTGAAAACTTCCTAAAATTTCTCTAAAAAATCTCAATATCATTTCACTTTCTACAATCCCAGGAGGCATAGCTGGCAGGTAATTATTTTTGATAATTTTTTCTTTCCCACTCTAGAGCACTTTTGTGTATACACTAAATATATTTAACACTTGATTGCTCAAAGGCCATTTATCTTACCTATAATTAGTAGTTAAATAAGTTAAAAATACTGAACATTTTCTTAATAAGAACTTTTAAAAATACATACAAGCTGCTGTTGGAAAAAATAACTAAGTAAAACTAAAACATATTTTGGACAAGTAAAATCAAATCCTGAGTGACAACTTTTGTATCTGTTCAAGCAGATAGAATTTTGAAATTACTGACATATTAAGTTTTCATCCACTTTGGAAAAAAATGGATGTGTAGTGAAAATGCTGACAAACCCCTTTCAGTGGTGTTGCTATCATATGCTAATATAATTAAGTTCCAGAGTAAGGTACAGCATGTTAGTGATACAACCTGTCAGTAATTTTGCAATGATTTATGATCTGCAACTAACAAGAGAACACCAACAAGACAAGCAATATTGCCTACATTGTTAAGAGGAAACATTTTCTACTAAACTTTTAAAGGGAAATGTTATCATTAGGTTTTCTAGATAAGATCTTTTCAAAGATATTTAGGTACGTACATGTACCATACAAATTTGTACCATACAAATAGGTGTCTGCTATTAAAAACTGTACGCAACTTGGTATTGCTTTTTTTGGTAAGTGTAAAGTATTTATGAATACAGAAAGCTCAAAAGTGATGCAATACAGGAACAACAAAGGATTCAAAAGCTTTTGTTTTCAGGTGAAATGAGTGTTGTTAACATAATTTCCACAAAAACAATAAGCAGTTAAATACAATTGAAAAGTGACCACTTAGCTAAAACTAGCTCTCAGACAGCTCTATACAGTGTGGTCTACTAGTAGGCAGAAAACATGATTAATGATGTGTCAAGAAAAGATATTAATAATAACTAATAACTAAAATGAAGGGAGCTCTTAGAAAAGACAACATTGTTTAAATACCTTATTATATTACATTGTCTGCAAGAAATCATACGAGAAAATAATGTAAAAATCACTTCAGGCAGCATTTGATATGCTGCTTATTCCTGCCTCCCCCATTCCAACTACAGCTTGTCTTCTCCCACTAAATTCTGAAACATATTCTTACCTGCTGATTTAGGTCCCATTACACGTTTCTAAATTATGTCTGTTTATGTAGTATGTTTCTATACATATATATGTAGTTGTTCCTCATTTTCAGAAAACCTTTGGTGACCTGATATGCTATATAAATGAATGTGAGAAGGAAAATAATTAAAATTTATTTTATTGAAAAAAATTATCAGGATAGACATTGCCCATTTTGCTGTGAAAATTAGCCTGTGAAAACAGCTGGTTTTCAAGCCGGTACTTAAAAGAGCAGATAACAGCCAACTAGCCACTCAAAGACTAGCTGGACAGCTAAGCAGTTATGACACATTTCGAGAAAGACTTCCTAATAACATTCCTAAGAAATGTTATATCCCTCAACATGTTACAAAGAGCAAAAATAGATGTAAGTTCCAGTAACACCTTCCACTTTGTCCCATGGTATATGTACAATGAAAAGAGGCATTTTAGAACAAGCAAGGTGCATTTTCCTATTGGTTTTGGGTTTTGTTTTGTTTTTTTATTTTAAATAGAAAAATGAAATTCTATCTTTTCTATGCTCATTGCAGTGCAACATTATTAAATCTTGATGCCTTTTTGGGTAAGCCACAGAATAAAATTTCTTTTAGAACAGAACACTCTACAGTTCCAGGGATGGAACTGGTATGGATCCAGACAAAGCAGATTGAACTTTGTTCTAGATTTCCACATCAGCTGCTTTCATTTGACCCAGTTATAAATAGTAACCTGAGCTCAATTTGGGATTGTTATCAAAATACATGAGTAATGATTTTGGTGACATAATTCTCTCATGTGCCACTTCAGATAAAACTTTTTGCCCAATAGACAACCTAGGTCAGATGACCTTTTTTAATATCAAAGGAAGCCACAGTCAGTTAATAGTTTCTTGATTCAGTGTATCTTTACCATCAATCTATTTTTTGTGTCAAGGAACAGAATCAATGGATACACAACAATTTAATTGTTTTGGTAAATATTTTTCAATTTAGTTCCAAGGTAGGCACAGCTGTTTACTGCATTGCTTCTCTTCTCATTTATGTTTTAAATTCGATAGCCCATTCACACTCCCAAACAGTGTTCATTCTTGTTCTTCCCATTACTTGAGAATAAGTAAAGTGCAAAGGAGTGGAGATAATTTCTTATATTTAATAAGTTTTAAATTACCTTTCTTCTTTTACCTCTTATTGTTGCCATACAAAATTCTGTAAGCAGTGAAAACATTTCCTTCAGCTCTGTAATGTTCAAGTAGAAATTTCAGAGTAGTTACACAGCAATTACACTCTTTCACCAAAAAGGCAATTATATTATTTAGAATAAATAAAGTGTAATTATGATCTTGGTAATGTAATGGGGATTTTAGTAGTTATTTTGAACATTAAAATATCAAATAGAAAGTAAAAAAGGCATCTGTCATATATTTATCATTCCAATTCTATGAACTGGATTTACTTACAAAAAAATCCTCAGCCCTTCCATGATATATCTACCCTGTATCTTATATAAAACTACCATGTAAAAGAAATTAATGCATTAAATTTCATTTAATAGCATAACACTTCAATGAGTCTTTAAAAAAATCTCATTCTTGCAAGGTCATGAATTTCTGCTATGAAGAAATAGTAGAAATCCATCTTGGCAGCATGCAGCCTGCAAGGTAAAGTATTTTAGACATGAGTAAAACCATTAGTCCTGATTATTCACTGACAGGGCCATAAAAACAGAACATTTGATTAACACAGCAGTTGTACAAGTGTGAGCATTTAACATCATGTTGCTTTTACACTTGTCCCCTCAAGCAATAAATTATTTCTCAGCTTAAATTATTTGCACCAATCTGGGCCTTTCAGCTACTCATGTGAATAAATTATTCCTTTTTTTAATATAATTGCTAAAATATTCATTGTTTTAGAAAAAGCAGATTCTGCTTTGCCTTTGGTCAGAATTATGTTTGCATATTTGAATGCAGCAGAGAACAAGAGTACACATTCTAGATATTAACCTGGGAAATAACTTGGAAAGACTAGGACTAGAGAGGTGAAAACATCTTTAACAGGAATAGAATAACTTTTTTTCAAATTATATACCTGTTGACATTTTCATCATGTATAGAACCGTGATTTTCACTCTGAAGTTCAAGGTACTTAAATTTAATTTTCATGAGGATTTATGTATGCATGTATATGTAACCTTACATTCTATAAAACTTTCACAGAAAAGTTGCACTCTTTTGTAAACTATGCAAACACCATGCAAACTATTAAAACAATTTTACAACATTTAGTCTCAGTTTTTTGACTGGTGTAACCTGAAACAATTAACCAGTTAATATACCTAATTGTCAGAGCCACAGCATGTGATTTTGATCGAGTTGATAGAAATGTAGGTGAAAAATTTCCGAAGTAACAGATGAAAGATTGTGATGAAATTTCTGTAAAATAATAATTTGTGAATTCATCACTGTCAGCCCAGGATTTGTGTTTGACTTTTTTAGGAACAATCTGTTGTTGAGTGTCTACAGAAAAGTATAGTTGCTTCAAGAAGTAAGGTAGCTAAGCATTAGTTCACTGTGATAGAGTCATGCTTATCTCTGTGCTTGACCAATAGTTCTTTAGTCCTTTCAGGGAACACTGGACGTTCCTCCTCCTTTGCTTGTTGTTGAAAAAGAGGAGAGAAGATAGAAGTTCAGGAAAGCACTTTAGGTTGCAAAGCCTGGGTGTGCAATAAACAGCTTTACCAACTGTAGTTGAAGACTCCCTGCTTGACATATTTTTTTCCCGTAGCAAGGATTAACTGTCTTCATTGGGAAACAAAAGTTTCAAAGACGCTCTGGTTTCTCAGGGATACCAGAACACAGATCTGAAGATCTGATGAGTTGATATTCCTCATTATTTGATTCTTGGTTCCAGGTTTTGGTTCAACACTTGAGGTTGTGGTTGTTCCTGTACGAGAATTTGAGTCCTATAGAGAAGACAATGCTGTTGACCTGCAGTATTTCTTTGAAAAAAGTTTGAAAAAAGTAGAAATTGTCCTGTGCAGTTGTTCTATATTCATTTTCTATAAATAAGTAGAAACATCAACTGTAATGAATATGTGAGCATCTGAATAAAGCTGTGATCTTTCTAATTGTGCATTAAATTTGGAGTTACTGTACTGTATTCATGAGTAACATTATTCATTTTTGTTTGTGTAACTAAGATTAAAAATTGATGCAAAGTATCAATTTCCTGAAAAGTATAAAAACCTATCAATACAGGAGTTGTTGAGTTCTGCAGTGTTGTTGTTAAAGTTTTCAAATTATGCCTTGGCCACCAAGAGTTGGCAATCAAAATCTCTTTCTCTTGGGAGAGGGATACTACTCTCTCTTTATGCCATGCAAAGATAATGCTTCCATGTGAATTAAAAAAAAACAAACAACCAACAATGGAGTTGGAGTATGAACAGTAAGGTTATTCCAAGCTCTGCAATTGATATTGTAACTTGTATGAAATTCTTATCTCTTTTTGCCTCAGAATTGTAATTGTGTCCTTTCATTCTCTCCTCTGCACAACATATTGTTGACATTCCCTGCTGCAGATTAAAAAAACAGTTTGAACTGTCAAACATTTGTTTATTTAAAAACTGCACTTCTAAGAGCTCTGAAGGTTCTACCTGCTTTGTAACTGAAATATGCCTCTCTCTATATATATACAGTTGAATTATTAAGTCATGTTTTTGAGTAATGGCCACACAATTATTGATTTCCTCTGGTATTTTTTGGCATCCATCTAAACATTCCATACTCATTTGATACAAATGCAGATGCCAGAAATCTGGTGTTTCCTTAAGATTTCCACAGTGATACAGTACTGATTAACTTCACAACTCTCATACAGGGTTAGCCGACCTCCAGCTATTTATTAGAGGAGTGAAATGGCATCATCTCAGAGTACTGTCAAATGGGTACATTCTCTTCAGTGCATAAAGTACTCATGATTTCAGTGAGTTTCTCATCACATTCCACTGTATCTTCTTGCCTTTTATAGCACCCCAATTAAAAGATAAGAAGTAAAGGAGTTTTGCTAAATTATTTTCTGTAGCATTGAGGTCTGAAGTAAGAAAAAATCTGGTTGTGTCCCTTTTAACAAAAGTTCTTTCACTGTATTTGACAGAACCTGAACCAGACTCCAATCTGGTGGCTTTCATGTAATCACAAGACTTCAAATCAGGATGAGATGCATAGATAAAATCAATCTCCAATTGTTTTTAGAGAGGCATAACCGGGTAACAATACAAAAACTTCATAATTGAGATAAAATAAGTATTCCTTATGATGTAAATGTAGACATGAAATGCTCTATAAGGATGAAAAAATTAGAAACCAGCAATAAGACAAAACTCATTAAAGACTTGTCACGGTTATTCTTATAGGGATTATGACACATTCCATACTTCACCTCGATTCCCCTGCTACTTTCCTGATATTACATTTCTTTCATTTGCCTCTCATCTTCCTAAATTTTTAGCATTTGGATTATTAGTAATATAAATAGTACTTCCTGATATTCTAGAGACTAAAAATTTTGATGCAGAAAGAAGCTTTTATTCTGAACAAAACCATCTGAAATTTAGTTACACTAATTACAAAAAGTTATTTTTTGAAAATTTAAAAATGTTATTACCCTAATTTCTGCTGATCGTCTTGTTTTTTTCATTACATTCAGGCCTTGCTCAATCTATATGTCATATCAGACTTAGGTCAAATATATGGCCATTTTAGTTTTTAGTGCCTGATTCCTCTCACTGCACCATATCTCACTGAATTTAACCTATCCTTGTATGCCTTACATTAGTTTTTGGAGACAGTTAAAAGGGAAAAAATACTGCTCAACAAAAAGATTGCATGACCAAATATATTTTTAAAATTCTCTTCATTCTGCATCTACCTTTTATTCTTTGGCATTTCTTTTCCTGCCAACGCAAACTACTTAGACACAGGAGGACATACCAGAAGATCGCCATGAACACACAGTTGTTGCACAGACATCAGGCATTCCCTAATTTCCTCGTTCCATTTCAACAGTGTACTTACCCCAAAGAATTTATCTGTTTAACTGATTAAAGTTTATCTGCCAAAAAATGTGGTAGTGTAGAATAATAACAATATAAGAAGATTGACTTAATAATCTTTCATCAACAAATAATTGGGAGTCACCTTAGCAACAAGAACTAAAATACCTTGGGTATTCTTGATTTAATTGCTTAAAAATTAGTGACAATCCATTTGTGGCAATGGCAAGTGCTTGAAGATACCTTAGCTATGGGATGATTAAAAAAATTAATATAATGGTACTAGAAATATGCAGTACAGAATTTTTAATATGTTCAATTTTGTCTTTTAATTATTTGTATTAAGCAATTTAGTACATCTCAATGACAAATTGCCCAGGTTTTTTTTATTGTACAATTTTTATTAGCTATTGTACTGTGTTCATAAACTCTACTCCTAGGCAGAAGGAGATGTAGTAAAACTGAAATATCACATTGTGGTGTAGCAGCAACTATAAACGAAAGCGTATCCAAAATGTTGCATGTTTGAAAAGCTCAAGTTAGCAAAATAACAGTGTAGGAACAGATTTTATATTAGTGGACCTAATATAGCAATGACTGTCAAACCAAGAATTTAATAAAATAAAAACCATTCATTACTTTTTGGTTGTAGTTCAGAAAGTTTTTGACATCTTTTTGGAATAAGGTAAGAAGCGTGGTGAAACACTAAGCAGAAAGTTCTGTGAGTACAGAAGTAGCTATTCAAGTAACACATTTTCAAATGTAGACTATAATCCAACGACATGTCTCAGCTTAACATCAATTTATAAAAATGCCTTCGATCAGATTTTTTTTTCCTTGTATTTCTAGGAAACACTATATTTTGTATTTTACTAGAAAAATCACTAAGCTTGACATAAACCTAGTTGGATTTCTCGTGTTATAGAAATGTTTTCTGTTGCTGTTTAGTTATTTTTATATCTTAGCCCATCTCTTAGTTGCCATTGTTGGGGTTTTTATCTTCCTTTTTTTTTTCCCCCTGAGATTTCTCCTTTCTAATTCTATATTTTGAAACATGTAGGTCTTTGGTAGTTTTTTTCAAGACAAAACTAATTTTGACTTAAAACTTGTTATATGAAGATGTGATGTTTAAATCTTTGTTGTCAACTTATCTGAAAATGTTTAAATTTTTTGTATAGTTATTCTGATACTAGGACTAAAATTCAAGGAAGTACTAATATTGTTAGGAAGTGTGTACCTCAGTTTATTTTAGTCCTCAGATACTTCAATTTTTAAGCAGACTGACAAGAATCATCTAAATTAAAGAATGTACAGTTGCTGAACAATAAATATATGTGAATGCCCCTCAGAATTTTTCATTATGCTTCACAACATAAAATTTATCTACAAGGCTTTGAAAATAAACTATATGACATGACTTCTGTCCCATTTTTTTCTCTTTCCCCCCAAAAGACATAAAGCAAATTTTATATAGATATTTCCACGCTATTATTGTGTTAAGAAATTAAATTGTGTTTTAATGTACATGGAAAGTAAAACATTGAATAAAAATTATAAGGAAAGAAAAGGAAAACTAAATGAAAGAAAACTGGAATAGAATGGAAGAGATGCTGGTCCCTGAGTTACTAAACAACTTACAGTTCATTCCAGAAACTGTAGAAGAGTTTCTTCAAGCATGGACTTTAATGCTTCAGGTCTCTGGATTTACACCACTGTGGATAGTAGTAACTCAAAATAATCCAACAAGTCTGTTTCAAAAATGTTATATTATGACTGGACTGGCCTTTAGTGAAACTGAAAAACGGACATTAACGTGGGACAGCACAAACCTAAATGAGCTATCTTATTTACAGATGCAGCGAAGCATTGAAATGTAATCTGTACATTTAATTTTGAGTAGACAGGCTTATCTCAGCTCTAACATGTAAATTCAATTGATTCATGGCAGATTCTCTGTCTTCCTTTGTTCTACATCACTGTGTCAAACACAGACAAAGTTATATTTTAGTGTTCACTTGCATTAACAGAAACAAAAAAGAGAAAAATTAGAATCTTTATAATAAAAATTCATAGCAAAAATTCTCTTTAAATGTTTGAAATAAGTTATTTTTACAGGACTAATATTAGCCTTCATTTTCCTTCACTCACATGTATACGGGCAGGACTCACTTTAACAGACCACAAAATAAAAAATTTCGAAGCTCAAATGGTAAGTTGTTGAAGTATGACATTGCTTTAAGTATGTTCCACTATGCACAAATTAAAGATATTTTATACCTAGTTTGTTTTGCCTTGATTCGTTTTAGAAAATATGTCTTGTGAGTTTTCATTGTTCACATAAGTTTCAGTACATCTGTGTTATTCTAGGTTTGTGAATGTTTCCATTTAAATGCTAGTGAAAAATGGCAAAATATACAAATTTGGTGAAATCTCATGGGTCTTTGAAAGTCTGAGAATGGCCAAGAGAATGATGAGCTTTCTCTTCTTTGGGCTAAACAAACACAGATCTCTAAAGCTCTTCAAATTTTTTATTACTGATTGTTGTCCATATTGTGATGGAATGAGTCAGCTTATATGGCTTTAATAAAGTAAGAATTTGTTTTAGAGCAGTTACTTCTTTAATACTTACATTCAAAAATATATTTGTATATAACCCAGGCTCCTGGGGCAAGAGGAAAAGTTTAGAGCAAGGAAGACTTAAACGTGGTGGAGGTAAACTAGGTTAAGGAACACGTAAACTAAACATATCTAAGGTGGGGGCCTGATAGGTTTCACCCATAAGTTTTGTGGGACCTGACTGACATTGCAAGATCAATCTCAAGTATCTCCAGAGGTGCCTCCCAACCCAATTGCTTCTGCGAGGCATACATGTTATGTATATAAAGCTTATTTAAATTTTATGCACATATTAAAATACAAAATTTGTACACATGTGCACACACACACTTTTTTTTTTTGGCCATAGTCACATGTGCATATAATGCTTCTAACAGGGCTTCATAATACAACAAATACCTCAGGCAATTACTAGAGAAATTTTGAAGGTCCTAGAGGGGATGTCCTTTGAGTTCTGATAAACTCATTGACACTCACAGAGAGAAAGCATGTAGCAGAAAATGTTTGTGATCATTTCCAGGAAAAATCAGCTGAAATCTACAAGCATTAAAGACCTCTGGTTCTCACTACGTTTTCCAACTGTTGATAATACCCGGAAAATATAATGTGTCCACAATCTTTAAGTGAACTAGCTAACTTTCTCACACTGAAATCTTAGTAAAAAATTGTATTTCCTTCTATCTCATAATCTAAGGCAGCAAACTTCTTAGTATTTGCAAAGTGGATCTTTTATTCATCAAATACCAAATGTACTTTTAGGTTTTTTTCCTTTTTGTTTTTCTCTCTGTGCATGTTGTGACTGCTTTAGCTTTATTACTGTTAAATGCTTTTTATGACTGAATGTCATCTTTCTTCCTGTAACACTTTTTTCCTCATATTTAGTCAGTATTTATTTTATTTCAATCTTTTAAAAATTATGGCTATTTTGCCATCATTTCATTTCACAGTTCCTTACATGATGGGAAGAAGAGGCTTGTATATTGCTTCATATGAATTTTGTTCTTTTAGAATTGCAAATACAATTTCCCAGCCTCTCACAATATGTGGCTGCTACAGTCATGGGCTTCATGATAGTATTTCATAGAAGACATTTGCTGTTGCCTACTGCTCATTTCTTTTTTATGTCTGCTCATCTCTCATTCAGGGGAGCCTGAATCATCTTGAAAATGTTTTGGTTTTTTTCTTACACCCAGCATGTGTCTTCTTCCCTCTTTTATATTCAATTGTTTCTATTTTTACAGAATATTTTATTTATTAGTATATTTAAAGATTTTGATTGTTAGTCAATGAATTTTAGCCCATGAAAGAAACACAGAAACTATGAAACCTGAAGAGTTGCATCAGTTTATATTTACTTTGTCATTGGAGTTCTTAAAAAAAGGCTTACTTCCTTAGTAGCACTTGATCATTACATCTATTATTTTTCTCTAGTCCTTCTATAGCTTATCATTAACTAAGTTAGCCATTTTTTCTACATTTTTAGTCTGTTGTGTTTATTACGAACAACCTATAAAATTAGGCAGTCTTTGTCAATGCCTTTCAAAAGAAGCATAAAGTTGAGGCAGTCAGGTTCTATAATGATAAGGTCAATAGAAGCGGCTAGGTAGAAAACAAAATTTAAGTGACTGATTTAGTTGGTGAGAAAAGCTTGGAGGATAATGCCTTTCTATTAATAAGCCCAGATAATTGTTAGCAAATAATACGTTAGCAGAATCGTTATTAGCTTACAATCTTTCCCAGTCTATAAAAGGAAATGAATCAGGGATATTCCTGAGAATAATAAGCGTACTATTTTAATAAAATTTATCATAAGTGCCTAGGACTCACAAAGCAGAGCTCAGTGTCCCTGTATCTGGCAGTAATGAGGCGGCACCTGGTGCTGTATGAGCTGTTGTGCATAAAGGAGTCATAAACTGGAGTGAGTCCAGCAGAGGATCTGCAACATGTACCATCATTGGAACATGTGAAATATAAAGAGAACATAACAGACTTGGGTTTATGGAGCCTGAAAAGGAGAAGGATATGGGGCAGGAGATGGGGCAAAACATGCTCTCTTTAACCCCCTAATGGGTGTTACAAGGGGGTCGGAACCAGACTTTTCTGAGGGTGCCCAGCAAAAGGCAACGAGCTTCAGCAAGGAAGAGGATGATTTTCACCATGAGGGTAGTTCAGCACTGGCACAGGCTGCCTTAGGAGTCTGTGCAAACTTAGTCTCAGAATCGCAGAATCACTTAGGTTGGAAGAGACCTTTAAGATCATTGAGTCCAACCATAAACCTAACACTGCCCAAACTACCACTAAACCATGTCCCTAAGTAGCACGCCTACCCATCTTTTAAGTACCTCCAGGGATGGCGATTCCACCACCTCTCTTGCTAGCCTATTCCAGTGCTTGACAACCCCTTTGGTGAAGAAATTTTTCCTAATATCCAATCTAAACCTCCTCTGGTGCAACTTGAGGCCATTTCCTCTTGTCTTATCACTTGTTACTTGAGAGAAGAGACCGACCCCCACCTTGCTACAACCTCCTTTCAGGTAGCTGTAGAGAGTGATAAGGTCTTGTCTCAGCCTCCTTTTCTCCAGGAGAAATTTCTCCCAATTCCCTCAGCCACCCTCATAAGACTTGTTCTCTAGACCCCTCACCAGCTTTGTTGACCTTCTCTAGACACACTCCAGCACCTCAATGTCCCTCCAGTGTAGTGCCCAAAACTGAACACAGTACTCGAGGTGGGGCCTCACCAGTGCTGAGTACAGGGGCATGATCACTTCGCTGCCCCTGCTGGACACACTATTCTTGGTAGAGACTAAGATGCCATTGGCCTTCTTGGCCACCTGGACACACTGCTGGCTCATGTTCAGCCAACTGTTCACCAGGGCCCCCAGGTCATTTTCCGTCAGGCAGCTTTCTAGCCACTCCTCCCCAAGCCTGTAGCGTTGCATGGGGTTGTTGTGACCAAAGTGCACAACAGTAGTTGTGCCTTGTTAAACCTCATACAATTGGCCTCAGCCCATCTATCCAGTCTGTCCAGATCTCTCTGCAGAGCTTTCCTACCCTCAAGCAGATCAACATTCCCACTTAATTTGTTGTCATCTGCAAACTTACTGAGGGTGCACTCAATCCCCTCATCCAGATCATCAATAAAGATATTAAACAAGACCGGCCCCAAAACTGAGCCCTGAGGAACGCCGCTTGAGACCTGACGCCGACTGGATTTAGCACCATTCACCACAACTCTCTGGGCTCGGCCATCAGCCAGTTTTTAACCCAGCGAAGAGTCCACCTGTCAATGCCATGGGCTGCCAGCTTCTCTAGCAGAATGCTGTGGGAGACTGTGTCAAAGGCCTTACTTGTGTGCAAGTAGACAACAGCCTTTCCTTCATCCCCCAGGCAGGTCACCTGGTCACAAAGGGATATCAGGTTGGTCAAGCAGGACCTGCCTTTCATGAACCCATGTTGGCCGGGCCTGATTCCCTGGTTGTCCTTCATACGCCACGTGAGTGCACTCAGGATGTTCCATAATCTTTCCTGGTACTGAGGTCAGGCTGACAGATCTGTAGTTGCCTGGATCCTCCTTCTGGCCCTTTGTGTAGATGAGTGTCACGCTGGCAAGTTTCCAGTCATCTGGGATGTCCCCCATTGACCAGGACCGCTGATAAATGATGGAGAGTGGCTTGACCACTTCCCCCACCAGCTTCTCCAACAGTCTTAGATGGATCCCATCCAGCCCCATAGACTTGTGACTGTCCAGTTGATGTAGCAGGTCACTAACTGCTTCCTCCTGGGTTATGGGGGGGTTTATTCTGCTCTCCATCCTTGTCTTCTATCTCGGGGGACTGAATACCCTGATGATAACTGGTTTTACTATGAAAGACTGAGGTAAAGAAGGCATTAAGTACTTCAGCCTTCTCCTCATCCCTGTTGACAATCTTCCCCTCCACATCCAGTAAAGGGTGGAGATTCTACCTGACTCTCTTTCTGTTGTTAATGTATTTGTAAAAACCTTTTTTATTATCTTTTACAATTGTGAACAGATTAAGTTCTAGCTGTTCTTTTGCTTTTGCGGTGTTCTTTCTGCATGACCTTACTAGGTCCCTATACTCTTCTTGAGTTGCCTGCTCCTTCCTCCAAAGGTGGTAAACTCCCCTTTTTTCCCTGAGTCCCAGAAAAAGCTCCCTCTTCTTTTCATCTGCCGGTCATCTCCCCTGCCAGTTTGTCTTAAGGCACGTGGGGACAGCCTGCACCTGCACCTCGAAGACTTTCTTCTTGATGAGCGTCCAGCCTTCCTGGACCCCTTTGCCCTTCAGAACTGTCTCCCAAGGAACTCTCTCAATGAGTGCCCTGAACAGGCTGAAGTTTGCTTTCCGGAAGTCTGTGGTAGCAGTTTTGCTGACCCCCCAGCTTCTTCTCCAAGAACTGAATATTCAGTCATTTCATGGTCACTAAGCTCAAGGTGGACTCTGGCTACCACATCACCCACCAGATCTTCTCTGTTCTAAGCAGCAGGTCTAGCGCTGCACTCCCTCCACAGGCTCACTTACCAGTTGTGTCAGGAAGTTATCTTCTACACACTCCAGGAATCGCCTAGACTGTTTCCTGTTGGCTGTGTTGTATTTCCAGCAGACGTCTGGTAAGTTGAAGTCCCCCTCTAGGACAAGGGCTGGGGATAGCAAGACTTCTGTCAGCTGTATGTAGAATGCTTCATCTTTTCCTTCATCTTGATTGGGTGGACTGTAACAGACTCCCAACAGGATATCTGCCTTGTTGGCCTTCCCCCTCATTCTTACCTGTAAGCACTCATCCTTGCTTTCACGGTCACCAAGCTCCATATAACCAAAACACTCCCTAGCATACAGAGCCACCCCACCACCTCTCCTTCCCTGCCTGTCCCTTCTGAAGAGCTTATAGCCATCCATTGCAGCATTGCAGTCATAAGAGTTATCACCATGTCTCTGTGGTGGCGACTATATCATAACTATCCTGTTTCACAATGGCTTCCAGCTCGTCCTGTTTGTTGCCCATGCTGCATGCATTGGTGTAGGTGCACTTGAGCTGGGCTACCGATTTCCCCCCGGCGTTGGTACACTTCCCCTAGGCAGGTCTCTTTTCACCATAGTCTAATTAAAGAGTCTAGGGCACATCTTTTATGATAATTCTTTTTTACTTTATGCAGTTGAGAAATGTTGAGGAAAAAACAGGATGCCTAATTATTGGTCTGAGCTTAAAATCGAACTTCTTATGCATACTATTGACATATGACATGGATATACTAGGAGTAAACATATATACATTGTGATTATTGCTTAAGTAATAATTTTGTATAGTTACACATTGTCATTGATTATAATCATGTGTCCACAATAATTTTTCCCTGAAATCTTTTGGAACAATTAAAGAAAATTCAAATAGAAAGTTAACGTATTTGGCAATGAACAACAACAACAAAAAAATTCATTCAGTAAACTTAGCACATTCTCAAGGAAAAAAGGGAATACTACTTCAGTAATAATCTACAGAGAAATTTTCTCTCACCTCTCTCTGTTCTGTAAAGTTTCATGTGAAATCTGCATTTATGATGCAGGGGAATTTTAACCTTTGTAATAAGGCTTTTCGTAAGTACACTTTTGGTTCGATAAGTGTCACACCAACCTACTATATTGTTTAAACACATTGAACAAATCTGATAAAAATTTCCATCTGTGGTCCACAGAATTCCAGCACATACACTTGCGTACAATATTTCACACATTTGAGTTGCTCTGCTCATAGCTTTTACGACACCTATTTCCTCAGTGATGGACTACTGCGTTATTTTTTCTTAAAAAGCAACATGGCTGAGAAAGAAGTTTCCCAGAATGTTAACACTCAACTAACTTCCATATCAATATTTCTTTTTTTTTTTCAATAATAAAATGCAGCTGATAACAATATGACCTGTTCTTCCTCAGAAACCAAAAGGGCAAGAACAAGAAGTATTTTACCATGCACAATTTCAGCTATCTTAAGAAGATGTCATTCAAAGAAAAATAAAAACCCCACATACTAAAGAATCCTTTGTATTCAAAATATGGTATCACAGTGTCCTTTAATGTCTTTATTGCCAATGAAATATTGATTTCTAGTCTTAACTGTTTATTACCTCATTGAATTGAACTACTGAAATCTGGTCCAGCAAGATTTCCTTAGCCTATATTTAAACTGGGAGCTAGGAAACACTTTCTAAAGTTCAGGCTTCAGGTCTGAGTCTTACCCGTGCTACTCCTTACTGTGTTACTCCTCCTGAGGACAATATACAGTTTTTTGTTAAATCCATTCCTCCGTTTTGGGGTTTTTTTGGTGTTGTTTTTTTTGTTTGGTGGTTTTAGAGTTTTTTTCTATAGGAAGGAAACCCAGATGCACAGGTGTCTGTGCTCCACACTTCGATCAGGAGACCGGCCTAAATCATTATCAGTCCAGAAAAGGCAAATTCAAATCATCTCCTTCGATCCCGGTCTCCTCAGTTTTCCTCATCAGTTTCCCAGCTGACTTTCTGCCAGTTCTGGTGGAAACCATGCAATAGATCAGCAGCTAGTGACGAATTAAATTCATCATGTAATCTGGGCAGCCTCATGTGCATTCTGCTTACCAATCCATCTCCTACAGAGCTGCTTATGCCATTTCAGACTTTTCTACAGCTTCAAGCACATGTGGTAGTTTAAAAAATATGCCAGATGAATAATTCATTATTTCCCCTCTGAACCAGCCCAAATGTGATAGCAGTCTGAGGTACAGGACAGAGTATATTCAGTTTTTTCATGATAACAAGATTAAGATCTGATGGTTTTGCAAGTCACCTGTAAGACCATATGGAGCCTTAGACCCCAAAAATGGTAAATGGTTAACTTAGCAGTGAGGTATAAATTTTTCCCTTTTTATCCTGGAACATAATGAGTTATAAGAGCTCTTCATCTGTAAGTTTGATTTGCAGACATTCTTATCACTAATCCATTTCTCAAGTAGTCATTCATATGCAGCATATGCAGATGGCATAATGTCTAGTTATGGTTTATGAGTTCACTTGGCATAGCTGAAGCTGATCTGAAAACTTAATAATACATCTCTTCAAAAAAGAACTGATCAAATCTTGATGTGTGTGCCCTTATGACAAAAACCCTTACCCTCAGAAAGTAATTGTGTTCTATTAGATTGCCTTTGAATTTCACCTTGGTTTTAGTAATAGTAATCATTTCTCTGGAGTAAGATAAACAGTTTCTTAGCTCTAAATGTGTTCAGCTAGAACTAGATTCTTTTTGGTGTTGCCTTACAATACAGGATCAAAAGGAGAACTAGATTCCACTGTCATTACATATCCAGGGCATGGGAGACTGATTGAACCTCTGTTCTTTGATATATCATAGTAGCGAGGCCACTGCCAGAGAGTATATGGATTTACCCAGAGTTCTTTTTTCTTCTAGAATTACACTTTTTTCAGAGATTACTGCAATTCCAATACAATATAGATTTGATTTGCTTTTGAAACCATGTCAAGAAAGTTAACTCAAACTACAGTTTAGAAGTAACTGTAAATTTTTTATTCTTTTCCATCTTACATTTTTGTGGTGAAGTACTGCTTAAATTAAATTTTATATTTTGATTTTGACATACCTCTTGGTCTGACTCAGCAGTTTCAGGATAAATTAATAGCTATTGTGGTAAAAAAACCCTATCCAAACTAAGAGCATAAACTTCAACATATTCTGATATTTCACTTCAAAACAGGTAAAGATAAATTGTCATGATTTATTTAGAATACCATAAATTTAATCGTAGTACTAATATATTCTCATTTTTTTCCTCTATTCACATAGAATATAACAGAAATAACTTCTGTTGTTTGACAGATCAGTATTTGAACTTCTGTGGAATTAAAACAGGTGCTGTTGCACTTTTTTGTGTGTTTTTCTTTACACAGGATAAATTTAATTGTAGTATTAATATAGTCCCAAATTTGCCCTTCATTTGCATTGCTTATGGAGAATACATTCAATCTCCAAGTCTTCTGACTATAGTTAAGGATGCTTCAAGATTAAAGCATATTGTGCCATCAATTTTAACAAGACTATAGGCTTAAAATGGAAACAAGTTTTAAGAACAGTAAAAATTTCCAGTTTGTTGTCAAGTTTTTTCTTATTTTGTTTGAGATGTATTAGAAAGATTATTATAAAATAAACTGAGTTTTAGCAGAAAGGTTATATTATAGAGTAAAAGAAATATAGAATACTTTTTCAATATTATTACCTCATGCTTCATATTTCAATCTGATTTAATTTTCCATAGATACTAGAGAAGCTTAAGTGTAATAGTAAATTCAGTGAAATTAAGATTAATATCACTTTCAATTGTGTACTTACTTGAAAATTGGTCAGGAGTGTGGAATGCACCATTTGCATTAGAAAGTCACACAGATATAAACTATTCTCAGAAACATAACTGTTAAATGCAAACCAAAAGGTGTTCTCTTCAATAAGAAAGAGTAGGAAAACACAGTGAATGGTTCCTATATACAATAAAAGTCATATTGCCTCCCATTCTCTTTATTTTGTCTACATATAGACAACTTAATGTATGATATACCCATATCGATTTGCAAATGACATGAGATTTTGTTTTTACCACTTTCTCCTGAAGAATATTCAACTTTCTTTTTTTCTTTCCTACTTCTGTTTTTATAATAAGCTCACTTAGCATAATATGTAGCATAATATGAGAAGATAGTGACATCAGATCCTGCAAGAAACCATTTTAAGAGACCATTGTACAAATAACAAAATGGAAACAAAATGTGTTTCAGAAAACTGTATGATTCTACATTGATGCAGTAAGTAAGGAGAATATGAAGTGCTCTAGATTGGGAAAAACTTTAAGCTTCCACTCAAACTAACTCACCACTAAATAAATATATCTGTAAAATTGTATTTTTCTGGATTGAAAGGAAAGGTGGAGTAGTTGAAATTTTTGACACGTAAGTTTAAATAAATTATGTGTTTCTGACGATTTTTGAACAGAAAATGTCAGTTTTGAGGGTGGGCTGTAATTAACCAAATTACATGCTGGGTTTTTTAACTACCTTTCATACAGCAATAGTTGATACTTAGGTCAACTTAGTCCCTTTCTTTTCTTCCCCTCTCATACTAGGAAAAAAAATCCCAAACCAAACACTTTAATGGAAGGTGAAAAATGCTTCCTGCCACTTTCTGTTTTCACTCTCTTATAAATTCTCCTCCATCAAACCAGAAAAATAAAGACAAAAAAAGAAGTCTAGTTTTCCTCTGTTACATTATTTTAATTTCCTTGCCTCAAGATATATAACGTGTGGGAAAGAGTTATAAAAAAAATAATCAAAATTGAAGCCTTTCTGATGTTTTCTAGGTTCATGAACTGCTGCTAAAGATGGCTGAGAATTCTTTCAGATGTTCATTTTAGAATGGCCATGGATGTTTTTTAGCAACAAGCAATGTCTTTGAAAAACACTAGACAAAACATCTCCATGTTGTATTTATGAGCATGAATTTAACAAGGTGCGTGTTCAGGCAGTGAGGAGGCTGCACAGCATCAGGGAGGCTGAGAAGATAGATGATTCCAAGTGTCATCTGCAGTGGGCCCACCACCCATAGCCAAACAGCCCAAAAACTCCCACACTGGCAAACACAGATGGGAGGGGGGCCAGGAACATATTAAAATGGAAGCTTGTGACAGCAAGGACCAGCAGGAGGGCGAGACTTCCCTTGAAGCCTGAGGTGCTCTTGCAGAACAACTTCACAGTTCTCCGGAGTGAAGAGGAAAGACCCATTGCAACAGGAGAGGCACTGGAGCTGAGTAAGGCAACCTGATCTGCTCCCTGTATAGTAACTAGTGCATCTAAGAAAAGGCAACAGGTGATAGTAGTAGGCGACTCTCATCTGAGAGGTATGAAGGCATCCCATTTGCTGATCTGATACATTGTCTGGGGAGGTGTGCTGCTTAACAGGGGCTTGTATCAGGGATGTCAGTCATTGAGACACTACCAAACCTCTGACTATTATCCACTGCAGTTGTTTCACGTGGGCACCAGGAGCAGCCTAAGGAATATCAAGAAGGATTATAGAGCCCTGGGAACAGCAGCCAGGGTCTCAGGGGCACAGAGAGTTTTTTCATCAGTCCTCCTGGTCAAAGGGAAGGGGGTTGATAGGGCAGGTTGAATGTGGCAAATCAACAAATGGCTACAGGACTGGTACCACAGCCAGGGGTTTGGGTACTTAGACCATGAGACTTGCTTTGAGAAACCTGTCTACTGGGGCCTGATGGGGTCCACTTGTCAGAGAAGGGGAAGGGCATTTTCAGTCAGAGGCTTGCAATGCTTGTGAAGAGGGCTTTAAACTAGAGTTGCCAGGGGAGGGGAACCTCAATTCAATCCCACTCCTACCAGTTCAATGCCAGTGCCAGCAATAGATGCTCAGAGCCTGGAGAACGGTCACAGGTCAACAGGAGAGCACCTGGAGTGCAGCACAAAGGAATACCAGCTACTCCAGACAGTAAGTTAAGTAATCAGGGGGTCAACTTAAAATGCCTGTATGCAAATGCACATAGCATGGGGAGTAATCAGGAGGAGTTAGAGCCATGTGAATGCCTGCAGGGCTATGATCTTATTGGCATCATGGAGACAGGGAGGGATAGCTCCTATGACTGGAGTCTTGGAGTGGAAGGATACAGGCTCTTTAGGAAGGACAGGCAGGGGAGATGAGGAGGGGGTGCTGCCCTCTATGTCAGGGACCAACAGGAGTGCCTGGAGCTCCGCCTGGGTATGGATGAGGAGCTGACTGAAAGCTTATGGGTCAGGATTAAAGAGGGCAGGTGACATAAGAGCGGTTACAGGCCCCCTGACGAGGAAGACTGAGTGGATGAGGCCTTCTATAGACAGAGAGGAGCAACATCATGTTCACAAGCCGTGTTCCCCATGGGAGACTTCCACCACCCTGATACCTGTTGGACAACAACACAGCAGGGAATAAGCAATCCTTTTTTGCCTCAGTCTTCACTGATAAAGTCTCTAACCACACTGGCCAAGTTGCAGAAGGCAAAGGCAGGGACTGGTGGAATGAGGCAAACAGTAGGAGAAGACCACGTTCAAGATCATCTGAGGAATCCGAAGTTGTACAAATCCATGGGACCAGATGAGATTCATCCACGGGTCCTGAGGGAAATGGTGGATGAAGTTGCCAAGCCACTGTCCATCACATTTGAGAAGATGTGGCAGTCCGGTGACGTTCCTGCTGACTGAAAAAGGGGAAACATAACCCCAACTTTTAAAAAGGGAAAAAAAGGAAGAGCCAGTCAGTCTTATCTCTATGCCCAGCAAGATTATGGAGCACATCCTCCTAGAAAGTCTGCTAAGGCACATGGAAAATAAGGAGTCAAGTAGGGACAGCCTACATGGCTTCATTAAGGACAAATCATGCCTGACAAATTTGGTGGCCTTCCATGAGGTTACAACATCGGTAGATAAGAGTAACTGATGTTGTCTACCTGGACCTGTGTGGAGCATTTGACACTGTCAAATGACAGTGACATTGTCAAATTACACTGTCAAATGACATTCTGGTCTCTAAATTGGAGAGACATGGATTTGAATGGATAAGGCTCAATGGAAAAGGAGTTGGCTGGATGGCCACACTCAAAAGAGTTGTGGCCAACAGCTCAGTGTCCAAGTGGTGACCACCAACGAGTGGCACTCCTCAGGGGTCAGTACTGGGACCAGTGCTGATTAACATCTTTGTTGGTGACATGGATGTCGGGATTGAGTGCACCCTCAGCAAGCTGGCTGACAACACCAAGCTGTGTGGTGTAGCTGACACACGGGAGAGAAGGGATGCCATCCAGAGAGACCTGGACAGGTTTGAGAAGTAGGCCTGTGCCAACCTCATGAAGTTCAAAAAGTCCAAGTGCGAGGTCCTGCACAGGGGTCAGGGCAATTCCAAACATAAACACAGGCTGGGTGGAGAATGGGTTGAGAGTAGCCCTGAGGAGAAGGACGTGGGGGTGTTGGTGGATAAGAAGTTTAAGATGAGCCAGCAAAGTGCCGTCACAACACAGAACGTCAACCACATCCTGGGCTGCATCAAAACAAGCAGGTCAAGGGAGGCAATTCTGCCCCTCTTCTCTGCTCTCGTCAGACCCCATCTAGAGTACTGCATCCAGCTCTAAGGTCCCAACATAAGAAGGACATGAACCTGTTGGAACGAATCCAGAGGAGGGCCATAAAGATGATCAGAGGGCTGGAGGACCACTCTTATGCAGACAGGCTGAGTGAGTTGGGCTTTTTCAGCCTGCAGAAGAGAAGGCTTCAGGGAGACCTTATAGAGGTCTTTCAGTACTTAAAGGGGAACTACAGAAAAGGTGGGGAGGGACTCTTTATCAGGGAATGTAGTGATCAGATGAGGGGTAATAGTTATATACTGAAAGAGAGTAGATTTAGGTTAGGTATTAGGAAGACATTCTTTACTGTGAGGGTGGTGAGACATGGGAACATGTTGCCCATAGAGGCTGTGGATGCTTCCATCCCTGGAAGTTTTCAAGGCCAGGTTGGATGAGTCTTTGAGCAACCTGGTCTAGTGGAAGGTATCATTGCCCATGATAAGGGTGTTGGAACTACATGATCTTTAAGGTGTTTTCCAACTTTAACCATTCTATGATTCTGTGATTTTTCTGATGTGCCTGCAGGTGAACATGAAGCTGGATGCTCACCAAGCAGATTGGACATGTAAGTAAATACAGCATGGAAAAATGAACCAGACTTTGGGAGGGGTCAAGAAAAGATTTCCAGGGAGGATCTTTGTACAACCCAATAGAAACCTATTTCATCCCAAGTTTTGTGAAGTGCAGAATATATGTGAAGGAAGCCTTTTCACATCTGTAAGTCTGGTTAGCTCTGGAGTGTATTATAGTAGCTATTCCTTACATCTTGGTTTCTAACAAACTTAAAAAGTATAATTATTAAAGAGTTCAAGTTGGTATTTCAGTCAGATAGGTTAGGCATAATTTCTCTGTGCAATTCACACTTCCAGTAATAGTAATATTTGTTCTTTCTTTCACATAATTCTATGAAAGGAATAAAAAAACCCCCAAAACTCAGGAAGTAAACTGAAGTGAAATTGCTTCTTATTCTTGCTTTTAGTGCAGGAGTACTGTGCCCCAGTTAACACTTAGAGACAATGGAACCCAGAGGAAGAAAGGTACGTTTAGGGTTTATAACTGAACATGACATAACACGAATCCTTTGGTGAAAATATAAATGACAGAAATGAATAATGATGATCTGATATTTTTATCCTAAGTAGCAAATTCCTAAGAACTCTGTTAAAAATTGGGACATTCTTTATGCATTGGAAAATTACTATAGCAAACAAATTTGTATGTGTTTATTTTGCAGTTAACCTATATAGGAAGGCTGGCATGTTGCATGTAATTCATCTGACTTAGTCACTGTATTGTCACTTACAGTGTATAAATAAAAACAGCCTGCTTTTTAATTCAAGGATCACACCCAAAATGCAAAAGGAGACCTTTGTATCAAAAAACAAAGGTCAAAATCATCAACTGTTGTAAATCATCTTATGCTTTCGATCACCAAGATCAATAAAGTTGTTGACTTTTATCAAATGAATATTCAGACCATTAACGACAGCAGACCTGTAAAAAGAGGACTTGGAAAAAACCCTACGGCTTCTCCTAAAACTACTACAAAATAATTACAGAATTCTAAAATAAATGGGGTTGGCAGGGACCTCAGAAACATCTCTCTAGTCCAGCCTCTGGTTCCAAACTGAGCCAGCTCCAAAGGTAGCACAACTCACTCAAGGGCCTTGTCCCCTAGAGCTGTGGAGACCTCCAAGGACTGAGATCCCACATGTCAGCTTGGCTTAAGAAGGATCTGGTATCCACAAAAGGTTTCTTCTTCCAAAGGCATGGTATAAGATCCCCTATACATCACAAATATCACCTGGCTTAGGTAGGCTGCTCAGTTAATTTTTGATTGTTGCTGGAAAAATGTTGATTTAGAACATGCTTTTAAAAAGGAATTAAAAATACAGTATTTGGCCTAGCAAACGTGCATATGGTCAGTTTGTGAACATATTTAACATTCAGCAAATAACTTATGTTCTTTAACAGGTCAATATTTTAATTCCTGTGGAATAAAGAGAGGTCGTGTTTTGGGCTAATCTTTAGTTGGAAAGCCCAAACTTTCCAACTTTACTTGGAAGTATAGATAATTCATGAATTTTTCTCATTGAAAGACCAAGTACAACAGACTTTGACAAAGGGAGCAAATGTCAGCATGATATTCAACAAACATGCACCGAGAGCCGTGTTTTGAAACCCAGTTTTGTCTCAAGCACCAGGACTCAAATTAACAGGACTGTTAATTTTTAATGCAGTGTCAGTCAAAGGACAGCAAAAATCTGGTAGCTCCTTCAGAGTGTGCTTTAGGAAGCCAAATAACATTTGTTTTTTCCTTCCTTCAATACAGAAAGGAAAAATATTACATTATGGTGTTGCACGGATGCATTAGGCATTGTACGTTAGCCATATGAGAGTCTTGTTCCAAGGAATCTGCCTGGCATTCTGCATATTTGAGTGCCATCTGGACGTCCGAGTTTTAGAAGTTTGAAATTTTGGGATGTCACAAAGTTAAAATTGTTAAATAAAACTCTTTCTGAACTGTTAAAAAATAAGAGAAAAAAAACGTGTGGAACTTCTTCCTTATAGCTGGACCTCTCCTTTGACCTTTATGAGAAGTGACCTTCATGTTCTTTAACAGACTACCCACTTCAAGCTGCAAGTAGTAGCAGAAAAATTTGGTCTCTGAGGATTTCACTCTAACCATAGGTGAGAGTTCACTGACACTAGTGAGCTCTGAGAATTTAATCTAGGTTTTTAAGAGATTTTTATAGTTTTTACTAGAACTGATCTTAGATAAATGAGTCACTTTTTTCTCCTATTTGTCTTCCACAAAAAAAAAAGTTAAAAAACCACAGCACCAAACACACACATTTTGTGAATGACAAGCTTAAGTTTCCTACAGAACAATGAAAATAATTGTTTTGTGTTCCTGCACATTTAGAAGTTCCATACATTGCATCTTCTGAAAAACCATGGCTTCTTAAGAAAAGCAATATATAAAGCAGATATTGGCTCCAGTGAAGTAATATTAAATGGCCTATAATGCCTATGTCAGTAAGAATGTCAGAAACTGAGTTGAGTTTATTTCTGAACTTTGAAGATTTTTGTTGCTTTAGCAGTTTTAAAGTAACAAACCAACACCTGTTTTTTATGGTCAGAACCAAATTACGTTACAGTCCATAAATGCACGGCTTCCTGCCAGGTGTAATACTTGGTAGTCTGACAGATATTCCTATGAAGGCATCATTATTTCTGTTTATTTTTTGTTCTGTTTATTTTCCAAGCAATCTTCAGGAGAATATTTTTGTGTGTTTTAATACAATACCTAAACTATCATGTAAAAGAAAATTCTTGTTCAGATTTTTACTTTGATGGCTCTGCATTTTTTTGTCTATAATATATTTGTATGAAATAAGCATAAGCAACTGTGGTTTTCCCTTTAAAATGGAAATAATACAAATTTAGAAAGTAGTTCTGTGTAAACAGTTCAGTCTTACATGGCAAGAATGTATGTCATGAAAAGGTACTTGTATAACAAGCTGTTAAATAACAGCTTAACAATTACACATGATTATTATTAAATATGGCCAAAAAATCACATCTATAGTAAACCGCAGTGTTCTAAATTAATTCTGCTGCTAGTTAGGGTGTCCAAAAAGGAGGCATCTTTATAGGAAAGCTCTAAAGGAGAGTGGAAGTAATGCAAGAAAGAGCAGTGGAAAAAGAACAAGACCCCAATTTCTGCTCCATAAAGCCCCAACATCTGCTTCTTTACTGTTCCTTACCGTCTATCTCAGCCCCCACTCATCTCATTGCTTTCCAAACCCATACTAACTGAAAGCAGAATATCTTGCCATCACACTTTCAGCCCACTTGGTTGCCACCGTGACATCTAATTCTATCTGCACTGCTAAGAAGCCTTAAGCTATCTATAAAACTGTTAGAGATGGGTTTAATCCCCATTGAGTCCGATAGCTTTAAGCATTATCCTTCATTGTAGAAATCTGAGATATTTCTGTCAAAAAGAAAGGCAGCAGAGTAATTTGTATGCAATGACCTCAGAGGTTTTATGGATTTTATTTTTTTAATGTTTTCATGTTTGTTTTCTTTTTCCAGCTAATTAGATAAAAGGAGAATACTTGAAGGGGAAAACCCTTCAACATATTCTTCAAAAGGTATTTTATCACAGAATAACATAGCTTAACTGCTTTTGAAAATGCACATTGTTGAGCTCTCTTAAAGTAGTCCACAGTCTGTAAAGAAAACCACAAATACCAGGAGACTTTTCCAACTTACAATTGTATGCATTATACAAAAATGTATCTAAAGATTTTGAAAGATCAGAAAAATCACATCAAAGTGACATTTCATCCACGTCATAAAAAATATCCATTCTCAGCAGAAATAAATCAAATTACTGAATTTCAACAAATGAATCAATTATTTGTATCAGCTGAAGACAAAGTCTTTTTTGAATGTTGATGGAGGTTAAGAAAACATATCTTTTTCAATAATCTCCGATAAGTTTTGCTAGTAATACCATTGCCAGTGTATATACCATTCCTGTGTTATGCAATCTTCTATATTTGTCTTAGTCTTTGCTATACAAAAGAAACACTGGAATGGCAAAACCTTATCAGTCCTTTGAACTATTGACATGTGCTTTACCATAGTACTTTTAACTTTTTAAATCACCTGTTATTAAGTTATGTGGCAAGCTGCTCCATATTAAGGTATGAACATAGTAAGGTATGTTCAACCTTAATAAAATTCCAGTTCTGATAGAAAATTGTGTTGGTTTAAGGACAAACTTCCCAAACAAAATGTATTCTTCCACTTCATTATATGTACCTATATATTATAATGCTTAGATCGTATTTCTACATAGAGTAAGACAGAAAATGTTAGATATTCCTCACTTTACAGCTAAATACTTGTATTATTTTGTATTAGTTAACTGTATATTTATAAATGAGCACCTTAGATATGCATGTATGCTGCATATGGATGACCAGATCCTGCTATCAGCTACACCAGAGCTTTTCTGAAGCACATGGAGTTAGCTGAGATTTACACAAGTATAACAAAACCAATAACAAAATCAAAAAATGTTAATTATTGTGGAATAATGTACTGCAGAGAAATAAGTTTCTTCTTTCATTCATTATTTTTATTTCCTTATAGAGCATTCCCTGGAATTTCTATACCTTAAATACACACTTTCAAGGCTGGTGCAATGAGCTTTAGAATTTATGTTCTTATGTAGCACACTGTTACACTTATTATACTGAAACTTAAGGAACTCTGTTTTCACTGATGTTATTTTATTCTTTTTTTTTTTTTGCTTTTTAAGGCATATTGTTTCTATAGAAACACAAATTAAAAAAAAAAAACAAACCCAAAACACTCCAGAGGAAAGACAACTCTGAAAAAAATTCCTTATGAATGGGACTAATTTTTATATTTTTTGAATCATATATTGTAATCAAACCAGATAATTTCTTTTTCCAAGACACAGTGAAGCATTGAATAAATAAGTTTAAAAGGATAATGGCAAGATATTTTCTTCCTTTAAAATGTATGCACGTATATTTGGACTCTATTTTCCTGAAATTTACACAGGAGCAATCAGGGTTTAACAATGTGGCAGAACTATGTGTGAAAAATGGTTATGTTATGAATTATTATTGATGTACTTTTTGACAGCTAGCGGTGTTTAATGAAGCTAGAGCCCTTAGGGAAAAACAATTCCACTGAAAATAAATTAACTATGTAGGTAGCACATTATCTTTGATGGGGTATTGGATATCAATCGGGGCAATATTGACCTTCAGGATCCCCCAGGATATGCTCAATAATTGATGCAACTGGGTCCCACCAGAAAATAAAGCACTGAGCTGACCCCTTCCAGTCAAGATAAAATGGGACAGGAAATAATTATCCTAGGACCAAACTGATCAGAGGTACAAATGTGACTCTCACATCCTTCAGACTTCTTAAACAAAATTGACCTGCATGCTAATGAGAAATTAGTCTTAATGAGACTGTTAAAGAGGACAGCAAAGAAGACGAAGGTAAGACACCTTAAAGAAACAAAGTAAAGGAAGGAATTAAAAGACAAGATCTCAGCTAGGTTCCTTCATGTCTGGCTTGCTGCTGATTCCCCTTTCCCATATCTGAGTGCGTACCCTGCTTGTATCCCTATTGCAGGTTTCTCACTTGTTACCAGAGTCCTCTTTAGTCTGTGCATCCAAATTGCTCTGTTACTTTCCAGGAAGTTTCCAAACAGAGTGTTTGACAGCTGAGAAAGACTGGAGTACGTCCCAGCACTTCCTAGTCAGTCTGAGCGCAGCCAGATGTAAATAGTTGCTGAGAGTAAAACATAGAGGACTGGCAAGGCAAAGATGGCACACACAAAAGGCAAAGAAAATTAGTACTTCTAACTTGGAAAAAAGCTGGCCCTGCTTGAAAGGATTGGCTTATTGAGAAATGTGGTGGTATTTTCACAAATCTTTTCAAGTTTTGTGTTCCTTCTGGCCAGTAAAACTTTCATTGCTTTGAAAAGCTGACTATTTCACAGATCCATTGAGAGGATGGGCATGCATAAAGCCAATGGGGTATGTCTAGTTAAACAAACAAATAAAGAAAAAAACAAAGAAAAAATCCCAGAATTGGCCGAGGAATCTATTCCAAGTAGCAAAGCAAAGCTGTATATGTTGTGAAACACTGAGCGACTCCTAGATAGCTCGACTTGAGATTGACTCTGTTGCCCCAAACTTGCAATTACTAGAGGATGAGGACAAAGCTGTTGCAAAGAATTACACACAATAATTACACAGAATTACACAACCTCAATAACTTTCATTTTCAGTCATGTCATTTGTAGGATCTTTCTAAACTTGCAACCACCAATCTAATGGAATTATTTTGCACTGAAAAAAGATTCTATTTCCACTGGACATTTTCTCCTGAAGATAATCCTTCTCTTTACATTAAACCTCTAGCATTTTAGAGAATTTCTAGGAATAAATATATTGTTTAGAAATGGATTGTAATTTTTGTTTACTACCAGAAATTATGTCATCAATCATTAAAGTGATAGATGTATAAAGCCTGTGCTATCTTTGCAGCTGGAGATATCAGATCCTTCACAGATACTACCATTTCAGTACTTTACTTTGTTTGCTCATGTTTAGTAGTCTCTATTACTTTTCACATTAAAATAATGGGATGTAGTTTAAGATACTTTCAATAACCCTAATGGAACGGAACTTATGAATCATTGGAACTTGTTGGCAGTCATTGTACACGTAACACGATTTCACACAGCAAATGTTTGCTTAAAGTCTGTCTGCCAAAAACTGTTTTTTAAATATGTCAGTGTTTTGATTTTGGAACTTAGAAGTTATACTCTGCATGGTGGGATGCAAACACAAATAGTTATGTACCTTTTCAAATAGACAGACTCTCATTTCAGCTGCCTAAAGGTTGTTCATTTTGGGTTTTTTTAAGGCAATAAAAAATGACTTGTTAGTATAACCTGAGGTGGGTTAACTTTGGCAGTCTGCCAGGTGTCCACCAAGCCCCTGTCTCACTCCCCCTCCTCAGTAAGACAGGGGGGAGAAAATACAATGAAAAATCTTGTGTGTCTGGACAAGGACATAATTATCATCATAGGCAAAACAGGTTCAAATTGGGGGAGATTAAATTAATTTATTGCCAATTAATAACAGACTAGGAGAGTGAGAAATAAAATAAATAAAATTAAACCACCTTCTCCCTTACTCCCCCCTTCTTCCCAGGCTCAATGTCACTCCTGAGTCTGCTACCTCCTCCCCTCCAAAGCCCTAGTGGCACAGGGATTGGAGAATGGTGGTTGTAGTCAGTCCATAACAATTTCTTCTCTGCCACTCCTTCCTCTTCATGCTGTTCCCCTGTTCCAGGAATTCACAAATTTCTCCAATGGCTGTCCTTCCCATGGGTTGAAGTTCTTCAAGAATTGCTCCAGTGTGGGTCCCCTCCATAGGGTACAGTCCTTCCGGAATGGACTGCTCCTGTGTGCATCCCACACGGCCCACAGGTCCTGCCAGAAAACCTGCTCCTCTGTGGGCTTCTCTCCATGGGCTGCAGCTTCATTCAGGCCGTATCCACCTGCTGTGGCGTGGGGTCATCCACAAGCTGCAGTGTGGATNTCAGTAAGACAGGGGGGAGAAAATACAATGAAAAATCTTGTGTGTCTGGACAAGGACATAATTATCATCATAGGCAAAACAGGTTCAAATTGGGGGAGATTAAATTAATTTATTGCCAATTAATAACAGACTAGGAGAGTGAGAAATAAAATAAATAAAATTAAACCACCTTCTCCCTTACTCCCCCCTTCTTCCCAGGCTCAATGTCACTCCTGAGTCTGCTACCTCCTCCCCTCCAAAGCCCTAGTGGCACAGGGATTGGAGAATGGTGGTTGTAGTCAGTCCATAACAATTTCTTCTCTGCCACTCCTTCCTCTTCATGCTGTTCCCCTGTTCCAGGAATTCACAAATTTCTCCAATGGCTGTCCTTCCCATGGGTTGAAGTTCTTCAAGAATTGCTCCAGTGTGGGTCCCCTCCATAGGGTACAGTCCTTCCGGAATGGACTGCTCCTGTGTGCATCCCACACGGCCCACAGGTCCTGCCAGAAAACCTGCTCCTCTGTGGGCTTCTCTCCATGGGCTGCAGCTTCATTCAGGCCGTATCCACCTGCTGTGGCGTGGGGTCATCCACAAGCTGCAGTGTGGATATCTACTCCACTGTGGTCTTCCGTGGACTGTAGATGGACACCCTGCGTCACCATGGTCTTCACCACAGGCTGCAAGTGAATCTCTGCTCCAGCACCTGGAACACCTCTTCTCCCTCCTTCTTGGTGTCTGCAGAGCTTTTTCTCTCACATTTTCTCACTCCTCTCTCACAGCTGCTACTTAGTGATTTTTACCCTTTCTTAAATATGTTATCACAGAGGCACCACCAGCTCAGCTGGCCAGTGGTGGATCCAACTTAGAGATGGCTGGAACTGGTCTCTTCTCACATAAGACACTCCTGTTACCAAAACCTTGTTACATAAACCTAATAGATGACCTTAAACTGGTGATCACAGAAAAGGCTTTGAGGCTTTTTTCCCCCCAACATTTCCATGGGTCTCACTCTTATCTTTTGCAGCTTTATCAAAGACAAAGAGATTATTTCTTCAAAACTGTCAATGAAAACAATATTAAGATTAGAGGACATATTATAGGCAGATAAGGAAATGAAGAAGAGCATAATTTAAGAAGCCTAAGGTGATATAAGAACTGCGACTGTACAAAGATAATGTGTGATTATGACACAGCAATAATTTCCTATAATGAGGAAACGATTTCATGACTCAGAAACAAGGCATAATCCTTACACCTAGGACTTTTACAATATATTAAAGTTGTTTTAGTGTAAGACTTTATGATCACAGCGCAATCACTATCTGACAACAGTAGAGACAGATGGTTTATATGCAATTCTGATTAGTCCCTTAATTTTTATGGCCATTAAATAATAGTACAAGGTGGGGAAAAAAGATGATCAGACAGTTGCAGAAAAATCAAAGTTTAAAGCCGGTTCTTCCCCCCCGGATGAAACCAAAATGAGTATCATATTATGTATGTGGCTATGCATCTAACTCAAAAAACCTTTCAAGTAGTTTTAGCTAGGTCTTTCATATCTTTTACAGCTCACCAAATGCTTATGAATTTGAGTGAAAATGGGATGGTTATTAGAGGAGGGAATTCTGGGTGTGCTCTCCATAAGCATTCTAACAATAAGC